>OZ020520.1:3309675-3436493 GCA_963971425.1 Bryoerythrophyllum caledonicum | reverse complement strand
AATGGCCAGGTAGTGGTTAGTGGGAGTCGTTCTGGAGATGGTTCTGTGAATTGCAGGGTAGTGGTTGGAGTGAAGCGAGATTTGATGTCTTCGCGGGTGAATTTGAGTGGTACATTGTTAGTGCTGTGAGGTTCTTGGGACTGTCAGGAAGGAGTTAGAGAGTAGTAGAGCGTAATTGCTTGCGGGGATGGTGGAGAAAGCGCGGTCGCAGTCGCTGAATGCGAAGAGGGGAGGTGCCTTGCTGGCGCCGCTGAAGGCGACGTCATCCGGGGGGATTTTGAAGAAGTCGACAGGCTCGTTCTCGAGAGGCGACGGGTCGCCAATCCTGAGCGCGAGTCCCTACAAGGGAGTGCGCATGCGGACTTGGGGAAAATGGGTGTCGGAGATCCGCGAGCCCAACAAGCGGTCGCGCATCTGGCTGGGCTCGTTCCCGACGGCCGAAATGGCGGCCAAGGCCTACGACGCCGCCATGGTGTGCCTGCGCGGGCCCATGGCGCCGCTCAACTTCCCGCACGCCCCGCCCGCCGACCTCCCGCACTGCACCACCCCGCGCGACGTGCAAGCCGCGGCCGCTGCAGCCGCCGCCGCCGCCGCCGCAGCACCAACCGACGAATTATGCGACACGGAATCTCCCACCACCACATCTGATGATCATACGACTCCGCCTCTGCAACCCAGCAGCTCCATGACCATGGAGGACTGGATCAATGCTGAGTTCGGGAGCCTCGAACCCCTCGACGAGACGCGCGCCAGCTTCCCGGAGCTCGTTTCTAACCAGCTCTCCAGCTTCTCCACCGCCATGGCGCCTCTCTGCAGCTTCCCCGACGAGCTGCCGAGTTTTGTGGCGCACTCGCCGCCGGCGAGCGACTACGAGGATGGTCTCTACGAGCAAGACCTGTGGTGCTTCACGTGAGCCGGGAAATCCATGGTTATGTACAGTACTACATTAAGGGGTATCTGCGACGGTGTCTGACGAGAATTACCATTTCGTGCGCGTACCACGCGGATGGCTGCCATGGCGGCTATTCTAGTACCAATAGTTGAGATGGAGTCCTTGCAGATTGAGCAACGTCGTCGACTCAAATGAGCACACTGCTCCAATTTTGCAGATTAGACTAGACATTATATTGTACTTTCTCTCTTGACATTGTGGAAGTATCAATAAGATTTCAACAGTCTCATCATTCAAGCATTTAAAGGCATTCAACCTAAAAATTGGCTGACATGCCCAATGGTCGCTTCAGTCAGTCATACTGGTGAAAATTCACCACACCATCTCGTATAAGCCCTGACAATAAACCTCACCCTTGCATTAATGACAAGCAGGCCCCCAAGCGGGCACCCATTGGTGAGGCAAAAATCCCCCTATTTTTAGATTGTTGATTAAAAAAAATAAAAAAAATAAAAAGATGTGTAAGTTGAGGGGGTATCTGGTTCCAAAAATAAACTCAAAATTTCTATAAAGAAGTGCCGTAGGCCGTCTAAATTAAGAAACAGGGCTGGAAGAGCGCCTGCATGGTTGAGAGGAGGGACCGCCACTCACAAATGCGAGGGCCAGGTTTATTGTCAGGGTCGTATAAGTGTAGATGAAGATACTAATAATGGTTACATTCTCAAAAGAATTTTTTATCAATGAAGTAGAGATTTCTGTAAAATGCCTTGGTCCTTTAGGAGCTAAGGTAGGACAACCCAAAATTATCTCGCAACTCAGTACTACTCTCTTCCACATCATTTCTAGATTTCAAGGATGAATTGTAGCCGTTCGTCACACCGCTTATAATTTCATTGGTCAATGCATAAGCCATGTAAAGAGAGGCTACATTTCCTCCTTAGAATCTAGAAAGGGTATGGAAGGGAGTGGTTGGTTTTGGGTTGTTCTACCTTATTCTACTCACGAGGTCTTCTATTATGCTTTTAATTTGTGTCATTTTTTTATAGTGTTTAGTTCTACATTCTTTTATGCTTTTCCTCTTTCAGAAGACGTTCTTGTTGTTTTGGAAGGTTTCACGGTTCCTACTCCAAGTTAGGGCATCCCTATAGTAGCACTTTAAGCAAGCTACACCGTTCACTGAATGTAGTGTGGAGGTATAGGTAATGTGGATGAAAATTGAGGTGGACCTCATCAATTCTAGTTTTGGATGAAAATTGATGTGGACCACATCAATTTTGGTTATTAATATAGTAGTAATATGTTATTATTATATATGTTATTATTATATATAGTATTAATATTATAATATATGTTATTATGTTATTATTATATGTTATTATTATGTTATTATGTTATTATTATGTTATTATTATATTATTATGTTATATTATTATGTTAATATTATATTATGTTATATTATATTATAATATTATTTTAATATTCTTATGTTATATTCTTATGTTATAAAATAATATTATAGTGTTATTATATTTTATTATGTTATTATAATATTATGTTATATTATTTTATTATGTTATTATATTATTATGTTATTATTTTATTATATTATTATGTTATCATTATGTTATTATATTATAATTTTGGTTTTGAGTACAACTTGTAAAAACTTATCCACATCAATTCCGGTGTGTTTTATTTTGAAACAAGCCACACTATTTCTAATGGACATGATTTGATGTGGATGAAAAATTGAAGTGGACCACTTTAATTTGCGTTTAATGAAATTACTGTAGGAAATTTCAAATAGTCTAGTCTACACTATATTCAGGGAAGGGTGTAGTGAATAACCATCATTTTTAACCCTTAAATGAAAAAAGTCCCGTGATGGGCTTTTGCAAACCTCGGGCATGTTCCCATGGTTGCAATTTATATTTGCAATTGTTGAAATTTTATACAAAGATGCAAGAAGACAAGAGGTACGTGAGAGTATAATTTTATCCTCATCCGACTTGTATAAAAATAAATTGAGGCCATCTTAAAGAAAAAATTGAGGCCATTTTAAAGATAAAATTGTGGAGTGCAGGCACATTCGGCAACTTTAAAAACTTTTGCTAGGACACTCTAGTAAATTTGATATTTTCAGTACCAACGACGCTATCTTGTGAGCGGCAAGAGGCGAGCATAAAAACTTTGAATATGGGGGAAAAAGCTGTTTTTTAATTTAAAACATCTGAAATTTGTGGCAAATTTGGTAAACAACAAATTTCAAAAACTTATTTTGAAAAAATTACTAAATTAAGAAAATATCCTATAACCGTGGTCACTTGTGCCATAGGTTTTTTTTGGGCTTTGCATCTTTCCGTGCTTGGGTTATAATCTCCGTCTTATTTTTTTTCTAAAATGTCCACGTTTGGAGGGGGCATATTTAGATACAAAAAAGAGATTTTTTGATCTACAAACGACAACATTGTGCTAAAAATTTAGAATGTTGTATGAAGTGGTTAACTTTGGATACTATCGGCCAAATTAAATATTATAAACATCTTAGTGATTTGAATACAATGGGTATTACCTATGTACTCCATGGGTATTGCCTAAGTATTAAAAGGGTATTGCTTTGGCATAACCTAAAGATCACCTAGAAAACCTCTCAAAACATCCCAAAAAATGGACACTCTCGATTTTGAATTATTTATGTACAAAACTGACCTCTTCATAGAATAGTGCATATGGAGTATGACAATGTACTACTCAGAAAAATATTACTAGATATATTAACTCAATTTATGACTAATAAACATGTACTTTTCAACGCTACAAATAAGCAATCAAGAAACAAAAATATTTTTGAGTATGACTGAATTGCCTTCCTCATATTTGTTTGGCGATGTTAGCAAGTTCTAGAATGCCCATGACTATGTTGAAATTGTAGCTTGGAGCATGCATGAATACATCCTCTTTGTAGTCCATCTTACATAGGTAACGTAAGATGTAATACACATGCTTGCAATACTTCCAATGCCCCTTCTTCCTGAACGCCTCCAATGCCATGTTCAAGAAATCAGGGTGCCCACGTACACCTTGGGAGATCCGTGAAGGTAATGCAGTAGGACTTGTCCTTTCCCGTGCAAAGAGTAATAACGCAATCAAATCTTGGGAACGGTATGGCATGGAGTTTGGATATGTAGTGGTCGTTTTTAAAAGCAGCACTTGACCACTTGTTACGATGCTCAATCGAGGGAATATTTGTTGTTCTACAAATTACGTAACCGTTTCGGAAAGTGTGGTGAGAATTTGGATTCGCTAGAATGTGGAAGTACGACCGCGGAAGAGGCATAAAGTGGAATGTGGAAGTGCGACCGCGGAAGAGGCCTTGATTGGACCGCTGGAATGTGGAAGTGCGACTTGTCGGATGATGCTTTGTCGACTTGAAATGGGATAAAGGCTAACCCACTCCACTCTGTTTGATTTGTGCGTCCTTTGTTTATCAACTTATAGCCACACGTCGGGTTGAGGCACTGTAGATGTCCGATACATGTTGACTTCCGGTAAGTTAGGCCAAAATCGTTCTTGATGTTTCTTGTCATTGTTCTGTACCATGTGTGACCGTCATATTGTTTACTCATCCAATTAAGGCCCCCTCCAAATTGAGGAAGGATACCTTCGGGTAGAGGTGGCAATTCAAATATTATGTCTCCATCATATTTTAGAGGCAAATACTTTACAGTTTGTAAATCAAGGCTGTTGATACCAATTTGTGACAACTCTTACTTAGATTCCTTCTTAATACAAGTTTTACAAACATGCAATAGGATACTTTGTACTTTCCTGGAGGTAGGATGGATTGGAGGCTTCTCCAAAGAAACAAATTGAGACATATTGGATCGGCTAGGAAGTGGAGTAGACACATTGGGTAGAAAGGATCCGTGACTTCCTAATGGATATCTTGAGTCATCTAGGTTCAAATTGGTCGTATCTTCTTCCTCTGCGTCACTAAAGTCTAAAAGTATGCACAATTGGATCAGACCTTGTGCTCAAACCAGACACAAGCATCGTATGTCCGAAATCATCCGGTAGAGTCATAATAGCAGTAGATGCCTGACCTCACATTTGAGCATTTGAGACACCGTATACTTTGAACAAACCACAACATAATTTCCACACAAATCCTATTGCATCACAATTTTTCACTTGGTAAATGGACTGTTTGTGAATCCCATTACTATCAAATATTTTTTGCTCGACTTGAATCGTTCCACCCCTAAATCCAAAACGAAGCCAGAGCAAAGACTCGGAGAGAGTGACAGTGCCATGCTCACCCACGGACATGAGAAATGGGACCCCCCTTGGCAAGAAGAAAGAGACACCATGTTGAGGACTCTGAATAAAGATGTTTGAGCAACTTTGCAAGATGATTTAGTGTTGTACAAAGAGAAAAGAAGATTTTGCCTTGTTGTTTAAGTAAGAAGGTCCATTAAGTTTGATTGCAGCGGAATAATGTATTTATAGACAAGACTATCCTCTTGCAGCCTTTCTGATGCTTTGTGAAAGAAGACAAATAAATGCAAAGAATATTTAATTTACTTTAGCAAAGCAACAAATTCAAATATAGAATAATGCTAGAGGAGTCCCTGAAGGTGTAGGGCCATCCAAAGCTATTATGCCATGCGTGTCGTTGTTATTCAATAATTTCGCACAATATACCTAAAATATGGGGTTTGGGACTCCGGGAGGAATGAATAGTATGGGCATACCATGAATGGATTGCGGTTCCCATTTAAATTAAAGGCTGACAACACCAATAATATAGCAAAAACAATCGCACCCCTTGCTAAAGATAACAAGAAAGGTGCAATTTCACAAACCTTGCTTCGTAGTAGAACCCTCAATATGTAAGTGGTTTTCTCTACAAGATAGTTATGTTTAGGCATAGACGAGGAGATGGTTTAGGTTTAAATACTAAGGATGACTAAGAACACTAGGTAGAGGAGAAGAACTATTAATATACGAGCCAATATGATGAGTCAGTATCAGAGATCTAGTGCCTCATATTGCTTGTTGCAAAAGGGTAAGGTTGCGGTCAAAAATGTTGAGGAGTTTGAGTGTGAAAGTAAGAAGACAACAAAAGCTTCCGGTAGCCAAGGGAATCCATCAAGCTCCACAAGGATTAGAAATGGTTCCCCCTCTCAAATACTTGATACTCAAGCAAAGAGTCATTATGGAAGCCCAAACAGGCGCAGGCAAGCACTCGTGGAGCCGGGACGGGCCCCACCGACTCAGGTATGTTTCATGGCATCCATTTAAACTTTGTTTGAGAATCATCACAAAATAATTGCATGTCCTTTGAGATTTGGTCACGAACTATGTATTTACATACCCAACACTTCATGATCTTTCCATAGTTCTTCTTGAACTGATTCACACTAGCTTGTACTCATTAACCCTGGAACGTCCGAGAAGTCAAAAATTGGCTTCCCAAATGACAATTCAAGAATGAAATTCAAGAATGATAATCAATGTGATTGATCTACATTCATCCAATTCTTTTTTGGAGAGTTTATTCAATGTGTAAATAATAGATGCTAAAGAAACTTGCTTCAATGAGGTAGTCATGTTTTTTCTAGAGAGAAAAATCTTTGTGACATGGATCTCGATGAAGTGTATTTTTTCTTATGCTCTGAATATGAAGTTGGGTCATTCACCTTAAACTTTTCGACCTTGAGACCAACTTAGAAAACATTGCTTACGAAGTCTAGTTTCCATTCCAATCTAAAGCCTTGCAAAATTCTTAAAACTAAATAAGTTATTACAATTTGTACTAGGGGCCTAAAACCATGGTTGACCAAATTACTAATTTTAGCAGACCACGGATGTTTCATCTACACCCCACGTTTTGGCACTGTCATGATCACCTCTGATGAAATTTTCAGAATCTTTGAGCATATTAAGAGACATTTTCCACATATCGACCACCAAAAAATCTGCAATGTTTGTCACAAAAGCAAAACATGTGCTCTCATCCGTGGTTGTTCAATTTGAGGTAACAACTACACTAAACACTAAATATAGTGTAGATTCATTATTGATGTAGATCACCCACACTAATTTCCATCAAAGCATGTGCATGTCAAGTTTTGATTGGGTATTTGTTCTCAAGCAAGTGTGTGTGTCAACAAGTGCATGTAAATTTTCAATTCCTGTAGGAAATTTCAAATAGTCTAGTCTACACTATATTCAGGGAACGGTGTACTTTGCTCTTTGAATGTTCGTGCGACTGGGGACCTTTAATAGCAGTGGTGATTTTTCACAAGGTCCCTAACATGTCCCGGGACATGTTCTAGAAAAAAAAACATTTCCAGTGGACGGGTTCTCTGAAAATGAACTGGTTTTTGGACGTGTCAAATTCACTTTGGACGGGTTCTAAAAATTAAAAAAAAATTGACAATTTTTTCCCAAAAAAATGAATGATGCAAATATCAATTACATTATGTCATATATGACATGTGAATGTAAACATAATGGAGTCAAACCACTAATACCTAATCAAAATACCAATCTTCAAAAGGCTGGATTCACCTGCACACATTGATTCATCAACCACAATATTTAGAACTTTTTTAACACAATGTCAGAGATTTTAAATTGAAGGTAAACTAAGCAATTGTATAAAAATTTAGTTAATATAAACATGTTCAATTTTTACAAAAAAAAAAAGAACTTACCATTCAAACAAGTGGATGAATTCTCCTATCCTTCATGTTTCTCCAAACAAGCATCACTGCATTCCAATTGATGTTTTCAACTGGAATATTTGCACATGAAATGCGCATCAAAGCATCTAAAGCCTCCAACTTCAACCTAGTACGGAGATGACTCTTGATCGGATTTTGTTTGGAAAAATCCCTCTCACATATTGCAGTGCTCACAGGAATCACCATAACTCTCTTCCACAAGTTACTCAAACCAGGCCAATTGATGGACCACTCTGGAGTTGTACCTGCAAACTCCCATGCTTCAAATAAAGACTTATTTGGGATCATCTCTCTCATGGTCTCTACCATCTCCAAGCACTCACCTTGACACCGATCTTGTTCTTCTTCAGAACTCTGGAACTTCACAAACAACCTCTCCAACCACTCTTCAGTAATACGAGTCCTCTCATCATCATTTGCAGAATAGAGATTGGGGCTGAAGAGCTTGCATGCATTGAAGATGCCTCAGTTTGGAAACCTGTTATTCAATGCATCGACCACCCTCTGCACATACTCTGCCCCAATGAGTTTGCACTCCTCAATAGTACCGGCTCTCCCAGTAACACTCTCCAAATGCATTGGATAGGTTCTCAGGCCACCATCTGCAACTGGATACTCCATCTCCATAGAAGTTGCACAGGTCTCCAAAAATGGCCACAATGCCCTTGAACCTCTTCCAAATGCTGCACCTCTAGCTGCTAGAAAACATCTACTCAATACTGTGATACAAATGTTTAAATGACCTCCAATCTGAATAATATCCACATGGTCACTCTGAAATAGCTTATTGAGTTTATTCAACTCAGTAAGAATATCCACAAGTAACCGTAGAAGGAATTGAAACTGAAAGGATGTGAGTTTACGATACCACATTGCTTCTTCTTCACAGAACAGCTCCAGAAACGAGGGCATACAATCCAAAATCCGTTGCATCACTTGTCCACGGGATAACCATCGAACTCCATGTATGTGGAGAACAACCAATGGATCCATGGCAAACTCCAGCATCAACTGATCAAGCTGTGTCCGCCGCAATGATGACCTGCCCACCCACGTGTATGTAAAGTTGGAGAAATCATCCAAAACCTATAGCTCAGGTGATGCCTCAGCTGCATCGCTGGCTGCCAGTGCATCTCTAAACAAACACGGGAATTAATTAGTGAATATATTACATTCTAGAAAATAATGAAATTCATTAAAAATTACTTAAAATCAAAGACTCACCTATGTGCAATGCAATGCACATTAACAAGTGTTGGTACATCTGCCCGAAGTCTGCCTGCTAGTCCTTGTCTCACCCCAGTCATAGAAGCCGCTCCATCAGTAGCTAAAGCCACTAATTTGTCAAGAGGCCACTGCAACTCCTCCAATAAATCCACCACATTCCTATAGAATACCTCTCCTGTGGCTCGTGGAACACGAGACAAACCAACATACTGCATACGTGGAGGGCTTAAGCCACTACGAGATAGACTGCAAACATACACAATCAAATGCTGCTCTAGACTACGATCGGTTGATTCATCTACAAGAAGAGAGATCACCGGTGAATCTCTAACTTGTAAAAGATCAACATCCCCTCAAATGCTGTGAAATGGCCCACAAAAAATCATATGCAGATTGTCTACTAGTGTAAGCACCGTACTCATCATTGACAGGCATGTCTGGAGCCCTGAGGTGTCTAATTATCTCACACATATCCTCATATTGGTTGATAGCTCTATCATTAACTACCAAATGGTATAAAATCTTCATACAACAAACAATTCTAGCACTCTCTGCATCAATAGCATTTACCACATGTCTAGCCATGGCAAGTGCCTCAGGGTTATCTCTCACCGGTCTCCACCTAAGCATGGCATGAGCATGAAGGGTTGATCCTTCATGCTCCTTCACAGCTGAAAGTTGCAATGACTCACAACCTTCTCCTCTGGTCCCCCATCGTGAGTTTTGACCAGCCGCTTGACATGCTACACACTTCATGTAGGGCTTCTGTCTAGGGAGAGCAATGTGCATCAACCAGGGCCTTCCCTGACGCCATACGGGCATAAACTTCCTCCTCCTTGGAGGCCGCCCTCCACCACCATGAGCTGGAACCTGTACTCCTACACTATCCTCCTCATGTGCACTATCATCAAAATCATTGTCCTCCCCCATCTCATTCTCTTCCCCCATCGCATTGTCCTCCCCCATCTCATTCTCTTCTTCCTCTCTGATTTGATCATGACCTTGAACACCACCTTGCTCTACCTCAACATCAGGAATACCACGTGGAGAACCCCTAACAGAAGATTCTGACAACTCAGGCACTTCATTCCTCCCATCATTCAAAGTTTGAGAAGAAGAAGATGCCCTAAACATATGGAGAATGCTCTGTTGCTGGGCATCTCTCCTTTGCTTGGGTACTCCAGACACTGGCAAAGACATAACTGCAATACATATTCAAAACAGATCAATCACCACACACATGAAATACAAAAACCCTAAATGTGTGACTTACCCTAAACCTAGACTCTTGTTGATTTCTTGTATACATTACTTCTCTATCACTTGAAAAAAATACGAAATATCAAAGTAAACAAACATACCTAGGTCCTGAAGCTTTAGTCCACCTCGAAAAATCACAACCAGGCTGAAAACGCACCACTGAGATGTGCAAGAGCTGCACCCAAAAAAATGAGCCAAAAACTGAACCTCGTAGTTTCTACAGCCTGTGCAGCCTCGTAGTCTGTGCCGCCTGCAGGCTCTGCCTGTTCTTTTTTTCGGTTGACTTTTTGGTTTTTTTTAAAAAAAAAAAAAAAAAAAAATTTAAATTTTTTTTAAATAAACATACGGAACGGGTATTTCTTTTTTGAACCGGTTTTGGGACGGGTTTTTTTTTTTTTTACCTTTCCATGGACGGGTTGGTTTTGAGATTACCGGTTTTGGGACGGGTTGCAATTTTTTTTGCCTTTCAATTCAAGGTTTTTGGACATGGACGGGTTAAAACTTTGTGAAAAATCAATATTAAATTAATAGCATCGTTTAAGCGGACAAGGGTTTGCTGTCATGGAAAGTGTTGGTAGATGTGAGAATTCGGCGTTGTTTTCGATGAGATGTAGGTCCTCACAGAAACCCTTCGCTCGGATGCTGCTAGAGTCGAGGAGCAGCCCTTGGCGTGATAACGAAATTGAACGGCCACTTTAGCTGAGAACCGTGAAGACTGAAGTGGAGGAACATTCCATGTGGATAAGGGTTACTCGATTAAAAGAGATAGGTCTATCCAGTGCCAATGATGTCTGCGGGCCGTGTATGGAATCCAGATCGGTGGGATTCGTTTGAATGATGATCCACGTTTCTCGTTTTCAGAAAATAATTCCAGTGTCTGGATGACCCTCGGATCCGAGGGTGGCTTGGGTCTCTCAAATTTTGACGGCCTACACCCGATTTGAGACGAATGGGATTCGGGTCGTTGTTCCGCATAGGTGCTCTCGGTGGGAGAAATGTGATGGTTGCCAAAATCTGGCCTCGCCGAATCACGTTGGTTTTTATACGATTTTGTGTCTGCAGACGACCCTCGGATCCGAGGGTGGATCGGATAAAAAATTTATTAGTTTTTATTGTCCCGGTTTATGCATTCCTTGGGGTTGATTGCTGATTCACTTAGGTCGGTCAGATTCTTCAATTGTCGTGGAGCAGCTTTGGACGTCAACCTGAGTGAAACGACCTCTAGCGCAGATCATGATTGTAGTAGCAAATATTAGAATTTGTACTTTGAATTCTGAAGTGGAGGAAGGTCCCACTTGAACAGCAGTAGGTTAGTCGATTAGAAGTGATTGGGCGCACATGTGGTGAGTCGAATGGGGATGGGATCAATGTTCGCGAACATGTGCTTGGTCATTTGTTTGGAGTGATGGTTGCCATAATGTGGCTTCGGCGTTTCACCTTTGTTTCATAAAAAATCAGTTTCTCCAAGTGATCCTCGGATCCGAGGGTGGCACGGGTTATCATATTTTATGAATTTCTTTTGTGGGATTTCAGTGAATTTCAGTGGACGTTTCTTAAGTTTTAAAAATTATGAGTGCCTCCAGATGACTCTCGGATCCGAGGGTGCCTCGGGTCACTCACATTTCATAATAAAACGAGCCGGTTTATAAATTCCTTTGAGTTGGTTCATGCGTAACTTTGATTTTGTGGAGCAACTTTGGACGTGATCCCGTGTGATACGACTTCTACTGAAAATCTTGGTTGAAGTAGCAAATATTTAAATGTGAACTTTGAGTTCCGACGTGGAGAAGTGTCCCCAGTTCAAAAATTCATTCAGTGTTCAGGGGGAGTAGAGTGATGCTCGGCAAGTCCTCTTCCTCGCCATCTCAAGTTATTTTGTTGAAATTACAAGGTCTTCAGATGACCCTCGGATCCGAGGGTGCCTCCAACCACTCATTTTATTTTTCTATGTCCCTATTCTTGCATTCCTAGTTGTCTATGTTACACAACTTAGGGCGCCAAAACTAAAAATCTTGTGATGTCTAGGAGCAGCTTTGGGCATGAGCCCGAGTGAAACAACTCATGCTGCAGATCTTGGTTGTAGAAGCAAACATTGAAACATAAACTTTGAAATCTGAAGTGGAGAAAGGTTCCCAGGTTCAGTAATACCATTCAATGTTCAGTAGGAGCAAAGTGATCCTTGTTATATCCTCATCCCCTCTGTTTCACGTTTTTTGTTAAATTTTTTTGTGTCTCCAGATAACCCTCGGATCCGAAGGTGACTCGGGTAACTTGTATTTTGTTTTTAAACGCCTCTGTTTTTGTACGCCTTGTGGTTCGAGTTGCACAACCTCAGAAGGCTAAATTCAAATCGTTAATTGCATGCTCGAAGCGGGGAAGCATTGCCGAATTGGAAGCGCGAAGAGAGCGTTGGGAGCGAGAGTAAGAGAGCGAAGCACGCACCAGCATTGACAAGGTTGGCTAGTGGTTGGCTGTTTTGAGTGCGTTATGGTTGTGGGAGAGGTTTGAGAGCTTAGTTAGCCCCTAAAGGACCACGACCTAATTTGCTCTAAAACCAGTCCAAAACTGCCACTGTCAAAAAGAGACATGAAAATCACATTTTAAAGTGAATTTTGAATTTTCAACCGTAAGATCTTAAAATAGACTTCCATATAAACATGCCATCAAATTTTGGTTGCAATCCACCGCACGGATTGATAGATTTTAGTGTTTAAAGTCAAAACAATGGTTCATTTTCATCCCTGCGTTGAGTAGATCAGCTGACTTTGACTTCATTTTGTATCAAATTTTTGCATTGTACAAGGTCTAAATCCTTTACCATTGTCTTAAGCATGATGTTATTTCCCCATACACCAATTTTTAGAGGTAAAAAAGGGGTGTAGCATATTCAAAACAAGTGTGCAAGGAGTGGAGGTTCAAAAATTGCCATTTCACGTTTTATTTTTTTGTGAACTACGTATGTATTCAAATGATAATCCAAACGGTCAATAAGAAGGTTTTCACCATATATTGTTGTTGAAAAAAAAAAAAGTGAAAAATATGAAGATCTCTAGGTTTTATGTAGAAAAGATGAAGTTTTTTTCCCCCGTTGTCCGAAACTGTGTGAAAATGTTTGACTTGGAATAAAATGCCTTTTTACACTAAAGACAAGATTTTTTTTTGAAAATTTCTAAATTAGGAAATATTCTTTATATGTGTGAAAAATCTCAATGTCAATAGAAACTTTTGTCAAAAATTTTGGAGGTGCCCGAAGTCCCACTTTTGGCTTTAGGTGGTACTAACTTTCAAACCACAAATCCAAAAAAAAATTTAAAAATATCTCCACGAAGCTCTTATCAGATCCTATCTTGAAAAAAAAATTCAATTAAAAAGGATTTTTTTTCGAATTGTAGGTACATGCCCAAAATCCAAAATGACCCCGGGGGGACGTTTGGTCCTTTAGGGGTTAGGGAGCTCATGGATTAAAATGGGGCATGGGTGTGAGTTCTGAGTTTTGGAAGTCTATAGTGCCCATTTATAGCATCTATAGTGCCCATTTGTAATGCGCATTCGTGGGTTAACCTTTAAACGTCGGAAGGTGCCACTGGTGGCCATAGTATTTTACATGTATACCCTAAGACTAGTTCACATCTTTGCTTGATTGGAATGAGTACATGGGAGGAACTCTTGAGTGGGTCTTATTGATGAGGTTGCAACTACGCGTGACCTTATTTTAGATGGCAAAAGTTGAGCAAGGCTCCATGTCCACGGATGATGGATTGGACATGGCAATTCAACATCTGGAGCCGGCGGTCATTGATTTGGAGGCCGACTTAAGAATGGAATTGACCAAGCAAGCATTGCGGAAGTCCATCAAAGAGACTGCCTCTGAGGTTTTTCATAAATGAATTTACCGTTCCATGTGAGACCCCTCCCACCATTTTGAGCAGGGTCTAGGAACTTCCATGCAACCTGTCAGGCTCCCAACCCGTCTTAATAATAGCGGGTACCCACAATCTTTGACAGGCTTGACACAAGGGGTTGGTAGGCCTAGAAAATTGAGTGGGTTCCCACTATATCCATTTTAAGTCTGTAAATTTTTTGTCTCTTTCTAATTTAACAACTCCAGAGATCATGGTTCAATGATTCACAAAAGTGTCTTTGAGAACTTGTGGGAACACACTCTCACATCTTCTAATTGTTCTTTCTTTTACACATAACTATGTAATAAAGTCCCTTCTTCACACGAGATTCAATGTGCTTGACTTGTGAGTTTGAACCTCTGATTGTAGAGCATTTGTCTCTTTGTAGAGTTATTGTGACTATGCTAAGTTTGATTAAGTGAGTATTCAGATTAGTATGCCAATGTGATTTGACTTGTGAGTTTGAGTCTCTAATTGTAGAGCTTTTGATTGGAAGACTGGAGGTTGGTATCAGAGTTGCTAGAGATTACTGGACATTGCACATATATTGGATCGTGTTAAAGTATTTTTTGCAGGCCATGGCACTAGACAATGGCACGAGGTTTCAAGTTATGGCTGGAGCTGCTATTTCTATTGGTTGGGTACTGAAGCTTAACTCCGAGGCACCCACTCAAGGCCAACATTTTATTTCACAACCTCCTCTCATCAGTTTGGTAGACCTATCAACAACTTCACTACTTTTGCATGAAAATATTCAAAAGAAATATGTTTTACACTTGATGGCTGAAGAAGAGGATTTTTATTGTGTTATGGCAAATGCAAGGTTAACTTCGAGGGAGCTAAATGGCATTAATTAGGGGCATTGGTATATCAAACCAAGAAGTGTTCATTGGTGGAATTTATTTTTCCGTGTGATTATGGTTGATGATCCAGTAAGGTTCAAGAAAAAATTTCGTGTCTGCTGCAACTTTTCACTACATCACAGAGTTAGTGGCTCCAGATCTTGAGAGAAATCCTCCAATTGGATTGGAAAATTTACCCAATAGAAAGCTAGAAGTTACTCAACAAGTAGCCATAGTTCTTCGCAGATTAGCAAGAGGAGACTCTTTGACAACACTTGGAGAGATGTTTGGTGTGGCAAATTGCACAGCTGCTAAAGTGGTTTCAACTTTTGTGAGATCGTTGATTTCTCGTGGTCAACACCATTAGACATGGCCAAATGCAGAAGGATTAGAAAGAGCGAAGGCAAAATTTGAGGCAAAGCATGGCATTCCTCAAATATGTGGTGCTATAGATTGTACACACATTTAAGTTGATTTACCAAGCAATGAACGTGCTAGTGATTATTTTGACAAGGATAAAAATTATAGTTTCACCCTACAAGCTATTGTAGATTTTGATACTCGATTTCTAGATATTTTTGCAGGGTTCCCAGGAGTGGTTCATGATGCAAGGGTGTTTTCAAACTCTGGTTTCAAAGCCTCAGTGGACTGCGGTGAACGCTTGAATGAAAACCCTAGAATTATTCAAGGAATTCCTATTCCTGAGCTTTTAATTGGAGATGCTCGCTACACTCAAAGTCCTTGGATGTTGATTCCATTGCCAGGTGTCAATTTGGCACCTATGTATGATCAATTCAACTTCAAACATTCTAGCACCAGAATGTGTGTTGGAAGATCATTTGGCATTCTCAAAGGAGTTTGGCGCATATTGAGAAGAACCATGCATATGGTAGATGTTAGAATGGTATCACATATTATTTATTGTGCATGCATATTACACAATATCATGTTGGATAGGGTAGATGAAATTGATGAAGATGTACCAATGGTAGGTCCTCATGATGAAGGATATCCTAGATTTAGGAATCGAAGAGTGATATCAGATGAAGCATTGGGAATTTGGAATGCTATAGTTGAGCATCTATGGAGTTTGGAAGGGCATGTTCAGTAATTTTAAATGTTTTATTATTTCTAAATTTTATGATATGCTTTACAAAATATTCATAATGCAAAACATTATTTATGCATACACTATGTTACATGATATTTTCATTAGTTTGCCAAATATTTTCATGTCCATAGTTTATAACTAAAACTATAAAGGATTTGCTTCAACCAATTAAAAAAACCATTCTAATTCACAGTAGTAACTCCGAATCATTCGGTTACACCACTAGCTTTTAAATATTTTTTAATTCATAAATTATACCATTGTAATTCACCATTGTACCATTTGAATAGAAGGCACAATAATGTTTACTACAACATATGAAGTTGTGGACATGTAAGATAAATTATGATAAATTCTATTTCACCATATAATATGTGAACAATTTATATCAATTGAAAAATTATAACAATTTTTTTGTCATATCACAATTTTTAGAAAACAACCATAATGAGATCTACATGTCTCTACGGATTCCAGCCATTGCGTTACTAATTGACATAAGAGCGCCCACAAAGCCTTAACCTATCTCTTTTGTAGCCAATAACTTCTCCTTCTCAATTTCAAGGAGTTTGGAGTTTAAAGAAACTTGCATCTCCATTGCCTGTCGATGTAGAGCCATATTGTCTTCATGTTTCTTGAATTTGAGCTCTAGCATTTCCTTGTGTCGTTTGTCTGCTCGCTCTTCCCCCATTCACCATTGCTTGAATTGTTTGCTTCCGACCTTCCTCCAATGTTGACGCCAATGTATCTGTAGGTCTTGGAAAAGAACAGCGATGCTTGCCTGTACTTGAAGAATCAGATGCACCTCCTACATGCTCAGAAGTGTCTATAACTTCAACAGGCTCTGTAGCCCTAGATGAGTTTGGCAACCAAGATGCAATGTTGTCATAGACTTCAAGTTGAACATAAACCTTGGTCTTCAATGCTTTTTTCTCACCAGAATCTATATCAAAATAACTCTTGTGGCCACTAGGAATATTTTTTTGATAGTCCCAAACCTTCTGCTAATCTGAACGCAAAGCCTCCCGTTTGTCCAAACACTGTTGACAAGATCAATGCACTCCTTGTTGCCAACATTTTTCTGCAATTGCCAACCATCGCATATTTTGGCTCTCATGAATGACTCTGGAACCAGCCCCTGCTCCATGAATGTTCCAATCTGTCTTTTTAGCATCAAGCAACACCAATATCTCAGCCATAGACCACATAGTCTTCTTGTAAATCCATGCCTCTGCAATTATTTCAGGTTCAAGACCATGATCTCCCCCACCTTCTATCTCAAGTTCAACATTATGATCTGCATCACCCTCCACCTCACGCTCCTCATTTTCTAAATATTCTTCTTCAGCTTGAGACTCAGAGTTCAAGTCAAATGTAAACTGACTGCTTCCTGACCCTCCCCATGTTCCAAAGTGAAAGGAAGCCATCATTTGAATACCAACTGATATTGATACCCTAACCATAATAAATATAAACACTCTACTTCTTAAACAAGCAAGTACTTCTAAAACTCAAACTACACAGGCCCACTATTCAAAACTCTACAAGCTCAGAGATACTCGAATGTAGAGGAGAAAGGTCTTATAAAGGTTAATTCAAGATCTTTCTAAAAGAAATGGGAGTAGAAAGATGAAGGCTTGGGAACTTTTTCTCACTAATTTGATCCTTGACATTGATCTAATACAAGTCAGATACAGTTCCAAGTCATGGGTGATTAAGTGATTTATTTTTAATTTCAATAAGATAGTGGGTTGCACATGTAAACACCATGATGGACTTCTCCCACAATATTTTGAGGTGGGTCACGGATGGGTGCTATAGTAGAAAATGAGGGGACGGGTCTCACATGGAAGCATACCCTAAGACGTTCAAAGGGATGTTGGAGAGTCGGCGAGGGTTGCAGGCGTTCTCCAACAAGTATTTTTTTTTCTGGGATGGAAACCACCGCCATATTGCATGGATGGAGTTGATATCCCAGATGCACTCTACCAACTTCACCTTTCATTCGCCGGTGAAGGCGGTGGTTCTGGAGCCATCTTTGGCGAACGGTCATATACTTCTCAATGCTATGACAGACCTTAACAAGTAAGTAGTATTTTGATTTTATTTTGTTCAGTAATTTTCTCTTTTAAGCGTTGTCATTGTTGTCATGTTCATATTGAGTATTTCCATTGGACCATCTACATGCAAGTTTCTAACTAATGGTTCTAAATTTGCTAAGCAAAAGGAGGCAGATCACATAACTCAGCACATATCACACGATCTGAAGAGGATCCAATATTTTGGATTGTTGGACTTTGAGCAGCTCAAGGGCTTGATTAGCAAAGACGATTACGAGGCAAGTGTCCTCAAGTGGGAAAGAGGGCAATGAAGACGTGGTATCACATGGCGTATGATGCATTTTTGAAACTCATGTTTGAGGTACGTATTCAAAGTGTGCTTACAATTCCTTTGCCTTTGATGTACAATTCATAATATATTCTTTCTCTTATTTCTATTAATTATTATTGTTGGTTTTTCAGTATAAAATTATTGCCACCCAAGAGGAGTGTATTAGAAATTACAAGGACGGCCTCGTCACCGGCATGGCTGTTGATTGTGTTGGTAGTCCAGTTGAGTTGGTCAAACTATGCACCGAGGCCGTGCAGAAAAAGAAAACGGCTTATCAGACTACCTTCACCCGGATGTTGGCGATTGCAATTCGTCGAACGACCAGGAGTTTTTCAAGGAGGTATGTTAATTCCAAGTCTGATTGTGTTTGTGCTTGTGCTTTTCAGCTTGATTTATTTTTATTAAATGTCTATACACATTTGACTCTTTCTATTTGTGTCTGTGCTTTAAGTTATTCATCATTTTGATATTTACAAAACAAAGCCAAAGGTGACACTTGAAAGGCTCCAACACGCAAAGGTGGCTGAGAGGTTCAAGGGGCGGTGGTGCAAATGGTAGAACATGAGCAAGCATAGTAGGGCGGAGTACAATTTTCCAACATTGCCAGCTATAGATACGAGTCTTCGGGAATGGATCAATACAGTTGCATTTGGGGCTGGAAGGGCGCCTTCTCCAAGTCAGAGGAGTTTCTGAAGCAGGAAGGTTGTGAGAAGACCATGAAGCGGGGAGTGCTTTGATAAACCTGAAAGAAACTTCTTGCAAATTAAGAAGCTTTGCAACCAAGTCACCTACCAATCCGCCTTAAGGTGTGGACGGACCCTACTTCAGCAGATTGCATCTTCATCGAGCAGTAGAGGCGGCGCTTCTCTCGTCACCACTTGGTACAATGCCCTTGGTTCTTGGAGTTGACGGATGCCGATCCTACCCCGGAAGAGGAGATTCAGCT
This sequence comes from Bryoerythrophyllum caledonicum, assembly GCA_963971425.1. NCBI lineage: Eukaryota > Viridiplantae > Streptophyta > Bryopsida > Pottiales > Pottiaceae > Bryoerythrophyllum > Bryoerythrophyllum caledonicum. Next base: position 3,417,170 of record OZ020520.1, on the reverse strand, counting down.
TTGCAGGGACCGTGATTCTATAACTGCCCCTTTTGAAGATGGCAACATGCTTCCTTCATCTGTCATTGCAGTGAATGAGGCGGTCGACGCATCACTCTCAAAGAAAGAGAAGGCAAAGGTTGCGGAGAGGGCGGTGAGGGCGGCCGTTAAGGTAGCGGAGAAGGAGGCGTTGAGGGCGGAGAAGGAGATCGCGAAGGCTATGAAAAAAGAGACTAGAGAGAGGAACAAGGAGTTGGCGGCGTTGGTGGCGAAGGAGGGGCTTGAGGGGCTTGGGGGGGTTGGCGTTCACTCTCCCTACTGCGATTGGACAAACGTAGAGCATTTCACTTTTAGCGAGAAATTGGCCCTCCACCTTTATCGCAAAGCCTTCGCAAAGAGTCTACTTGATTCCGGTGGTGGCGGACGTGGAGTCTGTTGTTGAAGTGGAGGTATTGTGTCAGAGCGCTCTCAATATTATAACCCTCATGACAGTATCGCTGAAAAGGATGACCTGCCATCAATTTGATGTGAGTTACGGCAGTTTATAAAGGCGCATTTGGGATCGCAGATGTGGCGCCATCATGGGTAGGATTGTGATGACGGCTTGGTGGACATGGTATTTATGAAGTCCCAAAGGATTTGCTGATTCCTAGAATTCAGGGCGGCGTTGACGTGCCGATTTGGAACAAACTTCCAACCCAGTTGTTTGAAGGTGGCAAGAAAGAATCCCCCTCGATTCACCGGTGTTTGAGATGGTTGAGGCATTGCTTCGCGATGGGGCGCCGGTCATTGTGTTCTACTCAGACTCGAAGTTCATCTCTCATGAGCTTCATGCTTGGGCAGAGTGGATGGGCTTTCGCGAGGAGACGAGGTGGTTTGCCATTAACGGTTTGTCTTTCTCGCGCAAGGGCCACCCCGTGCACACCCACAAGTGCTTCATGGTGAAGTGCTATGTGAGGAAGTTTGAGCCAACACTCCCTTTTTCTTTTAATAACAGGATGGAGCTATTGTTGGAAGAGATCCAGTTGTCCTTAGATGGTCATTTGACCAATCTGATCACACGAGAGACCTTGACGAGGAGGGGTACTACTAGCCAGCCATGGCGCGGAGTACGAGAGAAGTCCTCCAATCTCATGGAGGCTCTTATTGACCTTTGCACCGAGGGGATGATATCGTCCTCGACCTCACAGCGTCTACCGATTTGTTTTCTTACTACTTCCAATTCTATCATTTTTTCTTACGTTTGAATGTTAACATCAATTTAGTTGTTTCTATTATATAGAGGCATCTATCAAGGCTTGCAAGGCCCTCAAGCTCCACATCCTGGCGTTAAAGGAGGACTCGGGTTTGGTAGAAGAGGTCCTCCAACCTTTGATTTCTCGCACTCTGAAGGTGGAGTCCACAGTAGCGACAATGCAAAAGGGCTCTCGCAAGCGCCCGTTGGAGCTCGATGACAACGAGCCAGAGGTGAAGACCGCTTGCAAGAGAACTTGTAAGTAAGTAAGTTCTCTTCCTCTTTGATAAATAACTTTGCATTATGGTTTACAAAGTTTGATAATTTTCTAAGCTAAAAATGATGTGACACTTCATTAATGCAATCGGTCGACATCGTTGATGGCCTTAGCGTCAACAACTCAAGCGGGGGTGCTATCACGCTTGTCAAAAGAGATGAAGAGTCCGGCGCGCTTGTATCGTATGAATCCTTGAGTTGGAGATGTTGCAGATGCAATGGCTGCATTTCCATCTCCTCCACGTGTTTCACGGGTAGCCTAGAGTAAGTTTGCCACAGAGCAATTTATAGACGGAGAGGCGGCCACTAGTGGTTTGGATAGTAGTTCGCCTCGTATCCACAAAGATAGCTTGGATGACTTTTTAGCAAAGGAATCTTGATTTCTCTACTTTGGTTGTTTTGTTTTTCATGAGGCGTTTGGTTTCTTGAAATTTTCATTACAATTGTCTATCTATTGTGTTTTTTCGGGACTGCCCACAGCTTTATACCTATGTTATTCCAACGAGATTTCCATTGTAAACTCTTGTTTCGTTCATTGTTCGATCCATGCAATTCTCACAACATCTAACTACATGTATTTAACTGCATGTATTTTCACAGTATTTAATTTTTCCAATTCAAAGTAGTTTGGACACAACCAATATCGCCTAGGTATTCCATGGATATTACCCATGTACTATAAGGATATGAGCTTGGCACAAGATGGATATCACCTATCATTAACCCTAATAACTTTTCAAATAATTCTGGACAGTCCATTGTTAAGTAATTATATACTAAACCAACTAACATGTATGATATCCATAGGTCCATATTTTTTTGCTCCATCTATGTATCCATTTTTGTAAAGACATGTTAATGCACCCTAAACCTAATTCCACCGTCCACTGCCATAGGCATTCTTTCTCAATTTTTGGAAGAATTGTTGCAATTAAAACCTCAACAAGTCAGATTTCCATATGTCCAAATATCTTATTGTTGTATGTTTTATATGTTTTTTTATGTCAAAACAATGTAAATATAACCTATGGTCATAGGTGTCTCTTTTGAATTTTGAATTTTTTTGTTGCAAATGAAGCTCTAAAAATTAGTGCTCGCCGCCGCTCACAAGATAGCATTTATGTTTTAAATACTATCAAGTAATATTATTTCCTCTCATATTGTCAAAATAACATTTCTAGTCTTAGTGAAAAATAACATTTTAACCCAAGTCAAAGTTTTCACACATTGCCACACATTGTCGAGCAAGGAACTAAATTTTTTTTTCTTTTCTATAGAAAAATTTGAGATCTTTATATCTTTCACTTTTTATTTTTTTTGTTACAAGATGTGGTGTAGATCTTCTTATTGACTGTTCAGATTATCATTCTAAAACATGTATTGTTCCCAATAAATTAAAATGATAATTGGCACTTTTTGAACCACGACTTTCAAGTGCCAAGAATTTAAAATGTTAATTTGCACAATTTTTTTGAATATGCTACACCCTTCTCTACCTCTACAAATCGGTGTACAAGGAGCTAATATCATGATCAACATGATGATATAAAATTTAGACCTTGTGTAGTGCAAAACTTTGACACCAGGTGAGGTCAAAGTCTGTTGATCCACTCGATGTAGGGATGAAAATGAATCATTTTTTATTACTTCAAACACTATAATCTTTCAATCAGTGCGATCAGAGTTGATGAAACTTTGTCAGTATGTTATTTATTAAGTGTTAAATGAAATCTTACGGTTAGAAATGGTAATACAAATTTTTGTTTCCTTCCTTACTCATTGCACTAGAATTAACAATTTTTAAGTGTTTTTGGTATGAAATTGTCAAGGAAATTTAGGGGGTTATGAGGAGCCACACAAATTTTCATCCAAGTTTGGTGCTTCACCCTTACTTATTAACCCTTTAACCCCTAGAGGACCGTGACAATTTCACACCAAAATTACTTCAAAACTATTGGTTCTAGTGCAATGAGTAAGAAAGAAAACAAAACCTTATAATTATTATTTTTATCGTAGGATCTCAATATTACTTGCTTAGTAACATACACGCAAATTTGCATACACTTTGACTGCACGGATTGAAAGATAATAATGCATTAGAGAAGTTTTCGGGTCTCCAGAAGGCCCCCGACGGGAAGCTGCTCCCCTCTCGAAGTACACTCCATGTAGGAGCTAGTGATGTAGTCACCAATGGTGCCATGGTGTATGTACCAAAGCTCAAAGCAAATCAGCGGCCGGTTGCGTGCGTGACATGGCCTGGTCACGATTTTGTCCTTCCTATCAAAATTTGTAAAATATTCCGTTTGAGGGAAATAAAAATATGTTGAGCCCGTCCTTCACCATTGAATCAAATATGTATGCTCATGCGGACCGTAGTGCTAAGTGGGTCCTTATATTAGAATATATTTCTGGCGGGAATATTGTTGAGTCAAAGGCAACACACTCGGCCATTGTCACAGAGAGGGTTTTGATTTCCTTGCTTTGCTGTAGCAATAGTTTTTTACCGCCTTTGTTGTTTCAACACAATTTGCTGTTGCAAGGAGCATGTCTCAATCAAAGCCCATTGAGGAAGTTGAGAGTGTAGTTCTTTACAACGATGTAGATGCGAAGGGGAGGTGGATCCCACTGCGCGTAGAGATAGGATCATGGGTGACATTGAAATCGTCAGACCGGGGTCCATGGGCGCGGGATGCGCGTGTTCACGGTGTGGACTCCTTTGCAGGTGCCTGGAAGGCTCAGATCCTGGAATTTCAATTCAAAGTAATCACGCGACAGGGAAAGGATGTGCTTCAGCTTAATGCTATCAAGGTGTGACATGCATATCAATGCCGACAGCTGCAACTCGACCCGACGGTCGCTGCAAATGAGCCGGGTGCATGGAACCTCCTTTATCTTTCGTACTGGGATGATTGGGTTGCTCCATCAGTAGTTTTGGACGTCATTCTTGTGCTATATCATGAGGTTGGAGAAGCCGCACGCAATGGTCGTAGTTACAAACAATTGTTGGAGAATGGTACCTTTTTCCTGAAAGCTGTGTATGTTCCGCAGTCCGGCTCTTGCTTGTATGGAGAATTAGAAGAGTTGCCACTGCCCAATCTTAGCGATCCTCACTGGCCCATTCCAGACATGCACACGTCAGAGGCATTTAGAGCGAAGCTTGCGGTAGACATTGCGGAAGCAATGAAAGGGGATATAGGGAGTAGGGCAACGCATGTGAAGTGGTTCATGCCTGTGCACGTTATGGTGGACTTGTTCGCAGTAGCAGAGAACATCCGTCATACAGCCACAATGTATGTCTTCAAGGAACCATCGAATGTAGTTTTGGCAAGCCTAATGGATGTTGGATGGGACGAGAAGTTTCAAGCAGGGCAGGACGTGGTGAAGTGTGTCGTCAGCAAGGCCACCATGGTCTTCTGCTATCATTTAGCGCGACAGGTTCTATATATGCCGCATTTAAGTAAATCTGGACTTTTGAAAGTCTAGACTGGTCAAAGTCCAGATTTATTCAAGGAAAATCTAACAAAATATGATATAGAGGTGCTTCGTAAGATCCTATGATCTAACAAAGATGGTCATTAAATTTTGAAAGTTAGAAGCTTCACAAGAGAAACAATTAATAAATTGTAGGAATGTGTGATGTAGCAAGTGACCTTGCAAGGATAGGAGAATCATAGTAGAAGTGACCTTGGATAGGAAGATCCTACCATCACCATTTATTAGTAGTAGTAGAATTGAGAAGAATAATGTATTTATTGCATCTACAGTGAGAAACAAACGTAGCATGTAAGCAGTTCCAGTAGAAACAGAAGTATCTGAGGAGGGGTAATACATTATATAGAAATTATGACATCGCCTAGGTTTATGTATAAAAGTTATCAAACATGTGAGCATCTTACATAGGCAACTAGAAGAAGTAGGACCGTAGGATCCTGCTATCTCGCTGAAAGAATTTTAAGGAAATTACCAGATAATAGTACTGCTTAAATTGCATCAAATGGCAGGAAAGTAACGTAGCAGAGTAGCAGTTAACGGTAGGATCAGAAGTATCTGAAAAGAGCTCATACATTGTCGACAATTAATGACAACGCCGAATTATATGCATTATAATTAAAATAGATGTACACATTCATCATAGACAGCAAGGAGCAGCAGGATCGTAGGATCCTACTATCTTGCTGGAAGAGTTCAAGAAAAAGACGAGCGATGAGAAAACTGTGCTATCTTGCTGGAAAACTTCTACGACATCATAAGTCCTGTTGTGGAAAGTCATAGCTAGATTTCGAGGAGGTCAAGGTCGCAGGATCCTACGATATTGCTGGAGAACCCTAATACCATCAAGGGTCCGCCACGTTTGCAGCTTCAAGGTTAGCCAATGGTGCAATTCGGTCCCTCTTTGGAATCGTCCGAGTCTTAAGGTTCGTTCTACCTGACGCGGAGGCAAATACGACGGCATTAACATGAACTTGAAGTGGACGTTGTTTTTCCGGAACCCACGTTGCTGCCCAACAATCCTCATACTTTTTTTTGTGGTTTTTGAATTGATTTCTCGGCTCCCAGAATTGGATAATGAACTTCCCATATTTCGCATGCCCTCTTTCACAATTGAGTGCTGAACATGCTCTCCCTAGCCAGACGGAATATATTTCGGAGTCAGAAGGACGGAGTAGGATCCATGATCCCGCTCTGACATCTCGCCATGGATTCAAGGCGTCCTTCGGTCTCTCTTTCCTTGGGCCACAATAAAGTTCAGGTTCGTCATCTTTAGATGTGACATCTCCACTGGTAATGAGGCACAATGGAGTTGGATCTATGGCTCTCCAATCATGAATTGGCCAGAAGCCTTCTACCAAGGCCGCAGGAGTGGGAGGAAGAGGTTTCTCTAGTTCTGCAAATATTCCATTCCAGTACTCGATATAAGGTGGAAAATCCTTACAAAAGCCCATACTTTCAAGCATCCCGCGTTCCCAAAATTCTATATAACCTCGAATTCCACACTTGATGAACGACCTCTTATCAAGGGCTTTGGAAACCTTCTCTCTTGCCTTCTCTGGATTGCCTGTGGAAGAAGGAACTTCATCGCCCCACAACTGCCTGAAAGGTATAGGATTTGGGAGCCCGGAAGGTAGCATCGGTTTTCCGTTAGCATCTTCCTTCCAAAGACGGATAGCAGGCTTGTCTCTGGATAGCCAGTGCGCATGAACTGCAAGTTCCTTAAATCGCATGACGGGCCACCTTTCTTCATCTACATAGAATTTAAAGAGGTGCATCTCTCCTTAGCCAACAAGTCTGTCAGCACCATCACGAATATAACCATGGACGAAAGATTTGAAATCAGCAACCTCTTGAACAAACTCGGGCATAAAACCCAAGTCCTGCGACTGCATGAAGGACATCATCAAATCCGCGACAATATAAGTATTATGGCTCTTCAAGGTCTTGGATAAGTGGCTAAAGTAAGCATCAATATCCTCATGCGTGTGCCCGACTAATAAGAAACCAACTTGGATTTCTTTGAACACCCTTCGATAAGTCAACATCGATAAAAACGCCATGAGAAACTGGTTCTTATTGTCTTTTGTAGAGTTGTCAAGCTGCAAATATAACTTTTTTGGAAGGGGGACGAGTACAGTCGAGTTATTTGTCACCGGAGGTAAGAGCTGAATACATCTAGACTTCCCTCTGAGCATAGCTTCAAAGAAAGAATTGGCCGGCTCATGGGGAAAAATTCTACCTGATTCATGAATGGGTGGTTCCTCGAGACACCGAAGCAATCTCGCAAGGGAGGAGATAGTGTAATTAGAGTCTCTTGGCCACAAGTCAATGGAGTAGTGAGCATAGGCACCATCTCCATGACCGTGCGTGACCATACCGGTGACGTTCATTGGGTACTGACCCAAGGGTGATGTGAGTTTGGTAGAAACTCGCATACGAGGAATAGCTGTCTTGGCTGTATCCATTTTATCGTGGATAATACAAAGAATATCGCCCTTTTGCCGCTTCGACTCGTCGCTCCAGGTATGGTACACACGCCTACACGAAGCTTGGAGGTTGGAGTGGGTTGGTTTATGCTTCACGAACGAATTATATTCGGCGGAACCCTTAACTGATCTGTCGATGTACTGCAATAGCGTGTCACAGAGGGTGCACTTTGCAAATGAGCTCCCAACGGGTTTAACCGCAACATTGTTGAAGTGCTCCCCTCTGATTCTACTAACAGCGGATTGCGAAACCGCGGGCAATCCGCATTGTAGATTCGTCTACAAAAGAGTCAAAACATTGAGTCCGTCAGGTGAGTGCCCAGTGAGAATTGAACATAAATCAGATTGAGGAAAACCACAGAATGGGAGGACTGTAAGACTGTAGCATACCCTTGGCGATTGTAGGATCCTACCATGAACTAGATGTACATAGCAAAGATAAAGGGTCTTTTAGGACATTATCATAATACAACCGGTGCTTAAAGTACACGTGAATGCAGATAAGTGGTTCATGTGGTGTACTATGTAGAGTAATACCTCTGTGGCGTCAGCCTGGATCTTCTTCCAACTATGTCCAGAGGGCAGAAACTTTAGAGTGTCCATCCGCCCTGGAACTGTCAACCTCATCTGATTGGGCATGTGATCAGCACTCTCATTGATGATAGCCGTAATCGTACCAAGTGCTTGCACGGTTCCAAGGCGAGGTCGTTTGACGTCTCTGTTCCCGTGCATAGAGGAAACGATACCCTTCTTGTACTGGTCCATATATTCGTGAAACGTTGATTTTGGTATGCCATGGATTTTGTACCATGCTGTAGCGCAGATATCCTGACCCAGTAAAGTGACATACTTTCGTTTCCGATTGTTGCCCATGTAGCGTAATTGTCCACCCACAGACCTTGCATAATCCTGGCGTTCGTCAAAGTCCTTCAGCCAAAACTTCTAGCGAATGAAAAGGGTATCCTGGGGCCTGATTAAGCGCACGCATTCATCAGAACAACATGATTGCAAACTCACTACTTGAATCTCTTCCGGCATAGTCTTCTTAGCGAATGCGTTGAGCTTCTCCTCAGTCCGCTTTTTGCGACGAACAAACCAGTATGGTGCTTTTGGGCGGCCACCAAGGTGCGCATTCGCATCCGGTGCGTCAGGAAGACGATTGAAATGGTCGAGTGTATCTCTAAGACTATGTCCTCCTTCAAATGCGCAGTCGGAAATGGGCCACCTCCGATGACTCATAATGTCACCAGGATCTCCGATGAAAACGTCGAATACTGTGATGCCAATGTTCCCCTCCCCCAAAGTACTGTTTTCGAACGGCTCATCTGGACAGACGCAATTATACGACCAGAGGCCATAAGATCCCCATCACCGTTAAACCGCTTCACAACCTTCCTCACCCACTCTGCCTGAGGTACAAAAGGAAGAGTGTTTGTCGACCCAGAAGTCTCGCCTAAGTCCGAAGTCATGACAAGGCTTGCTGTCTCCCAGAGAATAATTCTACCAATCGATTCAGCCAAGACAGAGATGCCCTCCTACATTGGATGAATTAGTAGACTTTGCGCCCGTGCATGTATCTCAACAGGTCGAAGAAGAGTCAATTCCGCGAACGTGATATCAATGTCGACGCCAAGCCAATACCCAGTAGGAACAGCTTCAATGACAATAGCATGTCCAACAACGCCATGTCCAGGGTAGAATAGTAAAGCACTCATGCCCGGTTCATATCGGTTACGCTCGTCATTGGCTTCAACATCAGGGTTAACGCTCGCAGAATCAGTAAACTCATCGTCCGGTCCGCAACTTGAAGACATCGAAGGCAACCGGAGAGAAAATGATCCAATAAACCTTCGATCAACCCTGGTCTTCGTTCTCCTGATGAATAAAAAATCGTAAGAGACAAATCAATAGATCAAGCTTGATGACACTAGATCGTAAGATCCTACGATGAACCATGATTTCATGCTCACCCCTGATTTTCAGGTTCTGCGATCATCCCAAAGTATCAACAAATCGATCGTAAGATCCTACGATTGTTCGATAACTCCTAAACGATCCTAGGCGATAGTAAGATCCTACGATCATCCGAGATTATCTGCAACATCCACAGTCCTTGTTGGATACCGAACTATAGAGATCGTAAGATCCTACAATCATTCCAGAATCCGAGTTCGATCCTCGGTGATAGTAAGATCCTACGATCTTCCAGAATACTCGGCTGCACTCAAAGCCCGTTTTCATCCACCACGAAATAGATCGTAGGATCATACGATCTTAACATGACTCCTGACTGATCCTCAAGGATAGTACTATCCTACGATCATCCGATATTATCATAGGACCACCCAAGATCATACGATCATCATGACTGTACGGAAAGTACGTTTACGAACACAATAATAGCTATTGAACTAGTTTATTTAAGCAATGACAACAATTGTTTCCACCACAACTATGAGTAGTTTACAGAATATGATATAGACTAATTTAAAACAGCAAATACTTTACAAACCACCGCAGCACTCTCACGATTAGAATTAGTTTAGAATCTATGATTATGACTCACTTACAACAGCATCAACTCTGAAAACCACCCCGGCACTTGCATTTTCAAAATATTTGAAAACCCTAATGTATAGAAAGTGGAGGAAGGAGACAGTACCGTAGATTGTGATGGAACCGGAGAGAGATGGATCAATACTGGCAGCGGGGCAGCAATGAAGCGCTCGATCAACTTGAGAAGCTCAGATCGACGTGATTGTGACGCTCACATTGACGTGAAGGTTAAGATGAGCTTACAGCTTAAAGCTCGCTACCTAAACTTGACAGAACATGACGAAGAGGTGTCGAAGTAGGTGAAGCCCAAGCTCGACTAAACACAAAGACGATACCGCATTACTGATGCTCTAATACACCAAGTGTCTTCAAAACAAACACAATGCTCTCAGTTCTTGGGCAAATACAACTCTCTCAGACTCTAACTTTGCTGGAAATGAACTCATAATGCTTGAACACTAAAAGCAGAGCAACCTCTTCTTGATCTAAAGAAAGCGGGAAGTTCATCAAGAACAGGTTGAATCCTTGGCGGGGATAGAATCACAATCATTTTCAAGGACGTGGAGAGTTGTACGAGTGCCACTTCAAATGTAATTATTTCCAAGACGGAAAATGACAACAACGGAGACAAGATCAAATATATTAGTGAAATTGTTCTTGAATTGTTAGAACGTCCAGTGATCATGAAGAACACACATGTTTCAGTAGTAATCATGAACTTACAAGAATTCGTCATGGTTACAATCATTAACCTATTAGACTAGGTTAATAGTTCAGGGTTTTAGGTTCAGGGTTTAGGGTACAAGATAACAGACTCAAGCTTCCAGGTTTAGGGTTCTAGGTATAGGGTTTTAGGTTCGGGGTCTTAGCTTCAGTGTTTGGGGTTCAGGTTTCTAGGATTAGAGTTTCAGGTTTGGGGTTTTTAGCCTCAGAGTTTGGGGTTCATGGTGGTTGGTTTGGGATCCTAGGATTCAGGGTCCTAAGGTTTACGGTCCTAGGGTCCTAGGGTTTGGGATCCTAGGTTTCAGGGTCCTAAGGTTTACGGTCCTAGGGTCCTAGGGTTTGGGGTCCTAGGATTTAGGGTCCTAGGATTTAGGGTCCTAGGGTTTAGGGTCCTAGAGTTTAGGGTCCTAGGATTTAGGGTCCTAGGATTTAGGGTTTAGGATTCAGGTTTAGGGGTTCTACGTTTAGGATATTGGACTAAAATTCAGGGTATAGGGTAATCCTGGAAACCCTTGTATAAATGATTCGTTGAGCTTGGATAAAACATTCACGTATTTTACACTGAACATACAATAAATGTACTGGAATATAGCAAGACCTACACCTTTGGATTGGAGATTCAACTAAAATCTTTCATTTGGGGGTCATTTCAATATCTAAAGCTTATCATGCTTAAATATGACATCGTGTATGTAAATAACATGACCATTTTGCAACTTCTCAACCCTAAATCTAGGTGCACTAATGATCTAAAATAAAATTGTCATGTGTCCGTGGATCAAGCTCAACACAATTATAGGGAATTATAACTATTGAATACATCATTCCCTAGACCTTGTATGTGAAATTTGAATTAACAATGATCAAGTTGTATTTATCCTTCAATAACAATAAATTTCAACACATAGTGAATGTATGTATTGCCAATTCCTTGAGTGCCATCCTTGAGTGCCATGTAATGTTTCATGAAATAATTTTGTCCGACCATAGAATGAAGAATAAGTCTAATGAAAGATTGAATAGAAATAGGTGGAATCAAAAAATAGAAAGAATAAGTGTAATGAAAGATTGAGTAGAAATATCTAGCATGAAAAAAAAAATAAAGAAATAGAATGAAAGATTGAATAGAAAGAAGTGGAATCAAAAAATAGAAAGAATAAGTGTAATGAAAGATTGAATAGAAATATCTAGAATGAAAAAGAAAAATAAAGAAATAGAATGAAAGATTGAATAGAAAGAAGTGGAATCAAAAAATAGAAAGAATAAGTGTAATGAAAGATTGAATAGAAATATCTAGAATGAAAAAGAAAAATAAAGAAATAGAATGAAAGATTGAATAGAAAGAAGCGGAATCAAAAAATAGAATAAAGAAATAGAATGAAAGATTGAATAGAAATAAGTGGAATCAAAAAAATTGGTGTGTAGGGAACTAACCTCATGCTTAAGACAATGTTAAGAGATTTAGAGCTTGTGTAGTGCAAGAATATCATACGAAGTGAATATCATACTCTGAATTAGAATAGAATTCTTGATTAGAGGTATTAGTCTTCACCGTATAGTAATGATGACTCGAAGTATCATTAGAGCTTGATGTAAACAACAACTCACCCGTCGTGGAGGAGTTGTCTGACCATCAATGACAGTTTTCGTTGTCTCTCCCCCTCCCTCCTCCCCTCTTCCTTCTGCTTCTTGTTTTCGTCTCACTTTTGTTTTCATATCAGTTTTCTTGTTTTGAGTCCGAAGTTTGTTGTGATTTATTGTGATTACCGTGACTGTATGCACGTCTGTGAGCGGTGTGAGCGGTGTGAAAGTAGTGTGCGTGTGAGTGCGTTTCAACTTCAAATCGGTGCGATTGGCGGACGCGACGTTACGAAAGAGTGCAGCGACTTGCAAGAAACAGTACTACGAGGTAAGAATTTTCTTCTTAGAAACTCTGGTAAGTTGATATGTATTAGAAATTTGGTGTTTTTAGGTCTTTGTATAGCTGAGGATGTTCGTAAGGAGAATAAAGTTGTTCGGAGTTCTTCAACTGTCGATGTTTTTTAGACATTGAATAGGTGTTGCTGTGACTCATGAGCTTCTAACAGGACGTCTCGTCTAGCGTGTAGGGCAACCAATTCAGGAGGATGACAGGCCGATCGGGCAATGCAAGCGAATGGAGTGACCCGTAAGTTTCTATCCTTTCAATGATGCTAAATTTTTCTTTTTTGCGTTCTGGTTTAGATGATTTTTAGTATGACATGAATGATTGTCAGATTATGGTTTTCATGTTAGGTTTACAAGCTGCGTAGTATGTAATGAGTGATTGTCAGATTCAGGTGTTGGTGTTTGGTTTACAAGGTGTGTTGTATGTTATGAATGATTGTCTGAGTGAGGTTTTCATGTTAGGCTTACAAGGTGCGTTGTATGTTATGAATGATTGTCAGATTGAGGTTTCCATGTTGAGTTTTTAAAGTGCGGTGTATGTTATGAATGATTATTAGATTTAGGTGTTTGTGTTAGGTTTACAAGGTGTGTATTATGTTGTGAATGATTGTCAGATTGAGGTTTTCATGTTAGGTTTACAAGGTGCGTAGTATGTGCTGAATGTTTTCAGCTTTAGGATTCAGGTAAAGTTTGCTGGATCTGTACAATCTTTTGAATGATTTTCTACTAAGGCTTTCCATGTTCTGGTTCACTAGCTCTGTTGAATGGTTTATAAGGTGCGTAGTATGTGCTAAATGTTTTCAGCTTTAGGATTCAGGTAAAGTTTGTTGGATCTGTACAATCTTTTGAATGATTATCTACTAAGCCTTTCAATGTTCTGGTTTACAAGCTCTGTTGAATGATGTGAATGGTATTCTAGCTTTGGTACTCATACTCAGGTTTACAGGCTTTGTAGTATGTCATGAATGTCATGACACTCATCGAGTTTTACTGAATCGTATGTTAATCCCTTGTAGTCTGATATGCAATTTAGGGTTATTGTGTATGGTATGCAAACTTTTCGCGATCGAATGTAGATCTATTGTACACTGTTTATACATAAAGTTTTCATAAGTTGTACATTGGTGCAGAAGTGCACCTAAAGTTCATACGACCGTCATGGGGATCGTAAGATCCTACCATTGTCATGAGGATGGTAGGATCTTACAATCCCCATAAGGATCGTAATATCATACGATTCCTTTCAGGATCGTAAGATCTTATGATACCTATGAAGATCGTAAGATCTTACGATCCCCATGAGGATCGTTAGATCCTACGATCCCCATGAGGATCGTTAGATCCTACGATCCCTTTCAGGATTGTAAGATCTTACGATACCAGTCAGGATCATTAGATCTTACGATACCAGTCAGGATCGTAAGATCTTACGGTCCCTTTAAGGGTCATATGATCTTTCGCAATCCCTCATGTCTACTTGAAACATCCTACGATCCCTTTCACATTGTACTCTTGTTATCACAACTTCATCTGTATCCATTATAGAACGGGATTGTAAGATCTTACGATCCCCCAAAGGTCTGTATGAACTAACCGTGTCTTTTAGGATGGTAGCATCGTACGATCCTTAGTTAGATGGTTTCCCGTGATTTGAAAGGAAACCGTTGACACCTGAGTTTCTTTTATGACTACTAAATTTATGCATTGGTTTGGTCAGGGAAAACATCATCGAACTCGAAGACGTGAACCCCCACTGGTGTCCTGTGAACCTCTATGATGCTGTTTCGTGTGGGCTGAGGAACATAGAATGTAATCTAGTTAGTGATCCTGAGCCCACCGCTTTCTTTATGGCCGACAAGGTTGTGGAATGGGGTCTTCATTGGACGCTCGACCGGAAGCAAAAAAACATTCTGATTGCGCCAGTGTTGGCTATTACAAATGCCGCAGCTCCTCGAGGTCCTTCATACAAATTATCAACGATGAACATGGAAGTACTAGAGTTAGTGCACCTCACCGCCACCATTTTTGTAATTGTCATCTCCGAGTTTGTGGCGAGTTTGGGCTGTTCCAGGGTGTATGGCTTAGTCATTGACAAAGTAGGTTTGATTCCTGCACTAAACGAATCGGTCAAGGATTGGGGATTCACTATATCGAATTTTAATCCCGACGTTCGAAGGATTGTCCAAGGCTGGAAGGAGCTGCAGACAAATCGAGATTCGTACAATAGAGACCGACAGAAAGCAGCTCCGCCTACACCTCCTAAGAAGAAGCGGTTGTCTTCACTTCTTGCGGCGAAGGGGCTGCCAAAGAAGAAGTCACAGACTCGGAAGAAGTCAGACCCCAAGGTGGACGAACTGACACTAGCGAAGGCAGTGGGGATGACGAGCAAGACCGTCGCAAGGAAAACCGCAAAAGAGCTGCAGCTTGTGAGGACTCTATACGAAAGAGAGTTCTCGAAACTCCATATTTTTGGTAAGAAGCCAATGAAGGTGTCCTCGCAGGACCCCGCTGATCTGGTAGTGGACATTGACCGCCTTCACCGAGCTCCAGCCGGTACTGTCGTTTATCGACCACTAGATAAGAAACGAGTATTACAACTCATTGACCAGAAGCGCACTATGCCATTTCAGGCATCACTGCAGCATCTGTACGTCATGCCAGTGAAGGGACATTATCCAGTCCGGAAAGAAGATTTCAAGGACGTGCCGCACGATGCATACGAGTTTTTCAAGGAGCAACCAACACTGAAGGACATCGGCCCAAACACACACTATGTGGTTATAGGTGGACAACATTGCGTGGCTGCACACAGAGTCCTCATTGAGGAGGGAAGTCTCTCGGAAGAAGATGAGAGAGATGCCAAGAGCTTCATCATAACAATCGTCTGGCAGGATCCCAAGGACCGAAACTTGATGCTATACTACTCAAGGGTCCTCAACCAAGATCTTGCTGGCGTTAGATCAGAGGGCAACTATCTAACCCTACTGGGTCTAGCGCGTAAGAGCTGGGTTTTAGCCGGTAGTCCAACTCCATTCAAGAATGGATTGGCACACTTCAATGAGTTCAAGGTGAGTCACTGAAACATTACCCATCAGGTTAATGCTTGACTTACCGATTCATGTACAAGGTATAGACTGATCGTAGGATCTTACGATCCCAACTCAAATAACCACATGGTCGTCAGGATCGTAGAATCCTACTATCTCATGTTACATGTGTTTCACTTTTCACTCCCCATATCCTTGTAGGCCTGGTCTGATAAACTTCCGGCACTGTTCTCCAACTCCGATTCAAAGATCGTTGAAGACAACAACACATGAATCCCGAAATATCCTCTTCTATTTGTTTCGGAGCCAATTTTCCAAATTTGGTTACAGATACAGGAGAGCTGGGTACTTGGACTTCTTCCCAACGCATTCGGGGTAACTTCGAGCTTTGTCTCAGGTATTGACGAGGACTCTGCAGATGACGTTGAGGACAACGAGGATAGGTCGAGGAAAGAGCGTTTAAAGCAGAAGCGATACCAGGCGAGGGATCTAAAGCAGAACGACTTGATGCCACTTTATTTCATGTGGGATAGTGACATCGAGAAGATGGCCAAGTTGGTGATGGCGAAGAAAGTCTTGGTAAAGTCGACGAAGTCGGCGAAGAAGGTGCCCGTCCTTCAAGGCCTCGAGAAGGCGTGTCAGACTGAGAAGAAGCATAGACTCATCAAGAATGAGTTCATGCACTACTTCTTTAAGAAGCCCCTGAGGTGTAAGACATTGAAGGAAGCCTCGTATTCTGAAAATGATTATATTAAGGCTGCAGCGGAGTACAAGGTCGCCGAAGCCACCATCGAAACGTGGTTTGAGAAGGTTATTAAAGACCTTGCTAGAGAGCGCTTCTTCTTGAAGCAAGGATCCGCCTTAGCCCCCTCAAACAAGGAGGATGACTTTCCAACTATTCTGAAGATGCTCTTCGATCACCAGAAGGCCATCAAGGAGAATCAAGCTGAGAGCGCTCCAACCTCATCCGCATCGTTGCTTTCTGAGAAATATAAATCCGCTTGGATGAACAGAAAATCTGGAGACCTGGCGAAGATTCTATGGTTGGGCAGTGACCAGATGCTGCAATGGACAAAGAAGGATGCGACGGTGGTTATGGTGTACTGCTTTGTGAATCGCAAAG
This sequence comes from Bryoerythrophyllum caledonicum, assembly GCA_963971425.1. Lineage (NCBI taxonomy): Eukaryota > Viridiplantae > Streptophyta > Bryopsida > Pottiales > Pottiaceae > Bryoerythrophyllum > Bryoerythrophyllum caledonicum. The sequence goes on along the minus strand of OZ020520.1, from coordinate 3,400,328 downwards.
AGAATGGAAAACCTGATTTTTCAATCATGGAACAGGTTTTGCGTACTCTGCAGGCCATGGAGGATAAAGATGATAACCAGTTCAGGAGGGTCCGATATCTAGGTGTGTTTATCACAGATCGGGGAGGAATGGTGGATGTTGCCAATGCTGTAGCTGAGAGGGGCGCGGTCGCTACACAAACGCTACCCTGGTTAATTCACACCCCTACTTTATATATTACCCAGGGGACGAAGGGCTTCGTCAATCCTTCATCTCCTGAACCAACGTTGCCCCTGTACTTCAACTTTGTGTACGGGAATGACTTCAATTCGGCTGAAGCAGTGTGCTTCCAATCAGCTTTTGGGAATGAGATGTCATTCCAAACAGTGATATCCGCAGCAGATTTCGAGGATGCTTCCAAGCAATGGGCCCAACATTCATATGCCAATTTCAATATCGACGCGGTTAGCAAGTTGCTTGGCACATTGGGGGCTCCAAACAATCTTCTTGTCAACATCGGTGGAGGTCCTTCGATTACCTGGATTGGCCTGGTAAGATGACCGTAGGATCCTACGATCTCTTTACCTCATCCCTCAGTTTGTTCAAGTTCTCTTTCACGCTATCTTTACATCGTATGAATATGTTTCCTGTTATCTAATACAACCTACTACTCTCTGTTGTAGAATAAAGGAGCACAAGTCATCGAAGTCGTCTTCTCTAGGGATGAAGTGACAAGAGCCAATGAGATAGCGAACGATATCTGGGAAAGTACTCAGACGCTGGTAATAGCGGTACCTGCCATGGCAGCCTTGACTGTGAGCGAGAGGAAGAAAAAGAAGATCGCAAGAGGCAAGAAGGTCATACCGGTATCCAGCTCGGAGAGTGATTCCTCCAGCGACTCGGACAGGGCACCCTCCGAGAAGGCGGAGGACATGGAGGCGGAGGACATCGAAGAGGACGATCCGCCTTTGGACGACAGGCGTCCGGGCAGGTCCAACACTCATCGAAGATAGCAGTTGGATAACCAGGAGCAGATCAACTTGACTCCTCCCTCTTCTATACAAACCGGTGCCCATGAGGCGACCATTGTATGATACACACGCTTATCTCTGTCAACGGACAAACTGTTTCTAGGACAATTGTATATAACAATAACCATGTGAACTGATCAGCAATGTACTATGGTTAATTTTTTGTTTGCATATTCGTTGTATTCATCATCATCTCCCAACTCCATGCAGGGAACTGTGGAAGTTCATGATCGGCATCTGCGTACTTCATCTTCGAAGCCGCCAGTATGAATAACATTGCTCCGCCTGTAGTTTATAGAACTTGGAATATTTGTATCGATGGATCCATCTTACTTGATATAGTCATCAGTTACTACTCGAAGACTGCTTTAGGATCGTAAGATCCTACTATCCCTGCTCGTCTTTTGTTGTAGAGATTTATTCTTACCAGGTTCTGATCGTTGTAGTTATGCATAGATGCTTCGGTGCACAAAGCACTTTGTCCTATACCCGCTTTCAGCCATCTTGATGTTCAGTTTTTCATTAGCAGTTTCCGACTGGGACAAGAACTTGACTGACCTTATTTCATGGCCGCAGCTTTTCCAAATTTCTCATGACGATCATGTGCCGTCTACTTCAGCAGCGGCGGAGCATGTCTACGGCCATGGCGATTCTCTTATGCATGATATCGACCATGTCAATGCCAGCACAATTTCTGAAGAGGAGGATAGCAGCCTTCAGGCTCTAGTTAACGACTTGCCCGATGAGTGCCATGAGGACCTGAGTTGTCGAGGAGGTGAACTTCCGGAGGTGAGTTCTATTCCAGATCAAGAAAGGACAAGAAGAGAAGAGGAGGCGTCGTTGCTCGCGGAGGAAGAGTTACTTGCTCCTATCACCAGGATGACGGTCACGAATGTACCACCTTTAAAGCCAATAAGATCGGACGTGCTTCATCCCCCGTCGTCCGGACCTACACCGATGGAGTTAGAACCATCGTCTCAGCCTTCCTCCAGCTAGGACATGGAGACTACGACGGATACTGAGCAACACTCTACCGCGGATACTGAGCAACACTCTACCGCGAATACACTTGCTACGTTACAGGACATTGATCTGACTGTTTCACCCCCAGTAAGTAAAGCGTTGTTCGATAGGGAGCTTATCATAGGCATATTCGAGGAGGCTAGTCAGTCACTACAGGCCTTCAGCCCTCCTAGGAACATTTCGAATACACCTATTATTGAGGACTACTTGGATGACCCTTTGAATTTCAGTCAAGAAATTCAGCCAACAACCTTTAGGATTGTCCCAAGACCTAATGTTGAGGCAGATGCTGCTGAAAAGGGTCCTCCATCCGCACAACATATCGATGGAGGACCCTCTGCAGAAGGTATGAGCTATTAAACTCTACCATCTTGTTGTTTTCTATGTATCTTTTATATTCTATGTTCACACTATTATCCTCAGGGGAAATCAAGATCGGCGATCCTTACGGCCATCGTAGGATCTTACCATCGCTTTGGGGAGTGTAGTATTTTTCGTTCCTATTGGGATGGTAGGATCCTACGATTCCAATGGGATGGTAGGATCCTACTATCCTCGAGCACTGTTGTCTCAAATGCTGGCAATGTATAAGTATTCTGAATGGCTTTTCGGTCGTGTATTCTTCACTAATTACCTCCTTTTTTTGGGCAGTTGAGATGTCGGGGACTGCTCAACGTCGTGAAAAGGTTCCATTATCGGCGGCACATAAGGGCTCTGTTTCCTCTAGAGAAGGTATGATTGTAGACAATTCTACTGCTTATTATTAGTTTTCTGTATTGGAGACTCATTCTTGCAACGTTTGTTTTCTGTAGGAAAACTCAGTGCACCCGCCATTAAATCAGCCCCTAGATCAGCAAAGGTAAGGCAACCTCGGTACACTGTTGTGCTGGACTTAAATGGATTTCTGATTCACAGATCATACGATAAGGGGCATAAAACTGTCGCTAGACCTGAGTGTGCAAATTTTCTGAAGGTGCTGACAAATAAGGCTACTGTCGTGGTATGGAGTTGCGCCATGAGGAAAAATGTCGATAGCATGTTACATGTGGCTTTGGGTAGTTCTACTGTAAAGCTAGATGACCTAACAGTTATGTCACAATTTGATATTACGGAGTCGAGCTTTCCAAGAGTGGGGAACAACGTTGAGAAGAAGTACATGCTCAAGGACCTCAGAAACGTCAGGAAATATGTTGACCATGTAGACCTCAGTCTAGCATTGCTCATTGACGACAGCCCGGAGAAGAACCTCCTCAACGATGAGTTCAGTGTGATTCATCCTCAAACGTGGATATGAGACCTGAAGGACAAGTTCTTCATGAACACTATGCTTCCATCGCTCGAGAATATGTTTTCCTCAAATCTCTCTGTGGCCGAATATGTCCGTAACCATCCCCTTCCTGGATGTCCGGTTCCTGGAGAATTTAGGTCCACTACGTTGGCTCAGAACATCGTAATTGGGTGTTCTCGAAAATGGAATTCCAAAATCAGGGCATTTCAATGACTACTCACTCGTATCGGTGATGTGTATATTTTGTATATTTTGTTTCAATATAAACTTGTAGGATGTACCTCTACTCTATCAGACACTCTTGAGTATTGAGGCCATCATCTTATTTTGAATATTATTAATTGCAATATCTCCCATGAATTATCCTTAGGGTGGTAGGATCCTTCGACCCTGAGGAATGTAGTAGTTAAGGATACTGTATGATCTTTGTGATGTGGATAGCAGTGTGGTAGGATCCTACGACCCTCATGGATGGAGTAGTTAAGGATCTTGTATGGATGATTTGTTTGTAGTATGGATGGCAGTGTGGTGGGATCCTACGATCCATGATGTTGTTTATAACTTGTATCTTTCTCTATGATCACAGCGACGCGACGACTCGACAAAAGTTATCGTGTTGTCTCTCAATGGATTGCTTTGTTTCGAGCAATACGATAACTGCTCCCCGCGACGCTTCAATCAGAACAACATCATTGTTCGGCCTAGTCTCCTAGAGTTCTTCAGTATACTTCTAAGGTCCTTCCAAGTTGGTATATGGTTGTCCATGGTCCCCGCGCGCCTGAAGAAGGTCCTCGAAGTCCTCCCCGAAGACATAAGGTCAAGACTTCTTTTTTGTTATGGACGAAACAAGTGTTCAAGGCCACAATTGTATCTTTTATGTGACAAGGTTCTTCAGAGACTCTCAACGGACCGGAAGACGAAGCAGTTCTGTCTTCCTGACAAAATATTGATGGTTGATGACCAGCCAATGCGTTATGTCTTCAACGGAGACCTCGCTTGCTACTTTCCGAAGTCATGGCATGGTGAAATGACCTAACCCAACACATCCAATGTTATACCTAATATTGGCACAGCGTTGCTTCCGTTCATCCTTACGCCTCGGTGAAGGAGTATCTACGGGGGCACCCGATGGATGTAAAGTTTAATCGTAGACTGCTTGAACCATGGCACTTTGAGCGAGTATTACGAAGTACATAGTCGGTTCCGTACAGTGAGTTCTGTTGGCGTTGGTTTTCATCCAGTTTATTCTATGAATATATTTTTTTGATAGTCATTACCCCCATTCTCCATGCCTATTTGGTTGCTTATTTTTTTGATGTGTTCTACATTGATTGCCCTACATGTATTGTTACACCGTAGGATCTTACTATGTACGCTATGTATCTTGAGCGAGTAAAACAAAGTATGTAGCCGCTTCCCTACATTCAGTTCTTCAGAGGCTTACTTTTGTTGAGTATACTCTATGAGTGAAGTTATCAGTGGTTCATACCCTTATTCTCCGCGCCTAATTGAATGCTTCTTTGTTTGACGTGTACTACATTGATTGCCCTACATGTGTTGTTAGATTGTAGGATCCCACTATGTAAGCTATGTATCTTTGATCGCCAGATCCCACTACATTGTTTGATGCCTTTTTAAACTTCATCCCTAAGTGAATGTTGCAGTTACCCCTAATCTGTAGGCTCAATCCTATATTTATTGAAACTATTCCTGATGCCAATGGTAAGACCGTATGATCTCGTGATCTTGCTTCCTATGTCAAGAATTGATCCTAAGTCCAGAATTCGTTTTAAAGTCCACATTTACTTAAATGTTGCATATATGTCAATTTTCAGTATGTGCGCTATAGAAAAGAGGGCACCAGATAGGTGCCTACTGATCAAGTTGTGATTCCGAACATGATGTCCATCATAGTTGAGTTTGGAGGTAAGGAACTGCCTAGGTTTGAGGTCGGTTCTCTTTGGCCAGTATCCCACATTCGAGAGGAAATTTCCATTTTGCTACCTCGAGAGATCATCCCCGAGTACTACGATCTTGTTGTGCAACGCCCCAGTTTTATTGATTTCAAGGTTAATGCTCGTTTGGAGCGAAGCATAGAGATTGGTGCAATCTTGATTGGCAAGTCCAGTAGATTGAAGATGGTCCCATCCTGATGCTTCCGCATCACATGGACTGAGCAATTGGCAATGAATCTAATGCACCTTATAATGGAGTGTAGAAGTTTTGAATTATTGTGTCTACTTGAATCAATGAGTATATTATACTACAAGCTGCTAGAAGAATTTTGGATGTGGAATTGTCAGAGCCCGTTCTTTACTATGAAATTAAGAGGTTTTAAAATTGCATGCCTATTGGTTTGATTCAATGTCTGCATTCATTGCATTACTTAAGCATTTCAACCATTTATGAATTGTATATGAATGCATGTAATTCATTCTATAGGATACAAAAACAATATAATAAACCAACATCTTCCATTTGGACTTCATTTCAATGTCTCAACCTTATGGCATGTTTAAGAATAGTATTATAAGTCTGCAAAGCCTTAGGTAAATCACTCAGCATAATAAAAGTAAAAGCAAAATAAAAAGTAAAAGTAAAAGTACAATAAAGGAAAAATTAAACTAAATAGTATAGTAAAAGTAAAAGTAAAAGTAAAAGGACAATAAAAGTAAAAGTAAAAGGAAAAGGACAATAAAAGTAAAAGTAAAAGTAAAAGTAAAAGTATAATAAAAGCAAACAAAAAAGTGAAAGCATAATAAAAGTTTTAAAAATAAAAAACAAAATAAAAGTGAATTAAAAGCAAAAGTAAAAGTAAAAGTAATTGTAAATGTAAATGTAAAGATAATAGTAAGATTAATTCATACGTTGCACATATCGGGTATCTAAAGTAATTAATGGGCTTACATTGATAGTGATTGGGGATTGTCCCTTTGTCCATTGGGCCCAAGGTGAGGTCCACTAAACTAAACACTAAATATAGTGTAGAGTCATTGTTGATGTGGATCACCCGCACTATTTTCATAAAAACATGTGCATGTCATGTTCTAAATTCTAATTGAGTATTTTTTTCTCAAGTAAGTGTGTGTCAGAATGTCAATCAACCATTGCATATAAATTTCCAATTAGTATAGGTTTTTTGAAATAATAATGGTCCACATTATATTCAATGTTTTAGTTTAGTATGGGCGTGGTATGGTAGGCCGTAAAGAGGGATTAACCCCCAAGGTACCATGACAAATTCACACCAAAAACACTTCAAATTTGTTGGATTCTAGTGCAATGTATAAAGAAGCAAACAAAAACTTTTATTTCTAGTTTTGACTGTAGGATCTCAATGAAGCCTTACTAAGTAACATGCTCACAAATTTTCATAAACTTAGACCACACATGATTGAAAGATTATATTGTAGGAAGTCAAACAAATGGTTCATATTCATCCCTACATTCAATGGATCAGCAAAACTTGACTTCACTTGGTGTCAATTTTTTGTACTGCACAAGGTCTTAATCCATTACCACTGTATTCAGCATGATGTGAGTTCCTTGTACACCAATTTTTAGAAGTAGAAGAGGGGTGTAGCATATTCAAAACACTTGTGCAATGAGTGGAGGTTCAAAAATTAACAATTCAAGTTTTATTTTTGTGTGAACTAAATGTGTTTTAGATTGAGACTCCAAATGGTTGATAAGAAGGTTTACACCACATATTATTGTGGAAAAAATAAAAGGTAAAAGATATGAAGCTCTCATAGTATTATGTGGAAAGGAAGAAATTTTTTAGTACCTTGCCCATAAAGGTGTAACAATGTGTGAAAATGTTTGACTTGAGTTGTTATGCTATTTCATATTGCAAAGAAGAACTTTTTGATTACCTAGGTTTTAAAGGAAATAATATTACTTTCTAATATTGAAAATTTCACATTCAATAGTATAAGAGCAAAAGTTTTTGGAGATGCCCTACGTGCCTACTCTGCCCATTTTAAATTCAAAACCCTATCACCTTAAACTCGGAATGTCACATTTGAAAAAAGGTTGTTCTCTCGCTGATATCTTAGTTATGCCCTTCTATAATAAAAATTCCAAAGATAAATGTTAGAAATTGACACCAAAAGAATATGTCCAAACTTTTAAAAAGCCCACTTCTGACTCGTTGGCCCTTCAATCTGATAAAGTCTGGCCTGCAACCCCACGTTGCCGCCACTACACAACCATACTACATGTGGTTGCCAAGCATATGAGACCTCAAATATTTGAAGACATGGGGGCAGTGCCTAAACCTAGTCACTAGTTTAGTCACTAGTTTAAACCTGGGGACATGTTGACTGATTAGGGTTTAGCAGTAGTGACATATTTACATTTATTTTTCCTCGTGATGGTGTTGCAATGGGAGATTAGAAGTGTTTTAGGTACGCTTGATGGAGGCATGCAATGTAAGTGACTTGATTTTGCAATATTTTATAATTTTTGGGTATTGGGATTTTACAAAAGTAGTGATTTTTGTTTTTTGACTACCAATTCAGGTAGTTGTAAGTGCTTTGAAATTGTTCGACAATGCACAATGTGACATTTTGTGCATAAATTTTGTTGTGAGAAGTGATGGATTCCAAGTTAATGACATTTTTTTTGAGTCGTGTCTGGTATTGCGAGTTTGTCACAACCATTAGCTGTGACATATTTAGTGTCCTTTTCTACGTTGTGACGGGTATTGCAATGTTGCCACAGAGTTTACTTGTGACGCTTTATGTGCTCTTTTTTGCACGTGAGGGGTATTGCATATTTTTTTCCCCTTATTTAGATATGTTAGGTGTTCATTAAGTTATGATATTGTTGCAACATATTAGGTGCTTTCTTTTTGGGGTCCTAACAAGTATTGTTTCATTTTTTCCATGACATCGTGTTGTACTTGGTGTGTTTTAAAATCATGACCGGTATTGGTATGTTAGGATATTCTCTTTCATTTTTCTTGACTTCGTGATTAGGTCTTGTACGGCTTAGAGAGGTTTAAAGGTGTAAGATTCTTATTTCATTCTTGCTTATGTATAGTTTTTTCATTCCGCGGGATGGAGTTATCCGCCTTACCACTTGCCGTTCTCGATCGGGACTACAAGGAAGTCCCGCATGCGGAGAAGCCATGGCATTGCGAGATTGAGAATTGTTTCTTCGGTCCATGGAAGAATCGGCAACACTTGAATATTCATCTTCATCATCGCCATCATATGAAGCTAACGACCCAAACCCTTGGTCGTCCACGGAAGGTAGAACGACTTCGCAACATCAATTCTCGCTGTATAAATGCAAGAATTTTAACAAGACCGTTCAAGAGACAATGGAAGGAGTTTTGGAAAAAACTCCAAGCGTGGACGAAGGCGACGGAGGCGTTGTGGGCACAAGTAGAGATGGCAACCACCGTTAACCGTACTACGTCGGAGAAACCTTTTATTGTCATAGCAATGGAGAAGAAGTATGTCACTCACCTCCGGGCAAAGAAAGAAAGAGTTGGAGAATTGGATGCGGCATGCCTTGACGCACTACCACGCCATCCCGATTTTGCCAACGCCGTTATGGAGTTGAAGTTGGACCGTGACGCGGACGACTTGGAGATTGCGCAATTGAAGGATCTTTACCGCATTTTCAATCAAAAGAAGGATTGGATGAAGAATCTGAAGCTTCGAGTCAAGTGTGTGGAAGACTTGGTACGTTGGCACGGTCAACAATCTATTCAAGCCATATAAGTTCAATTATTTTCATTTCTTATGAAGTTTGTAAACTTATAATGTTATTGAATCGTTTTGTTTATTCTATTTTTTAAGTATAAATATGCTATTGGCATAATTTATTATTGCAATGTAGACACAAAGAAGAGAAGACAAAATTCATTGAACGCTACTTGGAGGCCGAGAAGAATGTCTTCGACCTGAAGAACATTCTTTCTATGGACCGCATTGAGACAACATGCTCCGTCTATGCGGGTAAGCGCGGCTTGGATATCGAGGAGGAATGTAATGAAGAAGATGATGAAGAAGAAGAAGAAGGAGGACAAGATCAAGAAGAAGAGTAGACCAATAAGAGTTCATACTTTGTATTGTTTGGTTATTTTTTGTTATGAGTGTCTTCTTCATTGTGTGTTGAATACGGTTTTGGATATTGTTTCCTTTTTGGTGTGAACCGTGATGTGAACCATGATTTGATCCGAACCATGATGTGAAATAAATGGATGTGAGATTTACTCATTGTTCATGTTCAACATTATTGGGTATAATGTCAATACCATATTTGAAATTTTGTATGTTTCATTTTTAATATAAAAATGGTATATATAATATCAATGTTAATGACTCTATAATAATATAAAAAGTATCAAGGCATACATTCTTAATAACCTTGTAAAAAAACCTCAAATTATCAAAAAATCATTGAAGTAAACAAATAAATAATGTATTAACTATACAATATCTACCCTATTGGAGTATTGGTCTTTCTCTTCTTCCAGGTACCCGCCATTCCTTCCCTCCAATCTTTCTTCCTAGCCACGGAATCACCATCTTTTGTATATAAAATTTCAAAAGTTGCTTGAGGATGCAAAATATTGTTCTCCTGTAACGTACGGATTCGACGGATGTCACTTACAATGGTAGACATCATGGACTGCAAGTGCTTCAGAAGGAGTTCACCTGCGGAAGTGGCTTCAGAAATTGACTTGTCCATCAAATCTCTAACCATACGTAGAGTACATATGTTGGATGATTCCGTACTCTCTATTTTGCAAGACCCGATGATCTCATTTGGTAAAGTGTCATTTGATAAATCCAGTACATCAGAATCATCCACTTCCGATACAAGGCCATCCCCCTCCACGTCATTCGTTCCCAGTACAACATTGTCTTCCACCACGTCTTTGTCATCACCGTCTTCACTTTCTACATCTTCAAAAGGATCACTTGGGACATCGTGAGTGAACATAGCTTCAAGCCCACCTTGAACCGAACTATAAAAAGTTCCTAAATATTCTAACAAAGATTTCCACGATAAATCAGTAGACACTTTGATAACAATAAGTTGATGCTAACAAAAGTTACCGCGTATGCTCCATTTACATGAACAACACGCATACAAAGTAAATGGGTCATAAATGTCCTACCAACGGTCGTGAAAAGATTGTGATTTCACTTTCCATATCAAATCACCTTCCTTCGGGGGTAGAACGTCGTGGAGGGGAATTGTCTTCCCTCATGCAATTCCTCTCTCTACAATCCCTTCCGCGGATTTATTGGGAATGTAACCGTTCACCTTTTGCCCTTGTATATATATGTAGTGATTGACAACCGGGTTTGTGAACCGCCATACAAGAAAATCAATTCTTCTCCCCCGTCTATCTCAATTATCAACCAATAGCCACCGTTTAAGAGCTCCATGATAGCCTTCAATACTTGATTGAGTATCTTGATTTCAATGATGATGTCGGCGGTGATCAATGAAGTATAAGTCTGTAACAATATAAAATAAACACATTTTATTTATAAATTGTTATTGTAGTAGATTATAAAGTTAAATGTAGTGTTTACAATTTAAAAATGTAGTACATGTGGAAATATCAAGATCCAAGAAGAGGTCAAATACCTTCATGCTTGTAGTGAGTTTCGAAGTACTTCTGGAATTTATCGACATATAAATATTGGAAGAGAGTTTCATCAATCTTCTTTGCACGTTCCAAAAAATCCGATTCTTCTTCTTTGTACTTGATCGTTAAGTACAAAAAATAATGAAAAGCCTTGTATACAAGATCCCGTAAGTTTCCCACCTTTGGAACCTTAAGGAGGATGTGATTCTTGGATAGGATTTGATACTGTGGAATGCGCATAAGTAAATGGGGACATCATCCTCCGGCCAAGCACGCTTAATAGCGTTTTGAATCTCCACAGCATCGTCAGTCATGAAGCATGAAGGTAAGAAGTGGGGCATATTTCTCTCGATATGCCGCCAGAAAGGTTCTAACCACATGGTTAAATCCTCTTCTGTAGATCGACTTGAAAGCATCCAAACAACAGGAATTCCGTTATTCCAATCATCAAATACAAGTAGAGACCATGGAAGATAGTTAGGGATATTTGTATCATGTGTTGCATCCATAGAGATTGCTCTCCTATGCCCAAATTTCATCATCATTTTCTTTTGCCAATCGGTTTGGAAACCCAAGATGCAAGGTAAATCCATCACATCATCTTGTTCATGCCACATGAAAACGTTTTCGGAACATGCTTCAGTCCACATCTTCACGCTAGAGAAATCCGAAAGATCTCTACGCCAAATTCTCATCTTCTGACATCCCTCCAAGTATGTTATATCTTTGAGTTTGATGGAGTCATCTCAATTGTAAGGCACACATAATTTCCCTCGGTCATTCCAATTCCGCCGATGCTCTTCAAATATTTGAAGAGATGTGAATCATGCGCTCAATTTCCTTTGAATCCAAGCCTTCATTTCTCCACTCATTTGCGGTTGATATGCGGTTTTCCTTCCAACCGACTCTGGATCACTAGGACCATGAGCTGAAGCCCCATCTTCTCATGTATGATCCACATGATAGTATGCTACTTCGGCAACATCTGAATATAAGTTACAACTATAAGTGCTTGATTGAAAACTCAGCAATGCATCCACGTTTATGAGACTTACAAATTTGTGAATCGTTTCTATGATCCTCCGGGCCATACACACATGCTTGATAAATGAAGTAGTGTATGGCTTCTTCTTCGCTTCTCCTTTCTTTCGCTCTTTCACATTCCAATCAACCAATGAACCGTCGTCACAAGTCTAGCCTTCTATGAAATCTTAAATCCTCTCATAAGGGATGTATGAATGCACAATTGCACTTACATTGCCCCATCCTTGTCTGCTCGCATGCTCCCATATAATGTCATGGAATGAAATTGATCCAGGCGGAGGATTTTGGTCGTTGATAGTCTTCCTTGATTTTGGCATGTTGACTCTAGAAGAAAAAGTTAGAAAATAAGAAAGACAAATTGAGCAATGGAAAAGAAAGTGGCGGATAGGTCAATTTACGTACATAAATAGTCATTAATTTGTAATGCGGTAGAAATGAAAAGAATTTTATTTGAATTATGAGAAATTTGTGTAATTATAAGGTTAGGGAAGACCAAATATATATAGCAATACACTTCACAGACATGACAACTAAAAAAAATTTCCTTAGTTGCTATGTTTTTCAAGAGTAATACCCGTCACACAACAAGAATATGAAACAAAAGGTCCCTAATTTCTTATCACAACATCCGTCACAAAGGAAAAATGTCTCAATAAATGTACTTGAGTGAGCATTTAAAAGGCAATACCCGTCATGCGCAGTAAAAGTTCCCTAAAACGTCCCTGGGAGCATTTGCATCTAAGCGCAATACCCGTCACGCACAAACTCAAATTTAAGAAATGCGTCACTCTCTACTTCTTCTACACCTTCTTCAAAAGTTGTATATAGCATAAATTTAATACCATAAAAATCCTAAATCACACTCAATGGAATGATTGAAATATATCTCATATCCTAAACAATAGTAATTCACTTATTGAATAAACTAATGTATCACTCAAGAAACTTGACAATATAAAACCCAAACCCTAGTTCTCAATGACAACATACCTAAGCACAAAAGGTAAGCTCAAAAGATCAATCTCTACGCAATAGAAACCATCAAAGAAATAATGTATTCAATATTAGTGTCAAATGGACACAAAGAATAGCACTTGAAAACACTTGGGGAGGTACCAAAACAAACCCCACACGAGCTCCTACACACACAAGCTTCACAAGAAGCAATATCCGTCACGAGTATTTTTTTTGAAAAATGTGTCACGGCAATATCCATCACCGGCACTTTTTACAGAAATGTGTCACGGCAATATCCATCACGGGCACTTTTTACAGAAATGTGTCACGGCAATATCCATCACGGGCACTTTTTATAGAAATGTGTCACGATAGGCGCGAAAGGCACACTAACTAGAGCACATACTGAATAGGAGGAGGGTTTGTGTGTCGGTTGGGGTTTGTGGGTGAGGGCAGCCAAGATGGGGATGAAGGTGTGTGAGGGGAACTGACTCCTTCATCCCTGGAGGGGGGAACGAGAGGATCAGTTCGCCCTGGGCGTGGTGACACAGCCTTCTTAGAATGGCAATCCTATGGCCTTTCTAGAACAATTTGAGGTTCCAAGTGAGACGGTAATGTGCGCCACTTTGCATTGGGATGAAGGTGTCTCCTGTGGGGGGTTTTATGAACCAAAATAGACAACAAGCATGTTCTCTAGGAAACATGATTAACCCTTAAGCGTCGGACCTAAAGCCGTCCATGGAATGAGACTTATGGACCTATCACCCTTGTTGTTGATGCAAAGATCTCTAGAAGTACAGAAAATGTAGAAATTGCTGAATGTATATGCTAGCACAAGAGAACGGAGAGTTAGGAATGTAAAAAGTAGTTCATTACTAGAAAAGAACACATGAATATGAAGAAATTTAAGATTTTAGTGAAGAGGAGCATTTTCCGTAGAAGGGGCAGGTGATAGAAAAATGGAAATACAGTTTCAAAAATGGTGACATAGATTTGGCATCATTACAAAGAAATGTGCTAAACTGGTAGGAATAGATCATGAATTCAGAATTAAATCCCAAGGATAGATGGAAATCAAGCTTGCAAATGAGTCTACAAGAAAGGTGTTGGAGGAGGTCAGGCAGGGCAGGGAGATGCGACTGTTGAGAGTTGGAAACCATGGAGCAACCCGCAGCCCGCCAGGCGCTGCCCACGGACTGACAGAATAAGTCAGCATGAAGTTCAAAGAAATTTCTTGATTACACGGAACGAGATGCTCATGACACCTGGCTGACATCCGCCACATGGCTGAAGATGGTGGCAACGCTGACAGGGAGAGATGGCGATGATGTTGAGGACGGCAATTTTGCTTCAGAAAGCGAATATAAAAGAAGTGAAAGATGGTGACAAAATCAACATGGAAATTGCAGGAGTTCGAGATAGATTCTGATTTCATGAAGACGTACTGCTGGGACGAAATGGACCGCAGAATTAGTCACATCAGACTTCGATCTATCTACAGTACCATAGTCATCTAAACAAGATTATCATACAATTCTCCCATCAACAAACCATTCCCCTTCACACAACCATGCCCGATAGTCTCAGACAAGAAATGGAGGCTAATCCAGGAAAAGCTAGAATGAGAAAGTCACTTTGGCCAGGAAGCTCTTCTAGGCATGCGCCAAACGACAAACGACCAGCTCCGCCTGACACGAGTCCAACCCCCATGCATGCAATCCTCTCTATCCACCTGCGGAGACGCCGCCGTCGTGGAGGAACAAGCGCCGACGGATCCAGCGACCACAGTTGCGTCGTTGCGTGCCTACCTCCAAATAAACTGTGCTAACTGCACGCAGCCTCGTCCTTGCAATGCACACGCTTCACATCAGCCCCATGCTATGCATCACATGATCAAGCAAAACCTGTAAATTACATGATAAACAATGCTAGGATTGACACCGCCTGGAATGTATCGATCGATTGTTGATCAACTGAGACGTAGCAAATGGTGCAGCAATGTAATATAATATCATCAACGCATCAATGTGATCAGCTTGCATCGCCGCGCGAGCAGGGTGCCAAGCTTCCAGCTGTCTGTCCAAATTCCAGCTTCCAGCTGCTTCAAATGGTACAGTAGCTGGAGATGAGAATCCAACGATGACCGCGCGGTCGCACTTGTGGCTCACCACGTGCGCATAGGCTATAGTTGAGCGCAACGTGGCTTCCTGACACGGCACAAACTGTATCTAGCAGTAACGGTCCTTTCGCCAAGCTTGCCGAAAAAGCACATACAGTAACTGGCAGTGCTTTCGCCCACTGAACGGCACATAACCATGGGGAAGTGTCCTATTCTAAGAGGGCAGGATGCCCATGATCGAAATATAGTTTTTTTTACTGAACCCGTTCT
Source organism: Bryoerythrophyllum caledonicum (assembly GCA_963971425.1). Lineage (NCBI taxonomy): Eukaryota > Viridiplantae > Streptophyta > Bryopsida > Pottiales > Pottiaceae > Bryoerythrophyllum > Bryoerythrophyllum caledonicum. Next base: position 3,384,996 of record OZ020520.1, on the reverse strand, counting down.
TCCTTTCAATACACGGTCCACTGAGAAAAGTGCTGCCCCTACAAAAAATATTGTCCTTGGGCATCTAGCTTCTAAAGCCGCCGCACCCGTTTTTATTACAATCTTAGCTGTTCACTATAGTTGAGCACTTCTATGAAGAATTTTTAAAGTGCACGTCGTGCACACACTCATTGACTGCATCTTCACAGAAAATTGGATGAAAATTATGAGTTTTCGTCACACAGGGGCAATTTTCATTCATTCATCGACCAAATTCTGGTTGCCCCGACGCTTCAGGGTTAATGCGTCTCCTTGTTAAAATCCGGTGCACTCAGAGTTCACTTTGAAATTTTCTTCTTTCCTAAGGACAAGCAATTCAATCTTGTCCAAAGATTATTCCTAGTCAAGATTTGCATGTTGAACCAAGAGAATTTCCTTATTCTGAAGGAAAGGTGCATTCACCTTAGTAGGACGTTGAGTTCAAACAACTCATCAATTTTTTGCAAAATAGTTTTTCAGTTTTGACATTGCATGTGAGCACCTCAAATGAAGCGACTTCTATTCTGAAGACTTCACTAACTATGGTATTCAGTGTTGCCAACACTACATACAAACACAATCACTAAATGTCGTCAAAGGCCAAAATGTGACAAACGTTAGTGTACATGTAAACACTATTTGTCAACTTTAAGAGTAAAAAAGAATTACATGTATACATTAAGTGTAAGTTTCAACTTTAAACGGTAGTACCAAATGTGCTGGCTGTCTCTACATATTCTTAGCGTTGCTAGAACTCCATGGTCAACACATTGTGCAACATTCACGTTCTCGCGCAACATGCTCATGAGAAAGCATGAAGCTGCTCGCTATGAGACAGCGTCCATGAGGTACCTTTGCGAACACATCGCAACCTCAGCCTTCCAGTCTCGCATTGCACCCACCACCTAGCGTTTTGCCTTATCGTCCCCGGAAGGCCTGGTGGCTTCGATCGTAAGGCCTGGTACTGTTGATCCAAAAAAACGAGCCCAGCGACCACCCTTCACGATGGCCACATCACGAGCAATGCCCATCGGAATGTTGAAGGCAGACTCCACAGCTCTGTGACCGTCTCCTTTCGCTGCATATGCCACTGCCCGAGGGATGCTGTACACCGTTCCGAGGATAGGTATCTGGCTAATGAATCTGAAAGCCTCGCTCTCTCCCTGGTCGGAATGTGCGTTTCCCATAGCTTGGAGATCTGCACGCATTCAGGTTATGATCATCACAGTCCCAGTGATGGAAAACACGGACACTTGCTCACCTTACACAGTTGATCTGACGCTCAGTTTTGACGATCGTTGACGGATCGCATCTGCTGAACGGTTTTGCGGACTCAGATGAATCCTTCTTGGATTATGAATCTACTTTTGATGAATCGCATCCACATCCCTCTTGGTTTAACCAAATCCGAGAACTCCAAACTCTAAATTCGTTCTAGGCCTAATTAGCCTCGTGCAAGTGGCTGGCCCTACCCAAAATACAGTACACTGAAGCCTTAGGCTAATCACCCTAAGGTTCAGATTAATTTTTTGTAATTATGCTCCTAATTTTCATAAATTCAAATGTTATATGAAATTTTAGCGTAATCGAGGCTCCGGAGTAGACAGAGCACAGATTCATTACATATTGTTCACATGGACGTGAATGTCAGCACACGGTCTGTGATCCAAACAAGACTCAAATCCTCACAGATCCGGCAACGCTCTCGTTGAAGAGAGCAACATTCCACGACTTCTAACTAAGTAACCGAAATAGTCCAAAATGCTAGCTAATAGCTTAGGTACCTGCCAGAGATTCTGTCAAAAAATTGAACTGGAGAATCTAGAAAATGTAACACACAAGATGTCGTCGCTCCACACACAAATCTGCACCTCCCAGGATCTCCCCGCCGACTCCGTCACGCCGGCTTCAACCAGCTGAAGCACGGTGCTGAAGGAGTGAGCGAGTGGGCTATATGTATACGGCTGGGTCGAGTAGAGTTCGGCGGTAGAGCGGGTGGAGAGGGCGGCGTCACCAAACCATGATTGCCACCAACTGGTCCGGAATCAACGCGCCTCCGCCCCTGTCAAGCGCCGAGTCGTGCTCGCCCACTTGCAGTAAGGTTGGATGACCTACCCGGTCACTACACTTGCAGTAAGGTTGGATGACCTACCCGGTCACTACAGTCAATCCGGGGTCGCGGTGTCACTACATTCCAATTTTGCACTTCTGCCATTAACAGAACCTGACCAGCTGGAGATATGTTCATGCCATCGACCCATATTGGCGGCTTGCCTCACCGAAATCTGCTCCTTTCCTTCCCCAACTGTAAATTGACATTCCTAAAATTTCGGAAATGGGGTGGGCGGCTGGCGGTTTTGGCCCACAAAAGACTCTCCATTCTGAGGTTCGTGGTGGTGATAGGTCATCCCCGGTCACTACAGTCAATCTGGGTTCGCGGTGTCAGGGCCTGGTTTTAGGCCTAACACCGCGAAGAGCGGCCCTTCTCCCCAAACGCCTTATCGCCTCCCTCCCCAAGCGCCTTATTGCCTCCATGCGCCCTTCTTCACACGATAACGTCCACTTTCGCCCACATTTTTTTCGCGTTGCCCGTATCCCTTATCGGCAATCTCGCTGATAGCCCCTTCTCCCCCCGCCTTCTTCGGATCACCGAAAGCCCCTTCTCGCCCCGCCACGTGTACTCCAGAATGACCCTTCTTTCTCGGCGGCTGCGAAGGCGAAGTGCCATCCACATCGTTTCGTACGGCGCCGTCTTTCGCAACATCATTGTGCGAAAAAGGGAGTGCTTGTCTGCGCGTGAATGGAGTTCCTCGATCTCAATCTCTTCATACAGGACAGGTGTGATGGAAAATTCTAGCGAGACAACGTCACCAACCGGTATCGATAACGGCCTAGCAGGGAAAACATGGAGGCATCAAGGGAGAAAGAAACCGGCTGGCGTGTATGAGAAGGGGGTGGAGGACATTGATGCCGCATTTAGGGAATTGTATCGCATGCAAACTACTTGAAGAAACACGGTGTCAAGGTTTTTTGGTTGCGCGATTCGAAGAGGAAGTAATCCAAGCTTATCGCCTACATTCTCAGGGATAGAAGGAGGAGGCTACTCGGTTTAGGGTAGGTTAGGCGTTCATCATCACCATCAACATGAAACCCTAATATAGTGATGGCAAAGTTTTCTGTGGCGGCACCATTTCCCGCACTTTCGAACTGTGGTTTTTGCCGTCTAGAAACATATCTAGGAAGTTCAAGCTCTACGTCAGCAATCGCTGCTGCAAAACCTAGAAATCGCCGATTGATCTTTTCAGTAAGTCTCCTGCCCTTCTTGCTTTCTATTTCATTCCATTTCGGTAAGTTCTTTGTCATTCTTTCTTTCCATTTCTTTTCGATAAGTTCCATGTCCTTCTTTCATTCCATTTCAAATGTGGGGCGTTGGAAAATAAGCTGTGTGAAGATGTAGGGAATTTTGCAAAGCGTCTAGATTTAGGGTTTCAGGGTTTTAGGGTTCCCAATAATCGTTTCGGGCGATAAGATTTCATATTTGGCAATGTCCTCCCTCGTAGGACCGTAAAAATGCCGGAGCGGCCGGGGTGTTTCTGCAAGGCATTATTTGATGAGATCCCGCTGGAGAGTAGGAAAGGGATTCCGCCCACCTATAATGAGGAAACAGGGAGGATCGAGTAGCTATTTGTCATTGAGAAGGACCACATTTGGCGCGATAGCTGGGAGGTGATGGAGGCGAGGGCCCTTATCCTGGAGCTGCATGGATCGGACTCGCCCATCGTATCGGCTGGACAAACCGGCCCCAAGCAGATACTGTACATACATTGCAACACGACGCACCAGAAGTACATATTCAACCTCCACGGCAACCATGCATTGTGCATAGGGAAGGGGAAGGTGGGCATGAAGATGCCGTCGTATCTCAATTTGGGAGTTAGGGATGTGGCAAACTTTGTGGCACGACTTCGGGATTGCGGGTCGGAGGAAGAAGCCATTGAGGTTTTCAGCACCATACAGCCGATAGCCACGAAGAGGAGGCCTCGGAAGGCTGCCAATAATGAGGAGGAATCGATCAACAGAGTCCCAATTAAGCGCGGCAAGAAGGTGGCACAGGCCGCAGAGGAGGACCGTCCAGAGAAGCGTACTGTAGTGCCTTCTTGGAAAAGACCTCCGCCCCTGAAAGCGGAGTCCAGTGACGATACATCTTCGTCGACAGAGTCGGGAGGAGATCACAACACAGATCATGAGGCCGATAATGTAGGCACTCTAGTTGTTTTCGGCGATAAGGACGGTCTTCGGTCCGGAGAAGATGCCAACATGAATTCCGGTGCCAAGAACCCGATATCCAGGGTCCGGAAGCCTGCACTCGTGCCAAATAGAGAGAGCGATTCCTCCATCGTGCTCCGGAAGACCGAGCTTGCGAAGTAGGCTGTAGCAAAGAAGAAGGTGGCGAAAGCTGAAGAGGGCACGAAGAAGGCAAGATTTGAAGAGTCGACGAAGAAGACAGGAGCTCTCAATCCCCCAGCAATGGCGAAAAGGCTTACGGGAATGTCTGTGGAAGAGACCGCTATGCCGAGAAGGCCTCCACCCCCGCTGGCTTTACAACTGTAGAGTGATTTTTCACCACTCTAAGGAAACACCCAGGTATACCCACCTCTCATAGGATTCGTTACGGGGATGATCATACGCCTAGTTTTAAGTAATTAAAGCTTAATTGTGTAGTTTAAAGCTATCTTCTAGGTTAATTCTTAAAGTTATCTATCTATTTTTAGGAAATTAGGGTTGTTAGCATCACTCTTAGGGGATCCACAAACAAAGTCTAATCCCAAAGGATCTCTCGTGCCTTAAGTAGGAACATTAGTCCTTTTAAGTTTATGCTTATGCCACTAATTCTTAAACACTTGCCACACTGGGCTAATGGAAGTTTCCATTAAGTCTCATTGCATTGGTTCCTTAATTACAACCTTTAAGAATTCAAAGTCTTACCTCATGCAAAAACGCTCCACTTTTCACGTCCGTCCACTTGGTCCACGTGATCACGTTCTTAAGACAATGGTTAGTCTCAAAAATCACAGACACAAGTTAACTTAAGTCTTAAGGAGTTCAGCTCTTAAATCTCGACTTAAGTTCACTTATCCATACTTAATTCTTAAAGACTATGGTGTTCTACACTTACTTCTACCATTTAGTCTATAAGATCTCTGATTGGTTCTTAAGACTTCATTCTCGGTCGTCTCCATGTTCTTAAGAACATAGCCTCTGGTCCTTAGTTCTTAAGCACTCATTTACTCACTTAGGCCTGATTCTTAAGAACCTGCACTGTCTAGACCAATTCAGCCCTACAGTGTTCTTAAGTTTCTGTCTTAAGACTTCCAGAACCGGGAGTGCGTTTCACTGAATGCAAATGATGTCCCGTATTCTCACCCATACAAACCTTTAAGTCCAAGCCCTTAAACTTAAGGGTCTCTTGGTACTTAAGGTCTCAATCTTCATAAGCTTTTGTATCCAAACTTGGACTTAAGATTCTTAAGTTTCTATGTTTTCTTCTTAAGCCTTTCTTTGGGATTTGTTCCTTATTTTCTCTCTTATGATAGTTTCTTAAATACTCACAACTTAGCCTACCTTAGAGAATCCCTTCTATTAAAATTAGACTCAATGCTAATTTTTTGTATGCATAATATGACACTCTTGCCATGCATCAAGGTATGCCACTCTTGATGTTTATTGCATAAATTGCATTAACGTGAATAAGATCTCCACTCTTATTCTTATGATACTCAAGTTATACTCACACTTGAGATCTTATTAAGTACTTATGCATCACACATCTTATGCACTAAGTCACTTAATTTCACATTCTCTCCATTAATCTTCACACTCATGATTAATGCTCCAACACACACAAGGTCATACACATGACCTTAGTAGTTAAGGTATTTCCCTAACTTATTCCATGAAGAATAAATATACAATGCATTCATGCGTAGGAATTTTATCCACAATTAATACCTAATGCATGCAATTGCATTTATATAACACAATGTCAAATTTATTCAATGAAGTTCACATATTATTGCAATTATACATATGACTCAAATCACACACAAGACTCTATACATGCAAATTCAATAGTAATTATATATTCATATATAAAATTAAATACTCTTACAACATTAAGAGTCATCAACTAGCTTTTTCACCTAAAGTTAGGGCTCACTCCAACCTTCCTCCAAGAAATTTCTATGGTAATGGCCAAGAATGCTAAAAATTCAAGCTAGTCATTCTACTCAACATCCAAGAGGTACACCTCTTGGCAAGAGATTTTCCCTAGTATTAACCATTAAGATTAATTCCATTAAATCTTCACATCTCTTCATATCCATTCATGAAAAGGTACACCCTACCCAAAAGGTGTGAGTTCAACCCTTTTCCCAATATCTTCTAATTCTTGGATATGAATAGGTACTCTCCAATTAATTAACTACTTAGTGTAAACTTAATCATTAATTTTTTGATTCTCCATATATCTACAACCCTTTTTACACTCAATTTCCAGAAAAAATCTATTTTTGTCATTTTGGCTCTACAACAACGGTTGAGAGAGACGAGTATTGCCGGGAGACCCGCGACTCTGACATTGGCCCGCCGATAACCTCGGGCGATTGCCTCCTGACCTTGGCCGATATGGTATTTTGACAGCCACTGACCATGGCCACAATACTTCGGGCAGGCTCTGATGAAGGTGCGAATTCCGATAACCGCCTCATTCTGCCGGAGAAAGGTAGCAAGGAGCAACATTTGGAGTTGGAAAGGGCTGAAATACTTAGGCAGGCTCAGGAGGACGCTGAGCGCATTTTCCCGCTTCAGAGGGTGCTCTCTCCCGAAAGGAAGGTACCGATAACGCTGCTGTACCTACTCCTCAAGCATGATCTGCTCGATAGTATCACGATGGACAGTTTAAAGTCTGAAGATGAGCTGTTGAAATACGTCTTGGATATGGTGGAGTCTGGAGGCCACCAGGGCAGGTTCTATCAGGCTCTCAGTGCCTGCATTTTCGAAGGGGTCGGCTTCGCCGATAACGAGGTTACGCTTTCACAGCTAACAACCCTATGCAATCTGGCAAAGAATCACGATGGGGGTACGTCGCAAGAGCCTTAGAGAGAGGCAGTGATGGGAACATAGGCACACATGACGCACGAGAAAGAGTGCATCGAGTTTGTAGCTAGGCATACAGCCGATGTGGAGACCACAAAGCGGTTAAAGGAGAAGTTAGTTGAGGTCGAGATTAAGAAATTTGATACCGAAAGGGCGGTGGAGCGAGAGGCTATTCGATGGGACTTCAACAACCTCTTTGGGTATTGCGCGATGAACGAGATTCTTCGACCATTGCTGCACCGACTGCCATGGACGCACAACATTGACGAGGCTCGAGAGGTCGTGCACTGTCTAGCGCGGATCAGAATCGATAGTGTCCCGTCACCGACTCCAGCTTTACTGTTGAAGTGTTACTTCGTTTGCAACGGGCTCCCTCGGGTGTAAGTTTTTCTTTCTCGCCACAGACTTGTCCCTTATCGTCTGTTCTCATCCCTTATCGGCCCTTATCGTCTATTATTGTCCCTTATCGGCTGATGTGACTCCGTTGTTTTTCAGGGGCCGGAATATGTGCAACCTTAGGGTAATCCCCGGGCCTGCCAGCATTGAAATGTACGTGGATGCTCCAGAGACAAATTGGAATAGGCCGTCTCAAATGTACGAAGTCTTGAGTCCCTTTCTCTTCGGAAGGGAGTCATCCGAACAGCACCTCCCCATATCGCAGGCGTTCTCGCAGTTCCGCGACAATAAGCACGGCGGGCGAGATTCGGTGTTTAGCTTCATCGCAATGGTCCATGCTCGCACTGTCGTAGACATGGCAAGGAGTCACCCAGAGGATTTCGTTCGAAAGTGGTATTCTGCCGATAAGGATACCTACAAACATTGGGATATCCTGGACGAGAACTGCTTGGGGAGGGAGGATCTCGACTTCATGTATGCCAGCTTCGTTCCACGTAAGATTTATCCAATAATCCAGTCATTCATCTAATTTTTTTCTTCCTCATTCTTGGTATTTCCGTTATTTCCCTAAACGATAAGCCTTGTGTAGGCACTGTAGATCCTACCAGGGCACGCGAAAGGGAACTTGCAGAGGCAGATTGCAAGAACGTTGTGTCGCGTCTGGTGATGGCAGAGTGGAATCGACGAGAATAGCATCCAGTGACTTTACACGACGAAATTCGGCGTGAGACATCTATCCGAACAAGGGACCTAGAGGGTGCAGATGCCCTTCTTCTCATGGACGAGGAAACCTCAAATGAATTCCGCATCCAGAATCGGTACGCGAGGAGTAACGACAAATCTGGATTCTCCGATAAGTTGGTGGATGAAGTTACGATTTCAGCACAAGAAGAGGAGCGCGATGAAATATCTGAGGGAGGTGTTCCCGAATTGCCCAGGGAAGAGCCCGCTACTACAGCAGTGAAGTCACCGGTGAGTCCCGCCGATAACCCAACTGACATGGAGTTTTCTTGGACACAAGCAATGAATGACCCTAACCTGGGTATTGCGGAGTCTTCACAGTGGCCGATGGGGCCATCTCAATTCGAGATCCCTCGTCATCATGTTGTATTTGGGGGTACGGGGGAGACGGAATCTGGCATGAAACCCCACCGTCTATCGTTCCCTCTGTCGAGTCAAGATATTGAAAACCTGGACTCTATTGACAGTCCTCCGGTTGTTCCCGAGGAACCTTGTGTCGCACCCCATGAGGTTCATCCAATCCCCGAGAATCCTCTACATTCGGAGACCGATAACACTTCTCCGCCACAGCCCGATAACTCTTCTCGTCCGCAAGAGCTCGATAAGCCTGCTCCTCCGCCAGAACCCGTTAAGCCTACTCCTCCGCCAGAGCCTGTTAAGAGTGTTCCTCCGCCAGAGCCGGATAGCCCTACTCTGGCGCATATGTTGCCCGATAACCATGCTCCTCCGCCAGAGTCCGATAGCCCTACTCTGGCGCACATGTTGCCTGATAACCATGCTCCTCCGCCAGAGCCCGATAACTCTGCTCCTCCGCAAGAGCCCAATAAGCCTGCTCCTCCGCCACAGTACGAAAGCCCTGCTCCAAAGGGGATGGACCCTGAGGAGATCAGATTGGCATTGCGCTTTATCAAGGAAGCACATGAATCGCAATTGACCAGTATTTAGGTTTATCCTGGACTCAAAGAGCGTATTCAGAATGGTTTTAGGGCAGAACAGAAGGCGTCATATACGTGCATGTTGGAGGAGAATCGCGGAGTATGTACTTCAGGCTGTGTTTCCTGGGAGAAAGAGCCCTCGCTCTGCTACGAAGCCGAGGAGCATGACGCATGCACGATAGAGAAGAATCTTGGTATTATTGTGGAGGTCCTTAAACTCAGGTGAGTGTCGCCGTCTATGTTATCGTGTTCTCTGACACCTGTTGTTTATCGGCACCTGTTGTCTAACATCCCCTTTCTTCTGAATTGCAGGCCTCGTTTTATTTACCCAAAAGACCTGACTGGAGGTATGAGGTTTTTTGGTCCAGACCTTCGGCAAGCCGTGGATGTCTCGCTTGCACTACAGGACTCGCATTGCGTGCTAAAGGACAAGCGGGAACTGGAAGGCACATTTCTGGATTTCCTCCTTAGACATGTCGTCTATCGTGCGAAGGAGCATGTTCGAATCCAGTATCATCACACGCACAACTGGTTATCGGCGTCGTTGCAATGCTATCTGGCAGATGAAGAGAAGGACTGGGATGACATCGTGAGCTTTCTTAGCTGCTCGTTTCATACCACCACCAAGTCGCCGAATACCCTTATCGTCCCTTACCACGATAAGGGTCACTGGAGCGTATTCGTCGTGGAGCAAAGGCGAACATATCACCTGGACCCAGCGAAAGGTATGCACAAGGGTCGGGAAGTGGACAACTTTATCTTCCTTGTGTATATGGGATGGGCAAACGCGAAGGGCGTGAGGATCGGATCTCGAAGTTTTGGAGAATGGCAGAGTCGATCGCCGATAAGGTTGCCTCTGCCTAATCAGAAAGAAAGTTGGGAGTGTGGTTTCATGGCAGGCTTGGCCTTATGGTAGTACCTTATCGCACGTGGTGGGCGCAAAGAGGCGGAGGAGAAGACCGTGACAATGGGGACAAAATATCTGGACTGGGACGGGAAGAAGGCGTACTGATGGTTCATGCAAGCGCTGTACATGGAGATTGTCGCACCGCTTCCCTTCGACGATGCCCTTAATCTATGTGGACATGATACGATGGAGTTCGGAAGCAGAAGTCCGGACGTAGTTTTTGTGGAAGCCGGTACAGAGACGGCAAAGAAGAAGGAAGTCCTAGTTCTTGGTATTTCGGAGACAGTGGGGAATCGTGAACTTCAGGGCTTCAACGTGCTCACAAACCCACCAGTTCATCTCAGAAGGCGGAAGAAGTCTACCGCGCCAAAAAGCCCGAAAAAACCGAGAAAATCGAAGGGCACCACCAAGACGAAGAAGTAGGCGATAAGGGGGGGCAGTGTTGTACACAGCCAATAGACTCTAGGAATTTGTACAGATTAATAGGATGCCGATGTTGTACATTTCATTCATTGTAAATAACAAATTTTTTGATAGCGTACATGAACGGAATTTAAGACCCACTTGAGGCTTGTAAGCGGAACTTAAAATCCAAGCATTGCCGATTATATTGAATGTTGAGTTTTAACTTCATAACTAAAGAAATTTCAGGAGATGCATGGAACTTAATCTAAGAGCATCTTATCGGCAGTATTCCACCGATAAGATTACCTTAGGTTATCGGCGCAGATTAGCAGCTAAAATCCTCTGCCCTTTATACTCAACCACATCGGAGCCGATAACCTAAGTCGTTTCTTGAGTTAGTCTTTCGCTAGCTGGAACGGACCTCACCCAAAAACCTCTAGAATCCAGGAAGTCATGCAACCTTCGGAGCCTCATTCCAAGGCCGTCTTCATTTGTGGAGAGCGGTGCAGCTATCTCCTGGAGTGGATGAAGCATTCCGGCTTCGATTTCAGCCTCCAACCTTGAGAGGGTGGCGTTGGTGTTGCGCAAAGCTGCATCCAAGTGCCTTGCCAGCAACGGTTGCTGTAGAGCCAAAATGATAAAGTTGTCAAATTTCAAAAAATTAGAGTTTAAAAGCTATAGAAACAACTTCAAAAGAATAAAGTAAAAGTAAAAGTAGAAGTAAAATAAAAAATAAATAGAAATTACTACAGTAAATGGAAAATAGAATAAGAAAGGTACGAAGAAAGGACATAACTCCTAATGATATGAAAAGGTTTTGAAATTAAACCAAGAGAGGTGATAGAGAAAGTCATTAGGAAAAGTGGTACCTTTTCATAATTAGATAGTATAAGTGAATAGAAAGTGATGATGATCACACCACATTTGAAGAAAATTATTTGAGTCCTAGCTTGGATTGAAGCTAGTAAGAATTCTTACATGTGATTTGTAAGAAATTTGATTGAAATATATTTAATTATTGAATTATGTGTAAGTCTACGAAAATTTATTTATTAAATAATAAATAAATTAAAATTGTGAATTTTGGAAGTGAAATTGATTAGAGTAGAAATTGAATATCTACAGTACTAATTTGTGAACAAATTCTAAAAAATATAAAAATAAAATAAAATAAATATATAAACCAAAAATATGCAAGACAATTGAATCATTGATGCATAGAAGTGAAGTAAAACTAATTGCAATTGAGAATAAAATTAATTTTAAATTGCATATAATTAATTTCGATAAAATGCATTATGTATGTGATGTACTAATGTTTGTTTGAAGTTGTGATTCAGAATCATTGGAATTGGAATTCATGAGAATTGAAGTTTCAATTACAAATGCATTATTAATTTGAGAATTAATAATTTTGATTATTAATGTTTGATCAACACATGGTTGAGTTGATCACATAATATGGAAATTACATTGACTTGTGAGTCTAGTAATTAAATTGTAAATTTTAGATCAAAAGTCTAGTAGTGTTTAAAGTTAATCTTTAAGACTAGCTAAGAAGTAGAATTGATCAAGACTTATATTACAAGAATATCCTTAGAAAGTGTAATAGTATATGAAGGATAATAGTGTAGTAAATAAGTTAGAATTAACAAAAGAATAAAAGTTTGATATTAAGAAATATTCAAAGTATAGGAGGCCTAGTTAAAAGAGATAATAGTGCATCTAGTTAATTGAGACAAGAATTAGACTTAATACTTTGAACCTTTAAGAATAGTGTTAATTATTCCTTGTGTGTTGTTTGCGCTTTAATTTGTGGTTTAAAGGTATGATGACGAGAAGTATAAAGTGAAAACATAAGGAAGCTTGGAGCTCATTGCTAGAGGTTAGATTGTGATTTATTAACTCGAACTAATTGAGGAATTGGCAATGAGTACCAAATGGATAGAATCCATTTACCCATGAGGGTATAGGTTAGAAGTTAATGGGCACTTCACAGAATAATGACAATGAGCAAGGCTCACATCATAATTGCACATGCTTGTGGGTATAAGAGTAATAAGTAAAAATCCTTAAGAGTGTAGGTTATAGATACACTTTTACCTTCAAAACCTTAAAGCAAACAACAATTGACACATTTATTAGTGGAATTAGAGATAACTACCTAAGACTAGACGCCAGATCATCCCCTAGAACGAACCTAACGATGGGTGTAGCCTGGGTGTTTTGTAAGTCGACCCAAGTTCCAAACCTTACATTTTGGCGACCATGCTGGGGATGGTACCGTCAAACCTTAAGTAGTTTCTAATTGAAGAGAAAAACAAATTAAAAAATAAAAAATAAATTTGAGTGGTTTAATGAGTGATTCATTAAACGTCAACTTAAAAGAATTAAGTTGAAATAAGTGTAGAAGTGTACATGGGAGACTATACTGGGAAAGTATGTCGTTCCCATGGGAGATTTCTAAAGAAGCTTTGAGTGACTTCTTTTAACACGCAATTAAGCAATTATGCACTTGGCCATATAAAAGTGCACTTGGGCACAACGGCGGCCATTGCGAACAAAAAAGGGCAAAATTGCAAAAAAAAAAAAAAAAATCAATGAATAAAAATGATTTCCAAAGAAAAAAAATTGACTTCTACAACAATATTACGTACAATCATGGTTGTTAATATTGGAAGCGGTTTTTTGGCATTTTCAACTAATTTTTGGTGGCCCCTCGTTAATACTAGATAAATCTGTATTTAATATAGTTTCACAATATTTCAAAGATAGATTTGAAGGATTGTAGTATACAAACCGGCGTAATCACAGAAAAACATAGTTTATGCAAGGGTTGGCAGTTGATTAAAAGATATTCTACGTAGTATATAATGCATACAATGGTGGAAATTAAATATAGATTCTTCTACATCTGGACTTAGCACCAATAGTAAAATTACCTTTACTCTATAGGATTAATGACATAACGTCTTACATCACCCTTAGAATATACTACTCTTACACGTACACTATATATCAATTACCATACACAACTAGTATACTCTCATAAAGGCACACTATCTACTCCACAGAATTTAGGGCTGCTTGCAAACGGTCATCATCGATAGCTTCGGTTTGCATTGCAATATATTATAGGATGTGAGCCTTTGCCAATTGAAGAATGCGAATCCTGCTTTCAACTTGCACTCCAAATACATTGCGCTTTCTCCACCCGCTCGCCCCAGACATGGTTCTTTCCAGTGTGTCTACCCATGAAAAAATGCATGAATCTTTCTCTACCCAACTATGACTCTCCCCAGATGGCTCCCAGAATGAATCCATGCAATTTGTATACCGCTGTGCAGAAGACCCATGTCCATCAGCAACCCCCCTTTGGATGATGGGCCAATACCAACAAACCTTAATCTTAAGTCTCCATCGGTTTTTTCCTTCCTCAATCACTTTCCCCACATAGAATGGTACACCGCCTTCTATCTCTGCTTGATCAACACTCAAGGCTACAAATTGTCCACAACGGATATCAGATTGTGGATTAAATGGCGGAAATGGGTCGTGATTACCTTCATACATTGCTCCTTCTTCGGCGCGTTCCTCAACATAGTTGCGCTCTGTTTGTTGTGCCATACGCACTGCTTGATTAGAGGGTCTTCCTCTACGAGGACCAAAGTATCCTCGAGCCTCGGCATTTGGAAGCATGGCCACTACCTGCTCTACAACATCTATCTCGCGATTTTCTTCACTTGCACCATCCATTACATCCAAAGATGCGCTCCCTGTAGGTCCGGTGTTGGAGAACTTTGAAGGCCAAAACGGTGAGGAACGATGCTCATTGCTACGGTCTTTGTGTGGAAATTCAGCTAAATAGAATTTCAATCTTTCAGCCTCTACTTTTGCCTCACGATTCTTGTCCTCATACTACAACCTTTGGATGCACCTTTCTTTATATACAATGAAGTCATCCAACGCCTTCAACTCCCGTTCATCCGCTCCAAATACTTCCGCAAACACTGGTCGCTCATTCCTACTTGGCAACGACCTCAAAGTTTTCGTCCCTGCCTCCGGTCCCCATGGATCCTTGCAATAATGCTTGTGTTGTACTCTAACCACACGAGTCCCTTCTCGATTGTCCATATAGAATCGCATGTGGTGCGGAAATGTTATGCCCACCAATGAATCCTGACCTGTCAGTAAGTGAGGAGTTATAAACAATTTCCAATCCCATACATTCTCTAGCAGCCGGGCGCTAACAAATGCCTCTGTAGGGGATGTTCCTCGTTCTATAAGACTCATCATTTCCTTCAACGAATCCACGTCCGACCTCTTCAACGTATTTGATATACAACTGAAGCGTTGATCAATATCTTTGTGTGTATGGCCCACTATAAGAAAAGATAGTTCCACCTCCTGAAAAAACCCCAATCCCACCAATGTAGCACATAGAGCAAACATATAAATGTTTTTGTTCTCACGCGTGCAGTTGTCGGCCTGAATCCGCAATGTTGGTGGCAAAAAGCCCCTCCTCCGCAGCACATCTCCTATCACGTACAACAATGTACTCACGACTTGGTTGCTATCGTGTTTGTGGTGAGCCCCGAACCACACGTCGCAATATAAACCAATCCCATATACAAGAGCACCACACAGATGGGTCTTCACAAATCGGTGTTCAATATTCTTCACAGTCTGACGCATCCTCGGTACCATGGTCGTGTTTTGGTCCATGCCATCCACGATGATGCACATGTACAACTCAGGGCTAATATAACACGACCTCTTGAATATCCAATAATGCCTACGTTCTTCCATCTGGTTGCGTAGATGCAACATAAACAACTCCTTTATCTTTATCCTTGCATCCGCATTGGTGGTTCCTTCCATGGCTTATTTATACTCCCAACAATGATAACACTTTGAGAATCTCGAGAATGGAGGTACCTGAACGTGGGGATACTTGATGCGCCACAACCTCCGGAACGAACTCATAGAAATGGTTTCTCTATTACAAATTCTCTTGACCTCCTCGTTCACGTAATTGAATACATCAAATTTGGCTGTATTCATAGGAAAGAGAATGAGAGGCACCACTTCGTTGTCACTCTTACGGCGAATACAACGATGAGGTTGAGGACAACCAGCTTCATCGACAAACGATTTGAAGCAAGCCTCTGCTGCAGACATTCTAGTACTCTCTCTTATCGGATCTGAAAGGGTATTGCCGTGAATCGATGTCACTCTTCCATATATTAGACAATCCTTCTTCAATTGCTTAAAGCGCCTCTGTGAATATCCAACCCCAAGAGCGTAGCAAGCATTGCAAACTTCTTTCCCATCTAACCTTGTTACAAACTTGTCTCGACGAGTTCCTTCCGTCCTTGTGTAAAAAGAAACCAGCATCTGTCTCATCCACGTACTTCGAACTGAAAACTGACTACCCCATGCATTATATCGCATGTCCAATAGATACCTTGCTGGAACGTCCCTCAAACAATTGCGTTTGCATCCTCCTTGTGCCATTGCAATTTGCACGCTTCTAAGCGATACCTTAGCTGGTGCAACTTCTGTCAGTGATGGCTCCCTTGAATCTCTCCTTCTCCTATTTTGCATAGAATATGGACGACGTGTTGGTCTAACATAAGCAAATCCATCTACATGGGGCAAATCTTGGATACTCGAGGGAGTAGATTGGGAAAACGGCGAATTTTCATCTATGGCGTTTGAAGCATGACTACTGCGTCGAGACCTCTGGGTGGATCCTGATGTGTTGATAAACTCAAGAAAATCAAATTCTGTGGCCATCACTTCTGTAGGCGCTATCTGTGATCCAATGTCACCATGGACACCTGTGATATCGGGTTCTACAACCACTACACGTAGCAAAGACCGATGCCAACGAATGATCAAGCCCACACACATGCCAAGGCGTTCTCCTACAATCTCTCCGGTCCAATGCAATGCATCATCTACCCTAGTGATACGCACCGCCACCTCGAATGGGAACAACTTTGACCCATTCAACTCCCTGCCACTTTTCAATGCATGCTCCCTGGTTGCTAAGCCCACCACATCTCCTCTCTCAGAAAGCAATTCTACTACCGTTTCTAATTCAGATGTCATGATATCAACGAATCTCCGTTGAATTTGCCTTGCACGTGCTGCTCGTACTAATCGGGCCCCCACAGAGCTATTGGAAAGCATATTATCCCTTTGGATGTGTGGCCGTATCGAAGGAGTCTGAATCGTGCGGCTCTCCATTATCACTATTCAAAAAATAGGAACATTATGGCTGCACATTAGTCAAAATACATGTACTAATTGTTAACCTTTAAAGCACCATTCATCTGATAAAAGATATGTTTCTAAACACATATTTACAGTTCAAAATATGATGATGATATTGGATCTTTTGATGAAACAAGTTTGAAATAAAAAAATTAAGAATTTTTAGAGCATGAACTCCTTGCACAGAGTCTTTAACCCTAAAGATACAATGACAGTTTTACACCAAAAACACTTCAAAATTGTTGGATTCCAGCGCAATGAACAAAAAAGGAAACAAAAACTTTTATCTCTACTTTTGACCGTAGAATCTCAATTAAGACTTATTCAATAAACTTTGATCGCACGGATTGAAAAATTATAGTGTTTGAAGTCAAGCAAATGGTTCATTTTGTTCCCAGCATGCAGTGGATCAACAAACTTTGACTTCACTTGGTGTCAATATTTTGTAGTACAGAAGGTCTAAATCCATAACCATCTTGTTGAGCATGATGTTAGTTCCTTGTACACCAATTTTCAGAGGTAGAGAATGGGTGCAGCATATTCAAAACAACTATGCAAGGAGTGGAAGTTTGGAAGTTGTTAATTCACAGTGTCATTTTTTGTGAACTTAATATGTTTTAGATTGGTAATTCAAATCGTCAATAAGAAGGTTTACACCACATAATGTTGTGGAAAAAATGAAAAGTGAAATATAAAAAATTATCTAGGTTTTAATTGAAAAACAAGAAGATTTTTTGGTACCTTGTCCAACACCGACTGACAATGTGTGAAATGTTTGACTTGGGTTGGTATGCTATTTTTCGCCAAAAACAAGAACTTATTTTGACAACATCAAGGGAAATTATATTACTTGCAAGTACTGAAAATCTCACATTCAACAGAGTGTCTTAGCAAAAGTTTTTGGACGTGCTCGACTTGCCTACTCTCCCCATTTGAAATTCAAAACCCTAAATTATTTTGATCAAATGTCCAATTTAGGTAAAAATTGTTTTTCCACTAAAGTCTTCGTAATGCCTTTCTATAGAAAAAATTTCAAAGAGAAATGGTGGAAATTGACACCATAGGAACTTGACCGAACTTTCAAAAAGCCCATTTTGGACACTTGATCCTTTAGGGGTTAAATATGCTACACCTCTTCTGCATCCCTAAACATTGGTGTAAATAGAACTTGTGGCTTTTTTGACATGATGATAACGAATCTAGATCATGTGTGATGCGATTTTTTGAATCCAAGTGAACTGAAACGAAGGGAATCCAGTGAACTTAGGGAAGAAAATGAACCATGTTGTCTACTTGCTATTACCGACACCATTGGAACTTATTACAATCGCTAATAAAAAAAAAGTTTGTACATCCAAACAACATAGTATAGAAGATCAATCAACAATCAATCTTAAACTTGTATAAAAATAAATGTTTACCTCAAGATATGTTGCAGGTGTTAGCGGTATACACACAAATGCTTGATGGCGTTCAACATTTAATCACCATTCTGTCGTTGTTGAACATGTTTTTTAACCCTTCTCACTTTACCTGCACCACATGCATAAAATTTATACGGTAAACTATGCAATAAAACCTCCTAAGTATCATCGTATTACATATACTCCAAAATTTTAATAAAATATGTAAAAAGTTTAAACATAAGGAGGAACAAAGCAAAAGGTCCAAAGTTCAAAAGTCAAACTTTGACTTGTAAACTTGAGGCACAAGGTTCCAACATGGATATAAGGTTTCTATGCAAATCTGGAGGTCATTTCTCTTCCCAGTTTCTAAGGTGAGCTCTCTTGCATTCGAAACCTTAAGCCATGTGCATTTTTACTCCATTCACTAATTTCTGTCAACTTTGTGTACTGTGTAGATTGAAGGAAATTTGCACATCGAGGAGATAATAGCGAATTTGGTAAGCTTCTAACTTTGTTTCAATTCTGCATAGAGGGAACTCAGGGATAGGTACATGATGATTGAAGTTCAGTGAGAATTACGATAGAGTTAGGTAAATACCAATTTCTGAATACACAAATGAGGACACCAACTTCAGCATGTACAAAATTGCAACGTTGAATGAATACACATACAGCAGTCAAGAACTAGTAAGTTAAACCTTCGTTCAACTGAAATAATTACACCAACACCATACAAATTGAAGTCAATGTGAAGTTAATAATATGGCACTAAATCCTCAGTACGGCACATCACCGCACAACCTGAAACCCTAGCCGCCACACCCAGGCACCCAAACCCTAGTCGCCGCACACAAAACCTAGCCACCGCAACTAAACCCTAGCCGCCGCAACTAAACCCTAACTACCACAGCCAAACCGTAGCCGCCGGTCACACAGAGTTCACGCGACACCTGATGGAGTAACCGTGGACTGGAGGTGTGCGCGCGCACACCCCCAACTGCTGCTGCTC
The DNA here is from genome assembly GCA_963971425.1 of Bryoerythrophyllum caledonicum. Classification (NCBI taxonomy): domain Eukaryota; kingdom Viridiplantae; phylum Streptophyta; class Bryopsida; order Pottiales; family Pottiaceae; genus Bryoerythrophyllum; species Bryoerythrophyllum caledonicum. The sequence goes on along the minus strand of OZ020520.1, from coordinate 3,365,742 downwards.
CTGCATCCACCCAAAAATGCCCCGCCGCAGCGAGAGCTGCGATTCAAAATCTTAGGACTCGGGGCGCCGCGCAAGCGCAGGCTGCCCAGGCGCGGCGCGGCGCGGGCGCCATCTCTCACACCTCCCAATCACTCTCACATGTTCATCTCACACCTCCCAAACTATTGCTTGCATTTCTCACACCTCCCAAACTTCTCTCCTTCTCTCTCCCAAACCCTAGACGCCCACTACTTCTCTCCCTCACAACTCCCCTCCATTCCTCTCCCTCACAATTCTACTCTCCTCACCCTCTCAAGCCCTTCTCTCAAACCCTCCTCCAAACCCTCTCTAACACTCACAGCCTCCCTCAAACTACTGCCAGGGGTGTGCGCGCGCACACCCCCTCGTAGGACTACCCAACTTTGCAAAGGATTGATATCCTCCATTGATACCCACATTTCCAAAACCCTAATAGCAAACCCTAATTGATACCCGACTTAGATACCTCGGTTGATAACTTGGAATTGGTACCTATGAACTCATACCCTGGTGGTGATACCCTCGCTATTGATACCCAATATACCTTGGTCCATAAATGATGTTGAGAACATCTCAACCCAAAATCTTTTTAAATGCTTGTTTTAGTGCATTTAGCAAGGAAGACAAAATATAGTTTTTTTGGTCATTTTAACCGTAGGATCTTAATCCTTACCTATTAATTAATACGCTCACAAAATTTCATAAATTTTCACCGCACGGATTGAAAGATTATAATGTTTGAAGTAGTGAAAAGCCTCATTTTCTTCACTGCGTTTTCTGGATCAGCAGACTTTGATTTCAATTGGTGTCACATTTTTGCACTATAAAAGGTCTCAATTAATTACCACAATGTTAAGGATGATGTTAATTTGCTATATACCATTTTTTAGAGTTAGAAAAAGAGTGTAGCATATTCAAAAAAATTGTGCAATGAGTGGGGGTTCAAAAATTCTCAATTCACATTATGTTTTTTTGTGAACTTGATATCGTTTGAAATGAGAATCCAAATGGTCAATACAAAGGTTTACATCACATAATGCCGTAGGAAAAATCAAAAGTGAATCAAACAAAGATCTCAAAGTTTTATGTGGAAAGGTAGAAGTTTTTTGGTACTCTCCTCAAAAATAAGTGACAATGATTGAAAATTATTGACTTGGATTAATATGCTATTTCACCAAAGAACCAAGAACATGCTTAACATGATGGTATTGGATGTAGATCTTGTGTAGTTTAAAAGATTTTAGAGGTAGACAAGGGGTGTAGCATATTAAACAAAAAATTGCAATGAGTGGAGGTTCAAAAATTCTCAATTCACGTTATGTTATTTTTTGAACTCGATATTGTTTGAAATGTGAATCCAAATGGTCAATGAGAAGTTTTACATCGCAGAATGTTGTAGGCAAAATCAAAAGTGAATCATACAAAGTTCTCAAAGTTTTATGTGGAAAAGTAGAAGTTTTTTGGTACTCTCCTCGAAAATGTGTGACAATGTGTGAAAATGATTGACTTGGATTAATATGCTATTTCACCAAAGAACCAAGAACATGCTTAACATGATGGTATTGGATGTAGATCTTGTGTAGTTTAAAAGATTTTAGAGGTAGACAAGGGGTGTAGCATATTAAAAAAAAATTTGCAATGAGTGGAGGTTCAAAAATTCCCAAGTCACGTTATGTTTTTTTTTGAACTTGATATCGTTTGAAATGAGAATCCAAATGGTCATTGAGAAGTTTTACATCGCATAATGTTGTAGGCAAAATCAAAAGTGAATCATACGAAGTTCTCAAAGTTTTATGTGGAAAAGTAGAAGTTTTTTGGTACTCTCCTCGAAAATGTGTGAAAATGGTTGACTTGGATTAATATGCTATTTCACCAAAGAACTAACAACATGCTTAACACGATGATATTGGATTTAGATCTTCTGTGGTGCAAAAGTTTTTAGAGGTAGACAAGGGGTGTAGCATGTTCAAAAAAGTTGTGCAATGAGTGGAGGTTCAAAAATTCTTATTCCATACTAATAGTGACTATCGTTTTGTAATGATATACAGGTTTTTTGAGTGTTGCGTTATGGCACCACCAAATATTGATAGAATCTGGGAGAGCCACGGCTGGTGGATCGCGGAAGTGGATGAGTCGAGCGCCTTCTTATGGGTGACGGATTATCCCTTTGAGCTGGGGAAGCGTACATCGGCGTTGGGGAAGAGTTTTGGCAAAATCTAGGCAATCACTCTTCGACGTGATGATATGGTATACGTTACTTGCGCAGTGGGTCCAGGTCAATCGGAGGTGAAGACTTCTCTTTCGAAGAAGTTGCTTCTTGGACCTGTCCCTTTGAATCTTCTTCAAAATCCAGGTCAGGTGAAATTCCTCAAATCATTGCAAACGTTTTGGTTGAACATCTCTCTTGCGGTACGTACCGCTAGACACAACAACGTCTTAGCCTGTTTAGCGTTATCACCGGAGATGGTGCTGAAGGCTAAGAAGATTATGGAGGAACATATTACATATGAAGCATTTCGGGAGAGGGACCCATCACGTGCGACAACTCAAGCCCCACCAGCGGAACCAGAAGAAACAGAAGTTTATCGAATTCTTGCTGAGCCGTTGCAACTGGATTGGCGACCACTGGAGGGGGGGAGAGGAAGTGGAGGCCAACATCCCACCACAACTTCTGAGGTACAGACATTACCGAATCCTCCATTAACGAGTAGACGTCCTACGAAGAGGCCACGACGTGTTGACAGTGATGTAGCTTCTGGTTCAAGAGAAGGCCCATCAAGTTTGGATCCAAGTGGGAGGAGATTGATTGGGAGAAGTGCAAGATCGGATGGCAGGATTCCTAGATCGGGGCTCAGGACGTCTGATGGTCATCATAGGGCCCCTACATCTACACCAGGAGATTCAGCTGATTTGTCAGCCATGGCGCCGGAGGAAGAAGATTTTCACAACCTTCCAGACAATATACCAGAGGATTTTGAAGACAATGCGGAGATACCACAGGATGTTCCAACTCCTATGAATTTAAAAGCACCAGTGCCTACAACAGAGGAGATTGCCAAAGGATCAGTGTGGGGGAATTTTGTGTTTAAGGCACACATGGACCGCATTGTCTCTGTAGAGAATCCGGAAACCAACCACCGGGTTTTATCACAGAAGAGGGTCAGAGAAGTATTCAATCGCTTACGAGACCCAGAATCCGCGACTCGGGTGAGTAGATTGGTACTTCGACCGATCAGATACATCGTGCATACTACCACCGATGATGGTGTCGTTGAGAAGGAAGAGCTGCCATTTCCGTTGGTAGGTACCGCACGAGAGTTTGAGCGCATGTTCTTTGCACACGGGAGTGCTTCTGCACAGGGTGCTATGGGATCCCAGTATTCTTGGCTTCAAGATCATATCATTTGGGAACCGGTGGATGGGCAACACATAGTAGCAGCTTGTAAGTTTGCACAGCAGCAGTGGAGAGATGGTACTATGCCTTTAAACGAGTATCTGGACACGTTTGAGCGGCGGGAGGCCTCTTTTGTGGTGTATGATGATCGTCACTTTTACATTGAGAAGTCTGCGCGGATCAACGTGGCGGAGTTCCAGAGACATTCATATTCTACCATGGAGGAGGATTTGAGGAAGATCCGTCAGATTTGGGATCTATACGGGAGGCCTGGTAGCACACTACGTGCGGACGATGCACGCAGGGCAGTTGCTTTGGTGAGTGCGGCAAGTATAGTGCATAAGTTGCCCAAGGGGGATGGAGTTGTCACGGTGAAGAGGTTGGCCAAAAACATGGAGGATCTGACCAATCATGCATGGAATCCGAGCAATGACTGCTTCGAAGCTATCATTCAAGTAAGCAAGGACTACGAAGACGGCATTCTCTTTTACAGGAAGGAGGAAGAGGACAAGTGGAAGGACATGGCGAGGAAGAAAGAGCTAGATCCAAATGTGGACGTACGACCAACAAGAAAGGAGATGACGCAGAATTGGTTGAGGCCTCTAGGTAGGGTTCCGAATCCATATTATCTTCGGTTGGCAAAGTCTGCTGCAGCGAAGCCGGTGAGGGAGGATGGAGTAAGACCTTCTCAAGCATATTACTTCGACGGTGCACATCCTCGTACGATTGCCGGTGTGGTTGACCGATATCAGAGACGAGAAGCTGTGATGAATTCGATCCGTTGGTTGATGGTGGAGAACAAGAAAAGTACACCTGATTCCATGGAAGAGTTCTTTCGTATCCGTGTAGCGAAGTATTTTCCGAGGAGTAGTGCACAACTTGATACCTTTGGGAAGCTTTTGAATGCTGCCACGAAAAAAGCTTGGAGCGCTCCTGTGCGGGGGAAGGTGTCTAAACTGGAAGACATAGGCTACCTCATCCCCCCTTCCATCAGGTTTCATTATGGTGACATTGCAGCAGGGGGGCGTGGATACATTGGACTGTCCGTGGATGTGGGAGAATTGGCTACTGCTAATTGGGAATGGCAGATGGAAGTCAAGAGGCGAGGACAGAGCGACACAGAGAATCTTCTTCCGGTTCGGTGTAGAAGAGAATTATTCCGCACCGACTACATAGAGTTGGGGAAACCATGTTCGTGGGTGATTGATTGTCGACGTGGCGGTGGGAGGCATGGAGATGGTCATTGGGGAGACGCCCAATTATCCGCAGCTTTTGCACAGCTGACATTATGGATGGCAAATATTGAACGATGGAACGTCATCTTCTTGTTACCAGCGGCTGTGTATGCCAATGAGGAGTTTTTCACGAAGGTCAAGCTTCTAGAGGGATGTACTATGCGACGTGGATGCTGGGCTTTTGATCCCAACTCGGTTAATCCCTATGCTCTTGATTTTACAGAGAATGGGCGTCTGGAGCAAGTAGTACAACCGATTGGCGATGTTGTGATTTGTATGCAGCACCCTGTGGGTACATCTCCTGGCCCGAACTATGTTTCTGGAGACGTTCCATTTCCACTTGTATTCTTGGATCACTGGAGTGAGGCACGCCAACCCTCTGAAGTTGATTCACTTGAGAGATCTCCATCAGAGCTCGCAAGACTAGTGGGCTCATACTTGCCCCGTGGTTGGGGTTTTGTGGCCTGTAACATATCTACGGCCATTCCCACGATCCTTGAAGGAGATTTCCAGGGATCTGAGGTTTTCATCATTGACGATTGTACAGACAGAGTTTCATTCCTGTACAATGAGTTGTCCGACAATTTCCAAGGACAACTGTTGGTCAGGACTGGTGGAACAAGTACTGGTTGCAACATCGTACCTGAGACCGAAGATGCGGTTGGTGGAGTGAGGAATAAAGAGGACAATGAGGATGGAGGTGGTTTACATGAGAGATTGCCACGTTCAGGTACCACTGAAGATTTTTCATCTGGCAGTGATTCAGACGCCGATGAGGATGGAGAGAGAATTCCATCAACGCAGCGGACGCTGGGAGATACTTCAGGGGCGACGTCTGCAACACCTACAGAGAGGATGCAAGATAGAGGTGTAGTAGATGTTAGTTTGGCGGCAGGGGCAGGACGGGGGCGTACATTTGATGGTCCTAGGTTGGAGATGGAGGAAGAAGGATTGGATTCATGTGAATTTTTTTCGGTGCAGAGGAGGATTCGACAGCCTTCGATGCCTCCTCAATCAGAGCCTGTATCGGAGACACAAGAGACGTTCGGAGGTACTCAGAGTGATAGCGGACCAGGTTTGCCTCCCATTCCAAGATCTAGCGTATCTGAGGACATCATTGCATTTCAGGGGGCCTTCTCATGAGAGCGAGAGATGTCCTTCAATGCAAAGGATGGCTTTTTCTATAATGATGATAGGGTAAGGCATACGCGGGAGGGTGTTCCTGGCAATTACCGATTTGTTGAGTGTGCGTCCATTGGCATCAAAGATGTGGGAGATCGTCTAGTGGAGGATCATGAACTATCCGCTATGGTAGGTAGCGCCATTGGACACGTGGAGGAAGTCGTTCCGCCAGCAGATGAGCTGTGACCCGTGGAGCTATATACTATAGTAGAGCATGCACCCAGTTTAGGTGGCAAGTACGTTAGTATTATGCAGTTTGAGATGTGTCTATCGTTCGGTTGGTGGTATATATTTATATATTGGGTGGTCCATATGATATGTTTGATTTTAGAATTCCTCAGCAATAGTGTGGAATTGCTTGATTATGTATGTTTTTGCATTATAAAATACAGTGAGGTACTTTACACTGTCTTGGGAATTTGCATATATATTTTTGTATCTCTTACACATTGTATTTGTAGTGCAGTACTCTAAAATCCTATAATAACTCATAACACATTTATAATTTCTTTGGGCACATGATCATAATTTTGTAGCATAATTTGCAAACTAAAGTAGAAATCATATATTTTCTAAAAAAAGGTAGCGAATGTAAAAAATATATTACTGATATGAACATAAAGATGCCAATGTATGATACGACAAACACCAAAAAAATTTAACTATAAACATACTAAAATTTTGCCAAATTTTGATTTAAAAAAAAGTTATGAGCAAATTACTTGCGGCTTTCTACCACCAACCAATGCACTTGGCTAAGTGCATAATTGCTTAATTGCGTGTTTTTAGTCGTCCGTATTTGTTTAGCGCCCTTTACTGTGTCTATAGAGGTGCATATTACGGACAAGGGTTCCAGTTTTATGGGGCTCACCAAAAAATTGATAAATCATTTCAAGAAAAATTTGAACAACTACCATTAGAAATTAAACAAGTGATTTTAAACAAAGTGTGGAGTAAGGGTGAAGGTTTTAATGAAGTAATTGTTAAGAAAAGAACATTGTACTTAAAATATCAATTACAGTACCTTTTTGCCCAATATGGCAGATTAAAACTCTAGACACAACCATTAATTTCTAAAGGTATTGGGGCTTGGAACGGGTATAAGTTTAATAGGGAAATTTATATCTTTGTTTATAGTAAACAAAACTTTGAGAGCAAAGTATTTTTTCCCGACTTCTTATCTAAAGATTTAGAAGTTCCCGTTAGTGTAGCCTTTGATTTATTATGTATTTAAGAAATGAGTTCCTCAATTGAGACTTTTAAGGAACAACGAACAAGGTTAAAAAGATTATTAATAATTTATTCTAAAATTCAATACAATGAGGGTAAATTATTTAGACTTTTGAGGACAGAAATAGAACACATTAAAGAAAACAACCAACATTCCATTAATAGGAAAAAAATCATCAATATTTTCTTACAAAAATTCAGTTACCCAAGAAAATTAATAATAGAACCATTGTCACAAGAATTTCAGATAGAACAATTTACACTAACTGATTGGCGTCACTACTGTTTTCTGCATGGAGCAAATGAGAAAAATTGAACGCCTAGATTCTAAAAGTGAAAGAAATAAATCCCTTAAATTCTTGTATGAAAGAATAGTTTACTATGAAACTTTTATTAGTCATGATAGGAAATATTCAGCAATAGTAGAAACTGAAATAGATAAATTAATTGAACAAGCAAAAGAGTGGCTGAGTGATCTTGAAATAGGGGAATTGTTGACATATTTGGGTTATCCTATAGATAAAGAAAATGAACTTAACCTATCTATGGAAGCTCTCTACCTTTACACAAATTAAAACTCTTTGCAGTTTCTTGAATACCAAACAAATACCCCAATGACAAAATGAACCAAGAGAGTGATCCTCTATGTACCCCAGTTAATGGTGGAAAAATAATCAGAAGATTAATCAATACAATTTGTATGAACCACAAGATAGGTCCTTATGACGGGGAATATTTGAAAATGGCTGAAAATGAGATAGATCTTTTAATAGGTATAGCCAGTGAATGGTTGGGAGAAAATGAAATGGGAGCCTTATTAACCATGTATAAGTATCCTAGAAACATTGAATGGGAAGTTGAGGGAATGAACTTAACGGAAGAAGTGTGGTACCTTTGTTTGAATTAATATAGTCAATATTTTTTGAACAATTAACTTGGAGAGTTTAATGTTTCAAATTCTTATGGCACCTACCAATGTGAGATAGGGGTAAAGGTAAAATTGAAGAACAAAGGCTAGAAAGAGCCGAACGTTACAAGAAAAGGATAGCAAAAAGGGAGAGACCTATATTGTTAGCAATAAATTCAACCTTTAATAATACATCTTCACCTATACCTGCAGAAGTTTAGTTGCCAGCAGAAAACTTAGAATTCACTCAACAAGACACAAAAGTTCAAACTCTTCCTCATTCACTCAAGTTCAGTTTAACAACTAAGGGACTTACCTCAAAAAATTTTAGAGTAAGGATAAGGAAAAAATGACAACAATACATTTCACGATTAGGTAACTCTAGTCCAAAGAAATTAACGCTAAAAACCTGGAGTGACCAATCTAGTTCAAAGACTAGGGAGAGGGGATATAAGTCGGATAGTAGTCTAATAAACCAACCTAAGGAGGAAGAACAATCCTTCAAGACTCCAGTAGCAACTATATCCACCACTCAAAGTGTTCTAGAGGACAATAGACCTTTCCACCCAACAAAGTTTAAAATTCCATATCCGGAATCCTTTTATAAAAAATTAGATCTTAAAATTAAAAAAGAATTAGAGGATATTCCTAACTTTACTAACGAGGAAGCAATTATTTCCCTAGAAAAGTTTATTCAAAAAATAAGAATAGAAAGTGTTGACAGTTCCCTACAGTTAGACAGGAAAGAGAAGAATTTTCGTCAAAGTATAGAGGATGTTTTTAGACGTACTCTAGAATCAACAGCATTGAATTTTTATGGACAAAATGTGATAGATCAATTAAGTGTAAATGGAAAAGAAGCAGGGTCCAGTAGTTTAAAAGGAGGAGTCTTTAATAGTGAGAATAGTAAAACACGGGGTAGTAAGTATAGTAAAAGTGACGAAGATCAAAGTGAATCTTCTTCATCAGATTCATCTAGATGGTCACTATCTCCTAGAGTACCACCCCGTCCTGTGACTTTTTCTACCTCATCTTCTTTTGAAGAATCTCCACCTCCTACTCCACCATCAACTCCATCTACTCCTGAAGGGGATATAGAAAATCCATTTGCTATGGCTCATCACAGAATGTTAAACATTGCCCATTTTCCTATATTTTATGGAGATTTAGGGGAAGATCCAGATTCCTACTTGGAACGATTCCAAGTAGTGGCAACAACTAATAATTTAGCTGTTGACAAGTATATCACTAATTTTCCTGGTAATTTACTAGGGGAAGCTCAACGGTGGTATGCAGCTTTAAACCCTAGACCGGTAGATTGGGATGCTTTAAAAGAGTCTTTTTTAACGAGGTTTAGACCTCAGTCCTACCATAACACTTTGTAAAATCAGTTACAAAGTTTTCAAATGCATCCCACTGAAACTATAGTTGGATATTATACTCAACTCAGAAACTTGTTGAATAGATGGCGAGATCAAAATATGCCAAAAGCATGGATCACTAATACCTTTACTAGAGGATTATTAGATCCTATGTGCATGTACCAAGTTAAACTTTCCAACCCGGCAAATTTAACTGCAGCATATAAAGCTACTAGAAATTGGGAAGCTGCTATGCAGCGATCTAATATGTTATTACAGACGAGAAGAACCCCATATCAGGACCCATACCTTTTACCTGTAACTACACAGTATGGAATGGATAATAGTGAAAGAGATTATTATCCTAGGTCAGTATCTAGTCAACCTCAATTAACTATACAAGGACCACCTCATCCGAGGGAGCAACAACTTGCATTGATGCCTCCCAATCATGAGGAAAGTGAGATATAAGCCTTACAAAAACAATTTAAGGAATTGTCAGTACAAGTCAATGAAGGTAGAAATATGAGACCTAAACCTACAAACCAACGAACTAATATTTGGTGTAGTAATTGTAAGGTCGGATGTCTCAACCGGGAGGTCTACCGGTGGATTGGGGCTATCCACCGGGAGGTTGGCTGTATCTATAGATACATTTGGAGTCTCTTTAAGCTCGATTAGTATAGCCACAGAGGACTCCACCAAGGACTCCGGGGTTGAGGAAGGGAGGTCTACCGGTTCCTTCCCGGTAGAAGTTACCGGGAGGCTTCTTTTTCTCTCATAGACCTTCAAGTCCCACTCCTTGGAGGATGGGGAATCTACCCGACTCACCGGTAGAGCCAGGTTGTCCCGGGTGGACAAAATCCTCAAAATGCCTGTACTTCTACCAATCTCTCTATTAACTTGTCACAAACTCCGGTCCGGCCCGAAAACACAAATCTACCGGTCGACCGGTAAACAACTCCGGAACACTTTGCTAGAATATGTGGATATAGGTGCCTCACACATCTAGCAGCATACTAACAACACAAGGGCACATATAATCGTAACTAGGAGAGGACTTTGGAGACAAGGACTTAAAAAGAGGTTCGTCATGGTTGACCGGGAAGACCGGGAAAAATATAGGAATTGTGGGCAAGACCTTAAATGATAGGAGGAGGGAAACAACTCAAAATAACAACTTGCCACAAGGCTAGGACAATCGACAACAACTACTCATGTAAACAACACAATAAGGTCTAGATGGAGTTACCCGGGGGACTTTTTCTCTAGACCGGGGAGGATGTTACTAGGGAGTCACCCTGGTAGACAAGAGAGGAAAAGACTCACAGACAAGAAATTCTCATAAACAAAAAAAATCCAACATGGGTAAGAGTCACCTTTGTTGTTGCACCCGCAACCTCCTTCCTTTGTCTCTTTTATCTTTTCGTTTCGGCCACAAATCTCCTTTACTTCCGCAAACCCTAGAAATCTTCACCAAACCCTAGCTTGCGCACTTCTTCCACCAAACCCTAGCTTGCACACTTCTTCCACCAAATCCTAGCTCGCGCACCTCTTCCTCCAAACCTCTTGCGCTACCTCCTCTTGAAACCCTACTTGCATCTCCTTTCCACTTCTTTAACTACTTCTTCAAATCTCAACTCCAAACAAAGACTAAATAGAGAGAGAGGGAGAACCTATGAGAGAGAGAGAACTAGATAGGGAGATAGAGGAGAAAATTTGAGGGGGGGAGAAGAATTTAGAGAAGGAGGGGGAGAGAGAGAAGAATTCTGGAGGGGGGAAGAGTTTCTGGAGAGGAGAGGTCAAATTTCGGGGAGAGAGGTCGACCATGACTGCTGGAGCTACCCGGGCTGCTGCCCGGGTGATACCCGGGCACCCGGGTATCAACCCATACCCGGGTTGGTACCCGGGCTAGTACATACCCGGGTTGATACCTGGGTATGTAAATTTTTTATTTAAATTTTTTTTAAATCTTTTAAAATCTTTCTCTTTTATTTTTATTTTTATTTTATTTTATTTTTCTTTTTCTTTTTTGTCTTTTCTTTTCTTTTCTCTACCACTACTACTAATTCAAACAAGAATTAGCATCTAGAAGAACTCAACTACTTCTAACTACCTCCTAAACTTAAATAGTTAATTTAGATTTAAGTGGTGATTTTAGACTTACGTCCCGGGATCTCTCCCGGGACTTTTTTGATATTGTTTCCCGGAACTTAAATTAGTGATTTTAAGACCCGGTTTTATCACCACTATAAACCTAATTAACTACTTAAGCATTTCTCTATTTTCTCTATTGGCTATCTAATCTAATTTCACACAATACTAACTACTTTTCTAATTAACTAATACTAAAAACCCTATTTTAACTAATTTTTTTGGTAGGGGCGACCAAGTGGTAGTTTTAGACTCCCACACATCTCCTTAAAGGATTCGCAATCGCAGCTTGAAAACTGACCAATCGTCAACAAATATCTGGAAACCTTGGAAATGCTCGAAGACTCGAGGGTCACAATGGCACCTAGAGCTGGAGGTGGGACCATTAGAATACTGCAGATCTTTTCAACCACCGAAAGCGCTGAGGCGCAGTTGTTATGGTGTTTAGTAGTAGGGGCAGACGGGTTTCTACGAATGTTTTTATCAAATCTCTTTGTAGGGTGTTCTGTAGGATTTAGGGGAGTAGGGTAATCGTCCAGATTCACAGAGACGCCATCTACAAACAACCCTCGTGGGGACAGCTCCTCGCGCTCCGCAAGACAGAAGCCGGCATTTTCGAGGGCCAGAATCTCTTTTTTGCTCAAGTTTGTTCTCATCTTCACTGGCCAAAAGTTAGGGAGAGGTGGTTTAGAAACCACCCACTTGCGCTTAGTGCCTTTGATACAACGCTCAATGTCGTCGTTGTAGTAGAAGAACTACATTCTCTCCAATCAATTTTTTTTGTAGCTGTCCATCATCCCCGTGTATGTTGGAGCAGCCGTACTTCTCCCATCCTACACAATCTTAGCCACACACTTCTTTTTTGTTACAGCTTGTTGGGCAAAGCAAGCTTTACCAGATGTCTTGGGAAGCCTTGCTATGTGCCATTGCTTCTCATCGCAGACAGTCTCTTGAACATATTTGACGTATTGGACCCGAGCTGAAGTGGCCGCTCAGTAGGGGGGAAGATCTTCGGCCACAATAGGACGAGGATCAAATTGTGGTTTGGGATCTTCACCTGTGAGGTCTACAATTCTTGCATCAAGACGACGAGCCTTTACCTTTGGGTGGGAGACGTTGATCTTGTCAGGGCGATGTGAATTGAATTCAAAACCAGGGGGAAGATCAGCTTTTCTCTTCAAAGACATAAAAACTTCTTCACCTTCTAAGTGGGGATCGCGTGTACAAAATTCATCCGCACCAGGCATATCGGCTGGCGCGGCATGAAAGACCTTTGAATTTCCTGAACGTTGGGCACTGCGCTGAGCAATACGCAAACGAAGTTCCTCTTTTCCAGGCCCGGTACCCGACTTCTCACCCTTCAGAAACTGGTAGTACGCAACAACCTGCATGAATGCGTGGACCATGTCATCGATAGCTGCAACGTAGAGATCATTCCCTCTTTTTCCAGACTGTTGTAGCCACTTGTTGTGTATGGATTCGGCCAAATTACATGAGGGCATCTCATCGAGCTGTGCTTCAGAAAGATTCTGCACATATACAATTAGGTTAATATTCCATTTGACGTGTGAGGCAGAGAAATGAATGGAGGAGAAGAAGGGCTTCTAGTAGAAATACAAGATTGAAAGATGATTAAAAGAGGGTCCTTCGTAAGTGCTGCCGATGTCAGCCGTGCTTAAGGAATAACTTCGGGGTGATATTCAGTGCAAAAATATGGGGGTGTTCATGACAAGTGCCAAAGAAAACAAGTGTCATTACTTCTCAAATCGGTAATGCACATGAACCAAAAATTAATATCCAATTTAGGCGATGGCAAGTAGGGGTGCCGATTTTGGCATATCGATGCATGTGAATGAGAGATGTGAAATATCTTAGCATAATTAGAACGCACAAAATGATAGGACTTACAAGCTGCATGAAGCCTCCCCATTGTCGGTAACGGAAATGCCAGAAAGCTAGCCACAACTCCAGTCTTGGTAGCGCTTCATCGGATCTTGCTCCCGACGACAACCACCATGCTCGGATTGCCAAATACCTGCTTTCTGCCACCTCCAACGAGATTGAGTTTTTGTATTGTTTGCAGAGGCGACAATGTTGATCTTGCAAGTCAGCTCTTATATCTGCCTTGGTGTGCTTCTCAAAGGACTATGTCCAGTGAAAAAGGCAGGTTCTCTCACGGTTGTCCATAGGGACAAATGGGTCTCCAGTACTGTATACAATACGAACCACATTCCAGTTGGCTTGTGCGCTGTTGGCCATGAAATCTTTGAAATTTGGATTGCTAATGTCGTGTTTAACGGAAACAGCATTCAAATTCCTCCAGAACACTTGTTGGGCTGCCACATCCTCTGATTGCATATCGCAAACAGCAATAGTCATAACTCGGCAGTATGTGGAGTCATACACATGACAAGCCATTGTCGTCCAGGACTTCACACGTTTCACATGGTCAAACATCATCCAGGAGTCCTCCAAGTCACCTCCACGTTGCATCCATCTAACTAAGTCAACTCCACTACCAGGGCCCACCTGGGCCATCTTGAATATAAAGACCTTGTCAGAGTCCGTTCCTTGACCAGGAAATCGGTTCTCCTGGATGAATGCCCAACTACTCGACCCTCTAAGTTTAGTGATGCTATCTATGACACCAAAACAACGCAGGTATCAAAAATTGGTAACCTCATTTCGAATATTTGGGGAGGATATGTGCTTGAACTTGTCCAACACAGGGATTAGCTCCTCAAATCCAAAATGATTTTGAAGAACACCTTCTAGGCATAATAACAATTCTCCTAGGTACTCCTTGCTAGCCTCAAGGACAATTGAGGAGTTGGTCGCAGATGGAGTCCTCTCTATCTACTTAGCAATTAGAGATCGGAATTTCGCGGAGGACTCTCTATAGTTCCCCTTCTTCACAGCATGACTGTATATTCCAAGATGCACACATGCACGTGTCATGTGGCTCTCGGCATGTACGTAATAGATCTTAGCCGAGAAACTTTCAATGCATGAGGGTGGAACCTGACAGATAGCGCAAACGACAGTAGAATGAGGAGGTGGGTTAGAACTTGGATGAAATGGAGTTGAGGCAGTACCCTCCCACTCAGTTTCATTTGTTGGTGAGGTCCGGTTCAGACGCTTTAGGTAGTCACATGAATCATTTGTACAGTGGAGGTGGCCCAAACAGGCAGACATCCTAATTGTGAGGTGGAACTCCGATTTGATGTGCGATGTGACAGTTCGAGTCCACGCGTCGCCATCGTCTCGCTTATCCATTCCATGAAGTTGCCCAGCCTTGGATGACGGTGGGTACTTGCCCATCGGCGGAAGTTCGAAAATGACATCGCCATCGAATTCGGGGGGAAGAAAATCTACTTTCCGAATTGATATTGAATTATAATCTAACTTGCAGAGAGCTGACTTTGCTCCCGGTCTGGCACGAAGAAGGCGGAGGCATCGGACAATACTGTCTATAGGAGGAAGTGGGGATTTTGCAGTGGTTGGACCAATACAAGGAGATGGAGAGGACTCAAGATTCTCAGAGGCGGACTTAGACTGGGGAACACTATGAGGAGGGATTGCAGGGAGGCATTCACAGTCAGAGTCGTCACTAAGGATGAAGACAGGATCATCAAGAGGCTCAAGTTTTACCTTCTGCAGTAGCGGAGTAACAGCCGTTCCAGTGGTTGACCGTCTTGGTGTTAATGTGTCCGCAGACACATTGGAGGGACGGTCTTTGGTTCCATACACTTTATAATTCCCCGACTGCAATTTCCAGTAGTCACCACCATCAGTAGGAAAGGAAATTTGAGCTTCAGTGTGCGAGAGTTCTTTCGTGATCGGACCGACTACATCCTTGTCAATATGCAAACTGCCATCTAAGATGTGGAATCGAGCAGCTAAACGACTTCTAGTAACAATGGAGAAGCCATCCTCTCCGGCTACAAACGAAATGGGCACGGTAGATCCACTCCCGTGAATCAGAACAGATTGGGACTCGGCATCCAACAGGGACGCCATGCGAAGCAAATCGAAAGCAGGGGAAAAGGAAATAAATCTCGAGCAAAGAATGGTGGAGGCCATGGAGAACTATGTCTGAACATCTGAAGGCATTGTAAAATTATTTTCATCTTCTATCTAGCATATTTGCACGCCGTAATGGACAAAGTGAGGTACATACCAGAAACAGTAATGGCATTCAAATACACCGTCGAAAGAAGACAAGAATTAAAGTCAAAAAGGAATTGGTGGTTGAATAGGCATTACTGTTTTCTTACTAACAAATGTAGCAGTGAACAATATAATACAGACTGATCGGCAGTAGCTAAATGTTTATGGTGACAATAATAGCAGAGCCCACAAAAAAGATCACAAATGGAGTACCTATCAGAGCAAGATAATGAGCCCCTCGAGTGTCTTAACCCCTTAAGGACCAAGCGTGTATAAATTTTTCACTTTATATTTTTTCCACAACAATATGTGGTGTAAACCTTTGTACAGAGAATTTGGATTATCAATATAAAATATATTAAATTCACAACAAAATCAAGTGTGAATTAACAAATTTTGAACCTCCACTCCTTGCACAATTGTTTTCATTATGCTTCACTTGTCCTGTACCTCTAAAAATTGGTGTAGAAGGAAATAACATCATACTTAACGAGATGGTAATAGATGAAGACCTTGTAGTGCAAGAAACTTACATGAAGTGAAGTCATAGTTTGCTGATCCACTAAACGCAGGGAAGATATTGAACCATATGCTTCACTTCAAACACTATAATTTTTCAATCCGTACGGTCAAAGATTATGAAGTTTGGTTGATATATAAATTCATAAATCTTAATTGAGATCTTATGGTTAGATCTGAAAATCAAAGTGTTTGTATCCTTCTATGTTCATTGCAGCAGAATCCGACATTTTTAAAGTGTTTGTGGTATAAAACTGTCACGGTACCTTAATGGTTAAATCAAGAGGTAACCGCTGATTTCGTCATCATGCCCTCTGATCTAGATATTATAATATTTAATAACATTCAAGATTGGCGGCCAACCAAATTTTCATAAACAAGCAACTAGGTATCTGAAACTATCCATAAATGAGATTTAGTTGTAGTGGAGTGCCGAGGTAGTGGGCAAAGGCTGTCGGCCAATTTTTGTAATATGGCCAACAGACAAAGGAGACAATCACTATACTTCACAAGCTCTAAGCAACTTAAGAAGTCCAGGCAGATGAGGGAATTGAGGTTGACTTCTAGGCTAGGTTCCGGGAGTGAGACCCCGACAGTGCTTCAGTTTGAAGAAGGACAGTGCAGAACTCCGGAGATGTCTGGTGAAACTCCCAACGATCTAGGTGGAATTGTAGTGAACACGATGGGACAAGGGCAGACTTTGACGATTGATCCGAGGGATAGCCAAAGTAGTAGCAATGATACAAGAGGGAAAGAACATGCTGCAACTATTCAAAGTAGAGGGCCATCAGCAGAACGAGGTTTCTTCACAGTTCCTTTTGTCATTTAGTATGCATATTTAATCATTTGGACATCATAACTTGGATTGTACTCTCATTTCATGGTATCGATATGATTCCTTTTAGAAGGCATTGTGTTCCAGTTTGAGGCGGCCGGCGAGGGAAGTTGTAATATTAGAAGTTGTGATTGTGATTTTGGGTACAAATTCCGTTGATGCTTGCTATAGGATTCAAACCTTGAATCAATTGGGTTTAGGGTGAGAGAATAGCCGCGTTTAGAAAGTCTTATGTTTGTTGGAGGTAGTTTTGTGCAAAACTGATTTTGGGTTTTAGTCTACTAATGAAGGTCTTGGTGGTCGAAATTCTTGCACTCTTATAGAGGTTGTGGGACTCATATGATGTTGACCTAATCAACTTACTACGCTTTCTGCAGGCGACATAGCCATACAACCAACAAGGAGGGGGAGCGAAGCCGAAGATCTTCATTACTCTGCAAGCAATATGGAAGGTTCATATAATTCCAAGTTCTATTTCTGTCGTTCAGATACACAATATTAGAATTAGAGAACAAGGGTATGATCAGCAAGCACTCCGTCTTATGGTATGATCGGGTAAGCACTCCTTAGGGTATGATCGGGTAAGCACTCCTTAGGGTATGATCGGGTAAGCACTCCTTAGGATATGATCGGGTAAGCACTCCGTCTTCGGATTGCCGATGTCGGCAATTGTTTCATGGCACTACTAGGAAAACAGTGGAAATATGACTCGGTTTTATGACTAGAAAACGACATATGACTGGGTGATGACTACTACCAATTTTAGTCCTCAATCCAGTCATAACAGACAAGTGAGATTCTGTAGTCAGATCTGCGAGCACGCGTTCCCACAAACGTGTTCCCAAAAGATTTTTGGGACCTCAATTCTGGGCAGCTTGATAAATGTGACTATATTTAGTCATATGTATGTGACTAAGACTAGTCAGAACCATCTACGTAAATTTAGTCAGCGTATTCAACTCCATGACTAATAATAGTCATATATGTATATATGTATATGACTAAGGATAGTGAGAACCAACTGACTACATTTAGTCAGCTTCTTCGAGTACATGACTAAAATGCTGGAATTTAATGATGTCATAATATGACTACCAGTAGTTGGATAATATGGTTGTGATGACTAGAATTAGTCATTCTTTCGGTTTAGATATTGGTGAAGGTTCGTCAGTCATTCACATCTGCTAGTAGGTGTTTGAGATGTGATGTCTGTGTATTCTAGTCATGGATGACTGGACTTAGTCATATGTAACAACAAGCGACTGGTAGTCAGAAGTTCACATACATTCAAGTATCCGCCCAATGATATGACCAAATAAAAGCTTTAGTTTTGGTCAAAAATGCTCATAATCTGACTATGAATAGTCGTTGCTTTCAAAAATCTGACTACAGCTAATAACTACATGTAGTCATGAGAATCAAAACGTTCATGAGCGTAAGTGACTAAGTGACCACTGAACTCTACCGCTTTTTAAACTGCCCTCGATCGATAGTTGCTTGTGATTGCCATCCTCTTCACCTGAACATCACAACTACAACTTAGAAAATACTCTCTATTTCACCACCTACACTCTATTAACAAGATCATGAATACCTACCGCAGATCCAATACCACCTCCCACCCCACCTCACAAAACCCACACCACAACCCCATACCCACAAAACCATCATGTTCATACCCAAAACCTCCGCTCCATAGTGTTCGCCAGCACATACGCCTAGGCCAACCCAAAATCTTGCGATCGCTCACGCCATTCTTTGGATTTAGTCGTCCAGCTCTGCATCCAAGATTCCAATGACTCACATTAGCGATAATCAAAACATCCCTCCATCAACATCCTTCGCCTCCACCACCTCACACCCACCCAACACTACAATACACACACAAATCTAACCTCCTCATTCCAATACTACCACGCACTACATTACCACAAGACACCACCCAACTCCAAAACACTCAAGACTCTAGAAGCACTGATGGTAGGAAGTTGCTCAAACTCCAACGTGGTACTAAATGGTGATGGCAACTAAAATGGCAGTCCTAAGTTTAGGGTTTAGGTGGCGGCGGTGTCAGAATTAGGGTTTAGGTGGCGGCGGTATCAGAGTTAGGGTTTTCTCTTCTTGATGACTAAATATAGTCATCAATTTACAAAGATAATGACTACATTTAGTCATAGTTGTTCAATATGTATAACTAATTCTAGTCACATCTCCTTGATTAATGACTATATTTTTTGATTGCTTACTGCAATGATGACTATTAGTAGTCAACTATTTACTTTATTGTGTAATTAGATGGAAGTTCTAGGTCTTTTAATCTTTTATTATATGATTAGTGTAGAGTGTATAATATTAGATATTCTTGGCAAAAAGTTTGTAGTATACCTAATTTTATTTCCAACTCTGTGTGAAGAGTTGAGAGTGAAAAGTATGAAGAATTTCTTCTCCAGACTTTTCAAGTTTTGATTAGTCTCCAGGAATTTGGATTAAATTTTGTATACTTCCTTATGCTAATGTTGGATCTCTATTGTTTTGAATCTTTTGTAGTGCTAAGAAAATATTTAATCCTTTGCAACATGTATTCATGTATTTCATCTTTGCCTAATTGTACATATTTGGATGCTTCCTAAGAAATGCATCAGTGACTGAGTTGAGGATTTAGAAGATTTTTGTAAATGAGTACTTGACCTAAATACAACAAATGGATGTTGGGTTCACTTCCTTTGACATTAATCCCTGAAGAAACAACCATTTTTTTGGTCAAAACTGTCATAAAATACCCCTTGGTAAAGCAAATTAATTCCTTTAATTTTATAACATTTTTAAAATGAATCTAATCATGATAGTAATTTATAGTTAATATAGTCTCTCCCTCTTCAAAAACTCCCTCTTCAAAAACCAAAAATAGAAACAAATTGATTGCAAGCTCTTAGCCCTTAAACTTCAAGAACAAATTATTTCAATCTTTCCTAAATTTGATTGTTATAAATTTACAAAAGTTATGGTTTTGTGTTCTCAATTGAAGAAATTGATATAATTGTGATAACTAAATGAATTGAGAATTCACTAAAAAAAAACTATGATGTTAGAAAAAATAAATGGAAGCCAAAAGCATTGCCATAAAACAATTGGACTTACCTCCAAGTCTTACGTCTTTAATTCAACCCTAAACTTGTGCAACACTAATTCTACTTACAACTTTGTCAAAAGAAAAATAAAATAATAGAAGTAAGATTTGAAAAAAAAAGAAAAAAAAGAAATAATAATAACAACAATCTTAAAAAACTAAAAATTAAATAAATAAATAAATAAATAAGTAAGAGAAGGGAAAAAAAGAGAAAAAATGAAAATAAAAAGATGAGGGAGGGACGAGAGGGAGAAGAAGAATACAAGAAAGAGGAAAAAATAGATAAGAGGAAGAAGGAAAAAAAGTAAAAATAAATAAATAAAATATTAGACGGGAGAGAAAAGAAAAAATAAGAAATATAGGCAAAGAAGATAGAGAAAAAAATGAAATGAAGGAGAGAGAAGGAAATAAGTAATAAAAGATGAAAAGAGGAGTAATGAAAACAATAAAAAAAATAAAAGAAACCGTAGAAAGGCAGAACAAAATGAAAGAGGAAGAAAATATGGAATGAAGAAAAAATAGAGTAGAGAACAAACATGAAAAAGATAAACGAAACTTGAATAAAGAAAGAAAACGAAATTAGAAAAAAAAAATACAACATAGAAAAGATTAAAACCTTAAAGGAACGAAATAAATTCCAAAAAGAGTGTAAACTGAAGAAAGAAAAGTCAAATTGAAAGAATGGATCAAACATAAACAAAAGTATATAAATTTGAATTAAAATCATAAAGGCCCCACTCTAAAACCCTCTTACAATTGGTTGTCCAAAAGCATAGTCAAATCACGACTATATATAGTCATATTGCTACCCGAAACCGTAGTCACATAACGACTAATTCTATTCATATGGTTGCCCACGCGAAATTTAACAGGAAGAATACGTTCCCTATGGAGTTCCCATTGAGGTCCCCAGAAAATATGACTAGAATCATAGTCATGTGATGACTACAGCCATTTTAGTCATCAAAGTGGTTACTAATGACTGCATTCCAACCAAAAGGAGCTTGTAGTCATATGGCCGTAGTCATATTTCTACTGTTTTCCTAGTAGTGTGGGATTGGGAGTCTTGATGGCGTGTCCACCAAGCCCGAGGTGCAACTGCGTATGAGACCTCGAGCGTACTAGACCTCGTAGCCAGACCTCGGGTGTCTTTGAACGCGCGACGGTCGCCGACATCGGCATCACTCACGGCTCCACAAGATTGACCATCGTTGTACGCATCGATTGTTCACCTGTAAGGCGAGTGCAACGAGATCCTCCATTGTTCAATCTATGTTTCATAGTCGATTAGAGCCGTTTGACGCGTGAGATCCAAGGTCGATTTAAGATCGAAGGTCGTTTTTGATCGGAGGCCGTTATAAATAGGTGGTCGTTACAGATCCAAGGTCGTTTTTGATTCTCGTTTAGAGCCCTTCTTAGAGCCGTTTATTCAAGATTTGCTACCAAGGTATGACGCATGAGGAGGCAGCCTTATCTCGAGTTCGGGTTGTTTGTGGGTGGAGGTGTCTTGCCTTGCGCACAACTCCTTCCGCGAGGTTGAGTCAGGTGCCATCTTAAGGTGAGTTTCGCATGCTCCAATTTTATAGCGTGTGCTGTTGTGGAAACGATCTGCTTGCGTGAGAGTTGCTTATGAGCATGTTTGTGATTGGTTTGTGAGTGGTTTGTGAGCATGGTTGAGCACTGTGAATGGGCTGCCGATGTCGGCAGTGGTAAACGTTTTTTTTTGTTAGAGCTTCACTTTAGGGCATCGAGAAGAACCGTACCTGGTTGAGCGTTGTGGATGGGCTCCCGATATCGGCAGTGGTGAACGAGGATTTTTTCTTAGTGACAGCATGACTTGAGCTTGATTGGAGCTTCACTAGACTGAGTCGGGGAGAAGCGGCTGTAAAGTTAAGGTACTGCTGCTGTTGTCAATGGTGCAATGCGCGCCGAGTATCGAAAGGGAATCGGGTCAATATTCCCAAATCGTGACTTGGCACCGGGCTGTGACGCGACAAAATCCCGAGACTCCCCTGGAAGAGACCACTTTTCTTTTTAAAAGCCTGCCCACCCTGGAATCGGATTACCCGGGGATAGGGTCTAACGGTGTCAGGTTTTAAAGGGCCACCTGACACCGCAAGACCTCTCGGCGGCCCTTGACACCGCAAGACGTGCGGTGCTTCGGCTGCCCTTGAAACCTCCTCGGCCGAGACCCTAAAACCAGCGTGACTCGGCGTGATTCGGCGTGACTCGGCGTGATTCACACCGCGTGACTCGGCGGCCCTTGAAAATTGGGAGGAGCGATTACTGATCATGCCCGGTCGTACTCATACCCAATCTCCTTCCGGACAGCACATTGCTCGGGAACGGTGCTGCTGCTGTCGACCACATTGGACATGGGTTAGTCGATCCTACGAGATGGCATTGCTGATGTTGACCCCGTGCTCGGGGATGCAGTTATTTGAGGTGGCATTTTGAGTCGACACAAATTTTTTAGAGTCAAACTATGCTCGAAGTATGCTCGAGATTGGTATCGCCGATATCGGCAGAGCTCTGTAATCAGGTGGCTCGCACCTAGAAGCTCCATGCGGAAGTTAAAATTCGATGAATGATTCCATCAGCTCGATGCTAGGTGCATGAGATTAGTATCGCCGATATTGGCAGAGCTCTGTAGTCGGGTGGCTCGCACTTGGAAGCTCCATGCGGAAGTTAAGATTCGGTGAATGATTCCATCAGCTTGATGCTCGGTGCACAAGATTGGTATCGCCGATATTGGCACAACTCTGTATTCGGGTGGCTCGCACGTGGACGCTCCATGCAGAAATTATTATTAGGTGAGTGATTCCGAATCCTTGATTCTGGGTCCACGAGTTTGGTATCACCGACATCGGCATACCTCGGTTTGGAGTGGAAAGCACATGCATGTTCCATGCACAAGTTGGTACTCGGTGATTGAGTCCAGCTTTATTGGACTCGCTGAAGGAGTCTCGATGTCGATGCTGTAGATGTCGATGCCGAAGGAGTCCCGATGTGGATGCTGGTGTAAAGTCACGGTCATGTTGCAGGTGCTAAGGTGTATGATTCAAGTTGGAATATGAGGTCGAGGTTGAAATATCATCCCATCACCAGTCTGGTGGAATGTAAACTTCATGTCATTATCCTGATTTCCTCCCTCACTGCTGTACGGGAGATTGGGGTCGATAGCAGTTACTCTCGGATAGCAGTTACTCTGGGATTGGGGTCGACTGCAATTATTCTGAGATTGGGGTCGACTGTAGTAACAGTGGTATTTGTGAGATTGGAATATTCCGACCTACACAATCAGAAAACAGGTGCACAGTTAACGTTAGAAAGTGAGATATTAGGATATGCTTGATGTTGGGTCCATGTATGATATGAATGATTCCATAAATGATACGCTCGATGCTGGGTCCACGTAATTGTTATCATCGATATCGGCAGACCCCTAAAGACCTCTGTTGTTCGCACCTGTTGTAGTTAGCTACTAGGTTCGTGGAGACCGTGGCGCTCGTGCTGATGCAGGCTTGGAGTGGCCGCTGATGCAAGTAAACTGCAGCCGATGAACAACTAGGGTTGTCGTTGATGAAGCTAGATCCTATCCAGCTGGTGTTCTCGTTGGGTTTACTTGCATTGCATCGCCGACATCGGTAGACCTCGGGACCTCGCTGTGTCTACTAGCATGGCATCGCATACTTCGACAGACTTTGTGGAGTGGGGATGCACTCGCATCGCATCGCCGATATCGGCAGACGTATTGACTCGCATTGCATTGACGTACATCGGCAGATGTATTTACTTGCATGGCATTGATTTTTTGACACCTCGGAAACTCGGGACCTCGTTGGGTCCACTTGCATGGCATCTATGGGTCCTCATGCATTGCTGGGTCCACTAGCACGTAGCTACATATTGACTCGGTTGTGCGCAGACCTCGGGTGTTATGCCCACACCTCGGGGGGCAGTAGCATCGCCGATATTGGCATTAGTCGTGCCTCCAGAGGATTGAGCCTGGTTGAACGAATGTTAAATTGAACCAGATCTATGAGTCGTTGGTTAAATTGATTACTCTGCAGCTCTTGCTCATTGACCACATTTTTTAATTTGTGGTTTTATACGCTTAACATGTGATTGATCTAAAAAGGCCTACTTTGATGCTTCTACACAGCGGTGGATTCAGCGACTATAGGACTTGTTGATTCAATGGTGGATCACGAAGAGTCACCTCAGCCTCATATTGGAGTACCTGGTAAGTATTGTTTTTGTCTTGTCTTCATGATTTTTTGATGAATATTATCCTTATTGATGAAATTGAGCAGAGGACTTTGACAATGAGGGAGACGAGGACATGCAAGATCATGATTCTATGCCCCTGGAAGACGAAAGTCAACATTCGACAGCCATGTCTGCAGAAGAACTTGGCAAGGAGATGGACGCCTTGGTGGTTGAGTCTATTAACACAAATATTGTGTTAGATAAGCTTCGTTTGAAGCCATGGAGCAAGTCCAAGTTAAATATTCCCTTGTGCCGCATGCTACCGCTTGCTGTCGTGAGGCCA
Source organism: Bryoerythrophyllum caledonicum (assembly GCA_963971425.1). Taxonomy (NCBI): domain Eukaryota; kingdom Viridiplantae; phylum Streptophyta; class Bryopsida; order Pottiales; family Pottiaceae; genus Bryoerythrophyllum; species Bryoerythrophyllum caledonicum. The sequence goes on along the minus strand of OZ020520.1, from coordinate 3,341,055 downwards.
TATCTTAAGAACGATGTAATGGCATTAGGTGCTCACTTCGTAAGTATAGGTTACATGGATGGCCATGGCGATTTATACGTGGCCTTGCAGGATAACGAAGGAAGGACACTTGATGTTACTAGTCAGCACTCATCGAATTGGAATCCGCTCTGGGTAAAAGCAAATGAAGCATTTGAGATAGAGCTACAAAAAAAAGTGGCCTGGAAGTGCATCTCTAAGAAGATGTTCTTCGTCTGGGATGGCAACCACCGCCTAGCTGCTTGGATGCCAATTATCAACAGGGTTCATGCCAACGATCCCGAGTGGCATTATGTTGTCGAGTCAATTATCCTTGAAGTAGAGCCACTTACGAGAATATGTTTTGTAGGCAATTGGCAATTGTTCATCACAATGTAGAATTGTGATGCTACTACATTGTGAAGCTTGTTATATAGCATCTGATACATCGTTTTCAATGATCTCATTTCAATATGAGATAGGCAACAAGTTAAGGCAACACTTATGTTTTTATGGCATGGACATCAGTTATGAGATGGGCAGCACTAATGGGCAACCCTTATATTTTAATGATTCAATATGAGATGGGCAGCACTTAATGGGCAGCACATATGTTTATATTAGTGTACCATTCTGGAACTATATATTGGGCTGCCAAAATCGGCACCCTTACTGCTCGCTCTTTAATTTCTCTTCGTCATCAAAGCTGCCAGTGACGGATAGTTCAAGTAGAGCCCTCCGATTGGGAGTAAAATAGTACTCTAGACTGCATTGCCGATGTCGGCTTCTCATCTGTTTTGTTAATAGTTCTAAGTGCCCGCTATGGACGTCCCTAGAAATTTCTTTGCCCTTGCATGTGTATCATTTTTTATACTATGATATTTGAATATATTATCGTGATTGACCTTTGCTTCATTGTTTTCAGCAAGAGCTTGGAGATGCTGTAGCCCATGCTACAAGGAAATCAAAGAAAAATACCCGGAGAAATCAAGTGAGTGGACAATCGGTAAGCGCACGAGGAAATAGGAAAAGTTGTGGATAAGGTGAAGAGAGAAACCTCTTCTGAATTGAAGAAGCAGCTTCCAATTATTGATCTAAAGCATACCCCACGGTTCCTTGAGCAAGTTGGAAGGCACTACGAAAAGCAAGAGGACGATCCAGAAATGTCTGAGGAGAAGTTGTCGTACCTTGCAACGTCTGCAATGGAACCGGCTGTGAAGGTGAAGTGGTTTGAGCGCTGGAACATGCCAGCCTCACTTCGGGATGCTGTGCGGTTTCTAAGGAGAAAATTTGCTGACCACGCGTTCCCCGAATGGCTCCACAAGGCCACTTGGTGGTCTTAGGTCAGAATTTAGTGAATGTGTATTTCTATTTTAACCAACTTCATCTTGGTTCTAACAAAATCCATGTCCTCAGATTGCCAGCAAGTTTCAGGACCTATTCGACACCACATTGTTTGAGCTTGGTGTCACAATTGATTACAAACCGCTTGATGGAAACATCATTCAATCCTTAGCAGACTACGTGGAGCATAATCAAATTCAGTTGTGGGTCTTAGCCTTCCAGCATGAGTTCAAGGGAAAGGGAGTTCATAAAAATCAAAGCCCAGAGGACCAGGTTGGATTGTCACAGGCGGTTTCCAGGATTCTTTACAGGTATTTCAAGTACATTCTCTATCCGCGGAAAGTAGTTTCCAAGACTCCGTTGTTCTTTCCTAGCTATCTCGACAGGCAAGCTGCTAATTGCATGATCACTGACGAGATCGCAAGTAAGTGGTCGAAAGACCACTGGATGCAATGTGGGTGGTACATTGACTGCCCGTTGGACAAGCCACCGTCCTTTGAGATTGACTTGAGGAATAGTATTCAGCCCAATTTGGCGGGCACAGAGGTTATTATTGCTCCACAGTCTACTGAGGCTACAGTGAAAAAGACACGACGCTCAAAGAGGAAGACAGAGGACGTTGCCGTGGCTATTGCAAAGTCCAATTCTCAGACAGAAGTTGCGCTAACGGTGAAGGCTGTTGCAGCTGAGGCAAAATTGAATATGAAGAAGCTTGCTGAAGCCGCCATCGCTATAGCTAGTGCGAAGAGGTCCCTTGGAGCAGGCTCCAGTGCTGCCGCAAATATGGATGTTGACATTGACGTCCTTTAGGTGATACCAGAGTCAACTCCTGTTAACACTTCTACACTGGCCCCTGTCAATTCAGTAACTGCAGTTGAGGACGGATCAAGCTTAATCTCCATACTGTTGCAGAAGTTGATGGAGAAGGTGGCATCTGGAAGATCATTGTCTACCTCCAGCATGTCCCAAGAAGCGTCAGTTCTCATCGAAAACACTAGTCTTCTGAAAATTTTAAAGGTCCTGTCCGAGATTCATCCTTCTGTGCTAAACCTCAACAACTTTGTCCTCAAAGTAAAACTCTCCCCGTATTTCTCTTCATTTTTACCTCTTCTGCACTTTCCTTCTATCAACTATTTCTTCTCTATGAATTGTGTTGATTCAGTGTCCTCTGATTTATCAATGTTATTGATCCAAGGCATTCACTTCTAAGGAATTTATGGTATATTCTCTCTCCATTTTTGCTTCTGCTTGTAAGTCCCTACTTGCAAGTCCCTTGTTTTAACACTGTACTCCTTCATTTTTACATTATTCAGATGAAGAAGGAATCTGGGAGTGTCGCACTCTCGACTCATTGCCTTCATAGCGGGTTCGACCTGATAGTTGGTGATCTGAAGGATGGCATGATGGTTCCTGGCATTTCAATGAGCCCCACTGACGTTCCAGTTTGGAACGAATACTCAGTGCACGATACAGAGAGTTTATTTGAGTTTGCTGAGTACTTCTTTCAAAGTGAGGGTCTGTTGCTTCTTTTTGTCCCTGACGTCTTCAGCATCCGAAGCGACGTCCTCTCATACGCCAAAGGTTACAGTTTTCAGCTATTTCGAGAGTGGTGGGGAATTAACGACCTTCCATCTTCTTCCCTTCTCAGCCCCGGACTCAAGGTATAATGTTCACTCTTTCACCTTCATTGTCCAGTTGTGCCTGCAACCGACTTTGATTCTACCCTGACCTAACATCGACTGTTCTTTGATTCTACCTTCACAGAGTGGAAGGTTTCGAATTCAGCTCTTCCTTCACAGTAAATTGTCCCTGGACCGCTTCTCGATTGCAGTAAATGAAGATCTTGCCGAGGTCGGTTTGGGGGTTGCGGAATCAGATGTGCTCTTTAATTTCACAACTGCCCAGTCCCAATCAATGAATCGCGCAGTCCCATGGAGAGGCGCTCGTGAGAAGGATGCGGTTTTCCTACAGATGATCATTGAGGCTTTCACCAAGCCAGAGTCTATGGTTCTCGATGCATTTGCCTCTATTGGTATGTTTCCTCTTGTTGTTGCCTTGTATTTCACCAAGTACTGGATCTAATTTCTATCATGCAACTTCAAGAAACTCCATTCTAGCTTGCAAGTCAGCTGGCCACCACATTGTAGCCTTGGAGGAGGACACTATTATCTTCAATGCGAAGCTCATCTCTTTTTCTTTGGCCCGATCGACACCTCAACTCTCTCCTTCAGTTCCGCAAGCGCCACTGATTGTCGACACCAACGTTCCCATCCGCAAAGTGACGAAAAAAAAAGATTGAATAAGTAAGTTTCAAACTCTGAATTCTACTCCAATGCCATCCTTAGTTGATCATTTCACTCATCTGAGTGTGGCTTTGCTAGACTAATGGCAACGGTTCTCTTGCCGAATAAGGACTTTGCCATGGCTCCATGGGATGCTGAGGTAGCACAGGAACAAGCGGCAGCATCGTCTCCAAGTTCCTCTTCGCGAGTTCCACTTTGTTTCAATAGAGGGGTGCATAGATACATTGACGATGAAGCTGAAGTTCAGTTTCCTACACTCACTTCATCCTCTGAGAGTTGAGGCCAACAGTAGTTTTCAACTTCAGCGTTTCTTCTATGAACTTTTCCCCCACTCCTTGAAACCTGAGTCAAAGTTCAATTCCCCCTTTTCAAGCTAGCGTTTGCATTTGGTACATTGACATTGAAGCTTCCATATCCACTAATCCTAAACCCTAAATAGAATTGGATACAATTTACTTCATTGTCTTGATTGTCGATTGCATTTTCAAAATGTTTCTTGTAGTGTCCAATTTTTTTCTGTCAAGAATACAATCAGAGCTAAAATCCACAATAGCCTCTCTAGGACCCAAAATTTTTTTTCCTTCCACCCCTACACCTTATGTACCATCCTTTGACAAAATACATCAATATGGGTTCTCCATCAGATACTTACTTGGGTTATCTTAACCCCTAAAGGACCACGACCACTTTCGTACTAAAACCAATCCAAAACTATAACTGCCAAAAAGAGACATGAAAATAACATTTTAAAGTGAATTTTGGATTTTTAACCATAAGATCTTTAAATAGACTTCAATATAAACTTGCCGTAAAATTTTGGTTGCAATCCACTGCACGGATTGATAGATTTTAGTGTTCAAAGTCAAAACAATGGTTCATTTTCTTCCATGCGTTGAGTAGATCAACAGACTTTGACTTCACTTTGTATCAAATTTTTGCATTGTACAAGGTCTAAATCTCTTACCATTGTCTTAAACATGATGTTATTTCCCAACACACCAATTTTTAGAGGTAAAAAAGGGGTGTAGCATATTCAAAACAAGTGTGCAAGAAGTGGAGGTTCAAAAATTGCCATGTGTATTAATTCCATGTATTCTAAGTTGTATGAATCCGAGCAAATTGTCGGACGACCAAAGGGATTCTCTCGCCGAAAAGATTGCAGCCGTAACTCTGCACTACTGTGGAGCTTTTGGAGCCACGGAAGCAAGACATTGAGGAGGAACTTATTGTTCCATCTATCCCCTTTGTAAGACGAAGTATCCGTAAGAAGCACACTCTCCGGATCATTAAAGACGTGCTTGTACAGACTGTCATCTATGATGATGGTATTCTCTTTCGTAAAGGATCCACCCTTTTCAGTAAAAAGGTCTTTCGACAACGTCTTCAGAAATACCTCCTTATCCGAGTTCTTAACCTTCAGATATTGAGATACATTATGAATCACAGCAGTTACGACTCTCCTACAATGCTCTTGCCCAAATATGACTTTTGGTGAGGCCGCTTTCAGGAAGAAGTAATTGATGATGCTACTAGTGGTGTTTAATTTCATCGAACTCCAGACCGACATCGATGCAAACTTGGAAACATTGTCCAAAAATGCCTTGCAGCCTGGACGAACATACACTAGCTTTGGGCCGACCTTGGCAGGAACTTTTATCGAGTGTGGCAGAGAACATGCATTAAAGGCTTGCGCAACATACTATCTTACCAACCCAAGAATGCCTTGGGAGAACTTCGAATTCCATCAAATCAACATCTATTGGATCGTGGAAAGACGAGTTGTCACTTGACAAATCAAAATCATCGTCGATTGAGGCACCGGTTGAAGTGTCCATCTTGGCACTACAAAGTTAAGGCGAAAGTGTAATTAGTTGACGTACTACAATAGTACACCAAGATTCATCCCACATCAATCAAAGTGAACAAAAAAATAACATTATTGTTCATCTCCACGATTAGGTGAAAACAAAGCACATTTAGCTTGACTCGAGCTGAATGTGCACATCACATACTGTGCATATTCAGCTCGGGTCGAGCTGAATGTGCACTGCATATATTTTGTAAAAATATTCATAGCATGTTCTATGCACATTCAGCTCGAGTCGAGCTGAATGTGCACAACATATTCTATATCCGGAATTAACGGCAACAATATCGGGCACAATTGATGATTGCTTAAACGAAGAGTACTGAATCAAAACCTGAAGCACTCATACCAACAAAAACTACGCATTTTGACAGTTGCAAGAACATATATGTCATATTGACGTACAAATAAAAAAACAAATCCCTAAACATGTACTGAGGAGGCGATTGCGTTGACGCCAAAGTATCACCTCCTTCCTACAACTTTTTCATTACATTGAAAATGATAGTATCAAATGTGCGAACCAAATGCCAAGTAGATCACCATAAAGTTTAGACAGAAGTCACCTACAAATGGTCCAATTGCGTGCACCAAAACGTCTTGAATGAAGAAGGAAGAGAAAACCCTACTCTTTGTCACGGCCGCAACGACCATTCACGACCACACACCTCCGCATCTCTAGAAATTCCAAACACAACTAAGTTGACCTAGAATAATGTATCCACTTCTTGCACAGAAATTTGAGTTCGAATGCAATAGGTCTTTCAAATGTCAAGGAGTACTTCGAGATAGTATGGATTCATGAAGGCTTGCCGAGTATTAGAAAGGTGCAAAAAGAGAGAGAGAGAGAAGAGGTTGGGGTGTATTGACCACGTCGAACAAGTTGTTGTTAAGAAAAGAGCGGGAATGACATCACGTTTGGCGGGGAGGAGCTATTCCAAATAAAGCATCTTCCAAAATTGACCAAAAAATTAACAACCACATAAGTTTCTCCTCATATCTTGATGTAATGGAAGTTTCTATTTACATGATCAATTAAGGTTATGGATTGGGGTTATGGATATCAATTTAAATCTGCAAGAATCAATAATTTTAAAATTTAAGGTATAGAATTATGTATCAATTTAAGGTTATCAATTGGGGTTATGGGTATTTGATTACGGTCATTTATTTCCATATTAAGGATATTGATTATGAATAGATTATAAAAGTAAAGATTTAGGTTTAGGGTTCAAATTACATTTTGAGATTGAGGGTTTAGGGTTTAAGGTTTAGGATTGCAAGTCCATGGTATGAAGTGTAAATTATAGGATTTAGGGTTTTGGACTAGACAATTCTATAATTAGATTTATGGATTACGGTTTAGGGTTTAGGTTTAAAAGTTTAGTGTGAGCCAAATAAACCGCCCCCTAACGGATGGCTTACCTTGAACACAAGACCCTAATACGGGATACAACCCCTTGTGCAACCATCATTGAGATCAGCCATACATACCTCATACAAGCATGGTGACTTATATCATGGTCACTTTGGAAGTTTGCTTACTGATTGGTACTGTGATGACTAAATTCAGCCTTAATGTGGACACGAACTTCAAACACGCATAAGTTTTGCCTTAGGGCTCCGTTTTTAACAATTTTTGGCTTAGATGGGTTTAACTTGGTCTTATGAACTAGAATAGATCCTCCAAGACCGGTTTCAGGTCAAAGTACGACCTTGACAACAGCTGGCAACAGACAGACTTCTTTTTTTGATACCAAAATTTGTATCCCCGTTATCTCCTTGGTTATAACTTTGTTTTTGATGTTTTCTTTTTGCATCCTTTCTATTTTTTTGTGCTTAACACAATGGCAATGTTCAATTAATCAAACAAATTAAATTCGGACTCACAACCATGCGACCAGCAATGCAACACTCAATACATACATTCACTTAAGTCATGCACCATATGATTCATGCATACATCATGCACATTCACAACCAGGGGTCTCACTCATGCATACGGCACGCATACTTATCAGTTGAATTTAACTGCTTGTATTGACCTAAACCGACTTAGGTTTGAAACCCTAATTCTCTTGTAATTTGGGCAGCGCTTCCGTGCGATCGTTGTAGATAGTAAACTTAGAGTTCCTTCCTATTACATGCACAAAAGGGTAGTGAACAAGTTCGAGAGAGGAAAGAAGCTCCCTGATCCCACTTAATTCACCCCCTGCCCTTTGATGGTCACTTCGTGATCGTGCTCGTCTTCTCTCCCTGGTACTCTTCACTCCACAGCTTGTATCTTTGTCATCACAGCTCTAATTTACACGCTTTTAAGCTTGTTGAAAAGCCAACGCTTTGATCTAACTACTCCTCAAATCTCAACTTGATTGAACCAAAACTCCGCGATTGAGAAGGGAAAGTCCGAGGCCGTGTGAGATCCGCCGCCGATTCTCTAGCTGGTCGTCCTCGCTCCACAGCTTGTTTCTTCATTGTCACAGATCCGATTTGCACGCTCTTGAGCTTGTTGAAAAACCAATGCTTTGATCTAACTACCCTTTTATTTTTGTAACAATTGAATCAAAACCCAGCCCACAGGAGGGGGAAATTTGGAACCCTACCTCTTCTCTCTCTTTCCACACACCTCTCTTGGTTTCCTAGCTCTCACACCTTCAAATGAGTGTCCTCCCAGGGGGGTAACCCCAAGGCCCTTGCTCCCTTCTTTGTTCCCATGGTCGTTCCCTTCGTCGTTCACAGCCACCACTTTTAGGTGGGCACATTAATGGTCACACTAAACAAATAGTAACTAAAAAGCTAATAAATCACTAGCCACCCTTGCAACACAAGGGGGGCGCATTCACTAACATAAGAATGCCTTTACTAATAATTTAACATCATGCCACATGATGTGCGCATGATCAACAATAAGTGAGCTATCTAACCAGGGTTACCAATCGACGTCCCTGGGGGTCTGAGAGCATCCTAGGACGTCTTGACGTCACGTCGGTCGCACCGTCCGGGGGGGTAAAATGCATTTACGGAAGACCCTAGTAAGTTTCCTGACCGTCGGATTCAACGAAGTGCCACGCGGCCAGATCGCAGCCGTCAAATTGTGCTAGGCCGTCCGATCGGTCGGTGCCGTCGGGGCTATCGGACGGCACCTCGGCCGCCCGCCTGATCGAACGGCCGCGATTTGATCGCGCGGGTGCATGACGGCCATCCGATTACGTCGACGGTTGCCTGGCCGTCAGAGTGGCCATCCGATCGGCGGACGGCCCACCGGCGGACAGCCCACCGGCCGTCGGATTGGCCGTCCGACTGGCCGTCCGATTGATAGATGGCATGCCGGCCGTCAGATTGGCCATCCGGTTGTCGGACGGGCCATCGGCCGTCCGTCGGATTGGCCGTCCGATCTGCAGACGGCCCGCCGTTTTTTTGCACATCACACTCTTTTCTATGACCTGCTGATTCAAAGTTGGTGTGGCAATCGCTCATCGGATGAAAATTGCATGAGTTATGAGCGGATGAACATTTCCGGCGGAATACTTCATCCGTTCATAAGCGCTTTGTCCCTTGTCGGATTGTCAGTTGCCACACCATTCTGGAGTTGGCAGTATAATGTCCAAAGCGTAAAGCATTAAAATTATGGAATCCCATGTGAATGGCGAAGACAAATTTGTAATGGTTAAAAAAAATTCCTTTCGACTAATGGATCTTTCTTTTATTGAGATGTATTGATCATGCAAGACCTTGGTCTAATCCTTGAAGGAACAAATCACCCCCGGGGAGAAACTTTTCACTTGGTGCACGTTCCAATGATTGTGATTTTAATTGGAATATTGCAGAATGTTAAACAGAGATTTCCATAATGCAAGCCTAGTGGAAACATTAATTTTGTCCCACTTGGATTCCTAAAGAAAAAGCAATGCTCTTCTAATCACACATACTTTGACTCCGCGCAACTCCAAACATTTTGCTAGAAGCTTCCATCGATTTTAAGAGTCTTTGTATTACTAGATCGTACCTAGGTTTCTTAAAAACATCAATAAATATTTTCATGCCTTCAATGAAAGATCTAATTTTCAAGCAAAGTAAAAATGTTCACACATTTCTGGGTAGTGTAAAGAGAACCACTAATAATTTTAGACATTTTTACATCTTTGGGTTTAGATTTTTGTAAGGTTTAAAACGGGTCAACTCACAAAACACCAAGACTCACACATATTCTCCTTTTGATTCTAAACTCATTTCTCGGATGGTCTAGCATCTATTGTATTTTAATTTAGCTCTAATTTCTATACAAAAACTCTCTTCCATCAACAAAACTTAAGTTTAACCCAAACTCTTAAGAATTTAAGGTTGTTATGCATCCCTCTAAAGGAACAAAGTATTCATTAAACCCAAGGACTAAGTGCCTAGAAGGAACATTATTCCTTTATCAATTGTGCATGTGGTCAACTGTGAAGACTCTTAATCTATGCCTAGATAGACCGATGGAAGATTCCATTTAATTTCAATACAAATCATTAATTATGTTCTTCTTAGAAATCAAAATGAAATGCAATTGATCCACCTTGAGGAATTGAGTGTAATGGAAATTGTAAATTCATTTGTCTTTACACTTGTCATAAAACACAAATGCGATTAATCTACCTTAACGAGTCTCTCCTTTCTAGGTTAGACTTAATTCAACTTATTAACATGCACATAACACTCTTAACATGCTATGCATCAAGGAATGCATCTCTCTTGATAATTTTTTTATCATTAGTATTAAAAATTACTCTTACTCTTATGCATTTTTAATTTTCAACACTCAAACTTAAATCTTTATAAAGTGGCAAGTGCCCATGCATTCCTGGAAGTATTGCATTAGGTCACTGATTACACATTAACACACACACATGAATATCTCATTCATGAAATTACTCCTTAAACATCTACAATGCCACTTAAAGCTTCAATCAAATCATACTCTTACTTGCACTCAAGTTTTACATTAATTTAATTCAATCACACTCACATCTCATCACAATGTTTATAATTAATCTTCATATACACAAAATTGTATTAGTTAAACAAATTAGAGTATTTCTCTGATTTATAATGAAGTACTAATATTCAATGTATTACAAATGACTCAATTCACAAAATCAAGACAATAATTACACAATGAATAATCACATATATCAATCATAAATCCAATACATATAGCAACAATTACTCTTACAAACTCAAGAGTTTCACAAAAAACCTAGCTTCCAAAGGTAGGACACACTCCAATCTTTAACATAGTAGTGGTGGAATTATTGTCTTTCCAATGCTATGTGTAATCTAAATTTTAGGGAAGACACCTCTTGAAAAGAGGTGTGTATTATAAGTACTTTAACTTCTACAACCGTTCATTTAATGGATGCACCTCTTCAAATCTTAACTAAATTTTAATGAACTCTTGGCTTAATATGTATTTTAGCTATTTTAACCAATTGATATGAACTTTTAACACTAATCACTAATTTTTGAATATATACACAACCCTTACTACACTTAAAATTTTGAAAAGAACTATTTTTAATGGTTCGGCTCTACGGTTTTATTTTACTATATGATGCATTATATATCATCCTTTTTACTGTTGGAATTCTCAGTTTATGGCAAATTAGGTACACCACAAAAATAAATAAATATATATATCATAATAGTATTTGAACCCCAATCCCTTCCACAATGTTTTTGAATATTTTGCACCCTTCATATTTCACTTTGATTTTTCTTGCAAGGACCTAACATAGTATATCAAATTTTTGCACAAAATTTGATTCTAATCTAAAGCATGAAATTTACATCACAAGAATTCAAAAGGAGATGATCCTTAAAAATACATGGAAGTGAAAAAGAACCTTGTTTTTTGCTTCAAAATATATAATCTCTCAATCCATACCATCAACTTTCATGAAATTTTGAAAGCATGTTATTCTAAATGTGAGGGTTAAAGTAGAGCTTCAAGCTTTTTTTCCCCTCATTTCTTTTTGCACAAAGTAAATGTACATTCTAAAGTAAACGTGCATTTTAATGACAAATACTCAGAATTTTAGGGGTTCACCTTGCAAAAAAAACTTAATGATAATGTATCGATAGGAAAGTTTTTCCAACTTATATGAGATGATGTGGTCAAAATTTCGTGAAATTTAACCACTTGAATTGAAAGATGATCGCAGTGAAGGTAAACATAATAAACCTTGTAAAGTACACTTAGGCTTGCCGGGGTTAAACTTATATGATGCAAGAGTAAGATGAGTTTAGATTCTTGTTACAGATGTTGCCAATAGTTTTTCCAACGATAACTATTATTGTGGTCTTTATGAGGAAAACAATAAAAATAATTATTCTAAATAATCATTGTTTTTTCCTTGAACGCATCATCTATTTAAATCAATAGTAGTAGCATAATAGGTGCAAGAGTGATATTCCATACTACATGTTTATTGATATGCAATTCAAGCATGAATATATACAAATTTGGATGGTGGTTGGTTCTCGAAATATATCTTGCTTAATATGTAAATTTCGGAATACATGCCACTGCCATACCTAAGTATGGAAGATCTAGCCATTACCTTTTGCCACTACGACTATACCCGTACCTTTTAATATAATGCGGCACTATTAATTCTATTATGGCATTCTAAGAATAAAAAAGTGGTCCACATGCAATGATTTAAGCTTATGAGCTCAACCTTGTAGTCTATTTCTAAGTTTTGAGATCTCTATAATGAGTGCTTTTGAGGCTTTCACGCTCTTATTTTTGACATGTTCATTCCAAGATGGTATGGCAACAGTCCATTGGATAACTAATGGATGCGTTAAATGCGGATGAACTCTTTTAATGGAGTACTTCATCCATTTTGAAGTCATTGGTTCTTTGTCGGATTCTCAGATGCCATACCATTCCGAAATTGGCAATATAAATTATAATGTCAAGAGCATTGTGTATTAGAAATATGGACTTTCATATGAACAAAGAAGTCAGATTCTACCGGTCCAACACTTCATCTTTTAACTTCTACGCTCATTTTTTTGATTTCAAGTGTGTTTAGAAAGTTCAACCTTGGTTCAAACCCCCAATTTCCAATTCTATTTGGAACACAAATATTGCCACTCCAAAATCGTGTAGAGTTTGGGAATATTTTAAGACATTGCTAATGTAATTACATTGTTTGTAGAACATTATGGACATTATGATTTTGGAAAGTATCATTTAACACTTGCACCTCTCTCCAAGTTCCAAATTTACTACATACATCCTTACCAAAATAATTACTCCTTTCAAATTCTATGTTGGAAACGTTGGAATGTATAAAATTTTCTTATTCCACACATTCACTAATACTTAAAAATAAGCAATCAAGTTTATTTAGAAACAAGTAACATAAAATGTATACTTTTTGTTTACATTGACATGGCTGCAATGTGGAAAAAAAACATCCACTAGGAGATCTTAAAAAATGACCTTGATCAATCGACTCAAGGCCAGTCGGCCAGCACTTGGTAGTTGACCGCCATGCCATCCACCCCTAGAGCTTGGCGGACGGCCACGAAGCCTCAAATTTCAGCAACTCCCTTCCCTCTCCTCCACTTCTCTCCACTCTTTGGCAACACGGAAGCGGTTTGGAACATTACTTGTTTGGGTAGATAGACATTGCATGTGCATTCTAAATTAGGAGAAAGAGTCATGTGCATTATTAGTCAGAAGAATGTCTCAAAGATATTATGCAAATATATATGAATATTCCATTTCAAATATCCTATGCACTTGAAAACATATGAAGAATAGAACTTGTGAATAGTGGTTTCACTTAAAATAGACTACACAAGAAATGTAGATTCATGTTTCTCCTTTACTAACCACAAGCCTATTGGAATGGCCGTCCGCCCCGCCGTCCGTCTGTGGCATTTTCCCTCCGCTGTCCGCCTCTCCAACTACCACTTGTCACTATACGAGGGTTCGCCCTGCGGACCCTATGGCCGACCGCCGCTCGATCGACTCTTGGCCGTCCGACCCACCAATTGCCTGGCCGTCCACACGGCAGTCGGCCCTCACCCGTCCGCGCGCTTGACTGCCTAGCCGTCCGCACGGGTTTTTTGGCCATAACTCCCTCAATTTTGGGAGTTTTTGAACGTGTAATATACCGTTGAAAGCGTCTTAAAAATACGCTTCCAACAGTATATAGCACGCAGCGGACGCCCAAGGGCCGTCTGCACAGCAGACGGCCGAGCACCGACCACCATTCAGACAACCAGGCGGACGGCTGACGGCCGACCGCCATTCAGACGGCCGGGCGGACGGCTGCCGGACAGCCAACCCCTAACTGCCATTTGGACGGCCAGGCGGACGGCCAACTGTCGACCGCCATTCGGATGACCGAGCGCCGACCGCAATTCGAACGGCCTGGCGGTCGGCATCGACCGACCACCGAGCGGTCGTGGCCAGCATCGACAGACCACCGAGCGGTCGTGGCCGGCGGACGGCGGGGCGGACGCCACTCATCCGACCACCGGGCGGTTGCGATGGAAAGACGGAGGGTGGTCGCATCTGACGGCCGAGCGGTCGGCCGAGGTTGCGGACGGCTATTTACCCCCGGGTAAATTGACGAAACTCGTTATGTCACCGGACGTCCTAATAGGCCCGAGGACATCCTCCGTCTTGACGTCCGGACGTCAGGGACGTCGAGCGTCCTGACAACCCTGTATCTAACTAATTCAAGGATGCTAAATCTACCTACTCCACCTAACTTGAATTCCCCTTGCGTGGGATTATGCCTAATTTAATTAGTGATTGGTGGGGGTTTTACCCAAGTCATTTTGACCCTTTTGATTATTTTTTAATGGGCTTTTCAAGCCTTACTCTTTTTTCTTCCTCCTCACCATCATTCCTCCATCTTCTCCTATTTTTTTCATGGTTAAATTACCGTGGCTTCTTCGCGGTTTCCGAATTGGTACGAGGTAAATTCCTCTCCATCCCTTCTGCTTCTAACTCTTCTATTGTTTTCAACCATCTATTACTTTTTATTTTTTCAACCATTTATTATTTTGTTTTCTTTCTATTTATTTTTTAATTAACCACATAAAAATCTTAGTTGCCCTAATGTGGCTCCCACTCTAAGAATTAGTGGATGGGAAAGGCCAATTGGCCATTTTGGTCAAAAATTATGAGCTAATCCAATTGGATAACCCACTTCTACTTCTTTCTAACCACAATGCATACGTTGTGTGACCCATTCGTCACCGTGAGCCGTTTTTGCGGCTCACATTTAGTTTTTAGGGTTTAGGATTTATAGTTTATTGTTTAGGGTTTATAGTTTATTGTTTAGGTTTAATGATTTAAAGATTAGGGTTTAGGATTTTAGAGTTTAGTGTTTGGGGTTTAGGAGTAGGGTTTAGATTAGCATCGAGATTACCACTGAATCAAAATGTCTTTTCCATAAGATTGTTTATTGTATCAAAATTGAATTGTGCCTTGGTATTGATTGAACAAAATTCATTACATATCACCTAAAGATAAGATTTAAGAACTCACTACTTCATCTCATTTGTTATGAATTAATATTTACTCCTTTGAGTTGATTTTGCAAGATGATATTGTGTCATGCGATATTGATTCACTTGCTATTATTAATTTATGTGTTTTATTATTCAATTCATCTTTGACCCCAAAGGCCCAAGAGTCCCCTTGAAGGATTCTAAGAATTTTTGGAAGTTCCTATAGAGTCAATTTATAAGTTTTTTGGTGTCGGCTCTAATAGCGCATCCGTATCCGTTGATCGCAACATCATGCAATTGTCGCCAATATGGACATAAGTTTGAGTGCCTTCAAAAAGTTATGATCGCAATGTTTTTTAATGTCATTCAAACATATTGCAAGTTGATGTGTAACTTTGCGCACTTGCAAAAAGTTTGGTTCCATCACTCTTCCCTTTATTGCAAAGGGTACTACCTTACATATGCATTCTTTCACACAAAATTCATGCATTACATATTATACATAAGTATTTTCTACTATCTTTTCTTCCACATGAATAAGGGTCAAAGATCGCATGCGTATGTAAAAACATTTGTTTAAAAAACTAAAGTTCATTATCTACAACTATACTCATATCAATATTTTCCATTGAAAACCACTAGTACTCCGGTTGAAAAACAATGGTAGAGTTTATTCTTAGGCCTCCCTTGTTTCAACAGTAGAGTGTTACACATGTTTACAAAATTAATTTGAGTATTAGATTTGCATCAATAGTTTATATTTTTTTTGTTCTTGTTCATCAACAACCATACGTAGTTCACCTAGTATGTTAACGACAAGCTTACATGTCCATTTCAATATTTCAAAATGCTCCAACACCCTTGGTGGTAACTCAATACAAATTTGGCTTTTACCTCATTGATAATATCTAAAGGCAATTAAAAGAATAGAAAACTATCAAATTCTTCAATAATTATCGACATGTTCTTTGTATCAATATTATTTTCCATTGTAATATCTTGTCTTAGCGAGGGACCCTATGTGGGTATCATCTAAGTTTTGGCTTCATTAAGTATATAGTGAAAATTGTTATATACAGAGATAAATTATGATATGATATAAATTTATAAATATTGGTAGAGTCAATTGATAGAAATTAAATACTTGGATAGAATTTATACTTGGTGATCAAGCTTCTATTATATTTTTTAAATATTTCAATGTATTTTCAAAATTATATTTTTAGATATTCAATGATTAATCTTGTAAAAATATTCAACTAACAAAATGGCAATTAGTAATGACTCTTTGGATTTAAAATATGACCTTTAAAAAGAAGTATACAACAAGTTTAACTTTATTTATATTTTCATTTATCAATAGTACAATCAAATTCATTTAAAATGGAGAGTTGTCCAAAATTTTGGAAAGTATAAACTTTTTGTCCAAGTGATTATCTATGTAATGTTAAGGTGCTACCTCTATAATGCATAGGTGATACCCATGTAATACTTAGGTGAAACCCACTGTGTCCAAATCATTGGGACAAAGAAAAATAATTCTTTTGACTTAGAGGTGTTGAAGCGACCACTAGGTATGGTAATGATAATCAATGATTATAAATTCTTGATCAATTGCACATTTTTTCCTTTTGAAAATCTGTAGTTAAATTTCAAATAAATTTGGAATCCTATTGTCCAACCATAGGAATTTGATATATCCTAGGAATAAACGGTGATCATTTGAGGTAGCTTTGATATGATTGAAGAACCTTCAATTTCAAAATCAATGACTTATTGCATACGTATTTAAAAATACAATCTCATTATTGAAGTTTCGTTTCACAATATATTAAGATTCTCAATCCATCAAAGATATTTGATAGTTTTCAAAATTGGATTTTTAATTTGAAGCCCCCTCATCCAATCACTAGATTCCAATCTACTTAGATATTTATTTAAACTCACTATTTTATCCATGATATTGCCATTAGGCCAAAATCTATGCATGTCTTTTAAAAATATTAATTGTTTTGAACATATACAAACTTTGGAATTATATTTTTGGTTTTTATATATGTGCTATCACAAAAAGAAGAAGATTAAATATTGTAACTTAATTGTTTAATCATAAATCTTCCAAAAACAAGAAATTAAAAAAAATTATTGTATAATCCGAGTGTCTTTGATCTGTGTTCACTACAGGAAGTTTTTGAGTATGACATATACAAGCCTATAGAGTAGGTGCAAAATGTATATAACACAAATTGTATATAATAATGGCAATTCTTTTTCATATTATAAGATTGTCATTCATCATGTAAAGTTGCAATGGGCCCATTCAATAACAACATGTCCAAAATAGTCTTCACCATCACTTCAAAGCCATAATCTTCCAAACTCTACTATGAAGGAATTAATAACATTTGTATTAATACATATATTCATTTAAAACGTAGAGGTTGTTATGTTTGGCCCTTCTCCTAAACCCAAAACACTAAACTCTAAAACCCTAATCTTTAAATCATTAAACCTAAACAAAAAACTATAAACCCTAAATCCTAAAAACTAAACCCTTAAACCTAAACTGTAATTCATAAATCTAATTATAGAATTGTCTAGTCCAAAACCCTAAACCCTATAATTTACACTTCATACCATGGACTTGCAATCCTAAACCTTAAACCCTAAACCCTCAATGTCAAAATGTAATTTGAACCCTAAATCTAAATCTTTACTTTTATAATCTATTCATAATCAATATCCTTAATATGGAAATAAATGACCGTAATCAAATACCCATAACCCCAATTGATAACCTTAAATTGATACATAATTCTATACCTTAAATTTTAAAATTATTGATTCTTGCAGATTTAAATTGATATCCATAACCCCAATCCATAACCTTAATTGATCATGTAAATAGAAACTTCCATTACATCAAGATATGAGGAGAAACTTATGTGGTTGTTAATTTTTTGGTCAATTTTGGAAGATGCTTTATTTGGAATAGCTCCTCCCCGCCAAACGTGATGTCATTCCCGCTCTTTTCTTAACAACAACTTGTTCGACGTGGTCAATACACCCCAACCTCTTCTCTCTCTCTCTCTCTTTTTGCACCTTTCTAATACTCGGCAAGCCTTCATGAATCTATACTATCTCGAAGTACTCCTTGACATTTGAAAGGCCTATTGCATTCGAACTCAAATTTCTGTGCAAGAAGTGGATACATTATTCTAGGTCAACTTAGTTGTGTTTGGAATTTCTAGAGATGCGGAGGTGTGTGGTCGTGAATGGTCGCTGCGGCCGTGACAAAGAGTAGGGTTTTCTCTTCCTTCTTCATTCAAGACGTTTTGGTGCACGCAATTGGACCATTTGTAGGTGACTTCTGTCTAAACTTTATGGTGATCTACTTGGCATTTGGTTCGCACATTTGATACTATCATTTTCAATGTAATGAAAAAGTTGTAGGAAGGAGGTGATACTTTGGCGTCAACGCAATCGCCTCCTCAGTACATGTTTAGGGATTTGTTTTTTTATTTGTACGTCAATATGACATATATGTTCTTGCAACTGTCAAAATGCGTAGTTTTTGTTGGTATGAGTGCTTCAGGTTTTGATTCAGTACTCTTCGTTTAAGCAATCATCAATTGTGCCCGATATTGTTGCCGTTAATTCCGGATATAGAATATGTTGTGCACATTCAGCTCGACTCGAGCTGAATGTGCATAGAACATGCTATGAATATTTTTACAAAATATATGCAGTGCACATTCAGCTCGACCCGAGCTAAATATGCACAGTATGTGTTGTGCACATTCAACTCGACTCGAGTTGAATATGCACAGTATGTGATGTGCACATTCAACTCGAGTCGAGCTGAATGTGCTTTGTTTTCACCTAATCGTGGAGATGAACAATAATGTTATTTTTTTGTTCACTTTGATTGATGTGGGATGAACCTTGGAGTACTATTGTAGTACGTCAACTAATTACACTTTCGCCTTAACTTTGTAGTGCCGAGATGGACACTTCAACCGGTGCCTCAATCGACGATGATTTTGATTTGTCAAGTGACAACTCGTCTTTCCACGATCCAGTAGATGTTGATTTGATGGAATTCAAAGTTCTCCCAAGGCATGGGCTCATTGAGAGTTATATTATTCCAACCGTTACCGCTCTCAAGAGTTGCCGGATGAATGTGTTACGATTATGCACGACAAGATGGATCACTCGAAGACTGCATCTCATGTCCTCTCTCACAAGACGAAACATTTAGATGGTCTGATGAAGTTGCCCATCTCTGTTACTGGAATGCTTGCACATGGTCATGGCAATGTTCGTTATGCTCATTATGGCTTGGACATTTATTCACATGATGTCAACTATACAGTGGGATCTTTTGCTAGGTTGTTGCGAGATTTAGAACAACCTCCGAAGACATTGTTCCGACAATTATTTCAGGGTTCGGGGAGAATTGCATTGTTTCGAGTTGTTTTGCAAGGAGCTTCAGATACTTGTGTCCCATTCCTCCGCGCCGCACTTGAGTCTCTAGCTACAGCAAAATCTTTGCCGCCTATTTTGCATGTGCAAATGGACAATGCGGTGAGCGACAACAAAAATAGATATGTGTTTTGTTTTTGGTCACTTCTTGTTGCAAAGGGTATCTTCCGAGAGGTTTATGTTAATTTCATGCTTGTTGGCCACACACATGATGACATTGATGCATTATTCCGTCGATGGAGTATGGCTTTGAAGAAGGAAAGTTTCCCCACAATCCCTTTGCTTATGAGATCATTTCAGGACAAAGTATGTATGTACCGAGCCGTCTTCTTCGCAATGATTTTTTAGTACAAAGATGTTGCTCTTATACTAGTATCCAAGAATGTGTGCATAAGATCGAAATATGTTGGCATGATTTAAGCTCGAATCGAGCTGAAAGTGTACATCCATTTCTTGTGGAGATTAATACATTTCAGAGTTTTGATATTTTGTTATTTGCTATGTTAAATGGTTTATCGTATAGGAATTGTTTGGGCACATTCAGCTCGAGTCGAGCTGAATGTGAATGGCTTTCTTCTTGGAGAGTAGTGAATTTTGGGCTTGATGATTTGCCCTTTCATATTTGCTATTCTGAATGTTTTATTGCATAGGAATTGTTGGGGCACATTCAGCTCGAATCGAGCTGATAGTGTGTTTTGATTCGAGAAATGCATTTTCGTGCCTTGACATTTGATCTTTCGTTTTTGAGTGATATTTGGAGTTGTAAGTGTTGCTTGCTTTCAACTTGACTGAAGCTAAAAATGTACTTCAATTTCTTTCTAGCCTGATTTTAAATTGAAAATAATTCCGCACCTCCCATTTTAATGGACACCAAACTTGAAAATAGTATTCAAAGGTTACTATGCAAATCACTAAACATTTGCATATTTAGGTTAGCTCAAGCTTTTCGTATTATTTTGGGAGGCTCCTAATCTCCCAATATAATGAATATGGTGTTTTACAGACAACCGGCCAAGAAAATGTGTACACAGCTATTGTTCAATTCAATCGGCGAAAAACAAATTGGGAAAGGCGAGGATTGCCGGACTGATTTGGATGGCCCTACAGCAATATCTGTTGGTACTCTCCAAAAATAGCTAATGACCGTCCAAATTGGGCATGGGTTTGTTGCAATTGGATGGTCTAAGAAGGCTGATTCAATGACAAACACAATGCAACTTTGTGACAAACAAAATGCAATTCCAAGACAGCCACCATGAAATTTCGAAATAATGCAGCTCAAAATTGCACTATGGTTAGCTGACACATAAAACTAGGGAAATGGCAATTGATTTCAATGGAAATTTAGCATAGTACAAGTAGCATTTAAGTAGCTCTTGAGGGATGAAGAGTTCTTTGAACTACTTTAGAAACTCACAGAATTGATGCATGACTTCCTGCACATTGGCTCGAGGAAGAAATTATAAATTATGGCCCTCGCTAACAATTGGGCAATGAATAAAAATTGGCTGTTCTACAAAATCTGCAACGAACTTGATTGTTTCATCTTTACACTCTGCATACGAATAGGGCAATTTCCGGACAGAAGCTATTGCCTCGCCGCAAGGCCGTCCAATTCAACCCCGCGAATCTCATATGCCCACATTCACCTTTCCTGATGTGATTTGTGCCGACTGAATTGAAGTGTGGCCGTGTGGAATTTAGCCATTTTCTTGACCAGCCATAGCGTGATCAGGCCTGATCGTTAGACGAAACACCACAAGTTCGTGTCGACGACGTCGTCTTGCGACTCGTCAGCTGCGTGGGGACCGAACGTCGACGACGGCTCCGCCATATCCACGCACGACAGCGCGAGGTTCTGGAACTGGTCGCCCTCGTGACGATCGTCTCCGAACTCGCTCTTGATCCAGTCCTCCAGGTCGCGGTGGGGGAGCTGATCGCAGTACAACTCCAGGTCCCCAAATTCCATCTCCTCTTGCAGAGCAGGGATTTCCGAGAACGTCCGGCGCAGGTTCAACCACTCAGCGTCGTCGAGTGGTTGCGGCTCCGCGACGGCGAGCGGCGTGGCAGCTGGGACGGACGCGGCGGCGGCGGCGGCAGCGGCGGCCTGGATGTCCTTGGGCGAGCGCGACTCCGGAATGTAGTGCGGCAGCGAGTTGGGGAAGTTGAGCTCCGGCGCCGACGGGCCTTTGAGGCACACCACCGCCGCGTCGTACGCGCGCGCCGCCATCTCCGCTGTCGTGAACGAGCCCAGCCAGATGCGCACCTTGTTGCTCGGGTCCCGGATCTCCGTCACCCACTTCCCCCACGCCCGCATCCGCACCCCCCGGTACGTCGCAGCTGCTGCTGCTGCTGTCTGATCCGCGCCACTCACCTTGAACGTCGAATCCCCCCCGCTCTTCGCCTTCTTCAAACCCCCCAGTAAATGCCCCCCCCGCTTCACCCGTAGCGACGTCCCATTCCTGGACTTCTCCACCATCTTCACCGCCTCCCTCAATCACAACCTCAAAGCAGTCACTCTATCCGTCCTCATCCAAACCCCCAGCTGAAGAATTCACAACTGAGAGTCTATTTCTGTCACGGACTGAATTCGCTAGATTCTTGTTCAAGTGTGAAGGAATGTTAGAAGTGAGCTTTTATGGTGAGAGGTCTACACCGATGACCATGACTGCATCAAAACCCTCTGTCATGCAGTGGAATGTCCAAACGGTGTAGATGGAACTGGATGCGGATTTCCAGACGCCGACTGGTTGCGGGGGGCGAGAGTGGGGCCGGACGCGGACGGATTTTAGCCACATGGGTAAATGGAGATGCTGCCATGTCACCCGCGCAGTGCTTTTACCAGAGGGGCGCACGGGGGGCCTGTTTACACTAATACCCTGGTTTTTGTTTGGTTCGCGAGGGTACACGGTTCTGTGGACATCGTTTTGCGTGCCCCGCGTTCCTTCGTTGCTTATCGTGTTGGTTAAGTCGTCTGTTCACACCAAATTCTAGGGGTAGGGGTACCGAACGTACAGTATATTAGCGTAGTAGGAATCAAAGTTTCGGTCCAAATCCTCGCTGCTAGACTTGGTTCTTCGTGTGGGTTCATTCATCGTCAAATTTAACGAGTGTGGATGGATGTGTACAGACACAGTTAACCCAGGTTCCATTTTTTAATAGCAACTTGAAACCGAGGACTAACGACAGAATCAAGACTTCTAGAGCCTATAGTGGATCCAGCTTCGGCAGCTTCCTACTCACCAAAATGAAAGCTGGGTTCAAAGGTGGTACCCTAATTATCATGTCTCGAGACGGCTTTCTAAACTGTTTAAGTTACAAGCAACTGCCAATGTAGTGAATTTATCTCTGACTGAGCCAATTAAAAAAAAACGTAAAGAAGAGCTTAAGATTTTGAAGCACACACATTCCGTACTTTCGGATGAAGTTGAAGTTTGGCGGAACAATTACATGTGAAACTCAGACAAACACACTAGTACAGTGAAAATCTGCGTTTTTCTAACTGGGCTACGATTTCGTGCTTTTTGAGAGGAATCAGACGCGGAGTGCATCAAGTGAGTACTTCGCAAAAGTTCATTAAGTTCCTGAATCAGAAATGAGAGCTACCCAGTCGCCTTGTTACAGTCAGGCAACGTTGGCGCAAACAAAGATATGATCTACAAACTCATCGATCAACTGAAGCTCCACAGTTGGGGCTCATCATAGTACATTCCGCGATGCTCTGAACCTACTGGCGACAAGAACAAATCATCACGCTGCACATGATAATAATATTGTGAATCAAGTTCGCCAATTGCCAATGGCACAACATCAGCTGCACCAAAATCAAGCTGCATCAACTCCATGTACTCGTCCACGTCCTTTCGTAGTGTCGTAATATACATCTCGCCTTCGTCCTGGCACTGAATCTCTCCTTCCACGACATCACCGAAGAACTCCCGGTTGATCCACGCCTCGACGTGGCTCATCATCCGGCTCGAATGAGTGCTATCCGCCGTGGCCACCAGATCATCGCCACCAGACCTGAGCTGGGGTCGCGTGTACGTCTCGTAGTGCGGATCAAACACGACTGTATCCACGTCTAGGAAGTTCTCATCGACGACTTCTTCCGCGACGTGGATCCATTGTACAACACGCTGCGAGCCTGAAAAGCTGCCAGCAGCCATTTTCGCGAACTATGCTCCAGCAATCAACCACTCCTGATCGAAAGTATGAACTCCCAGTTCGTTGTGCCTCACTGACGAATTTCCGACGTCGAGAGCGCAATACCAGGCTCGCAACAGCTGCTCTCGGAGGTACCAGCTGTGGGAGGTTCTCGAATTTGATCTATCCTCATCAAGGGACCAAGGAACATGTCTTTTGTGATGATTACCGCCCCCCCCCCCCAGAACTCCGAGTGCCAAAACTCTCAGATCCGAATGCAGCAACGTCGTCTCTCGCAAGGATCCGTGATCTTCACTCCGCTCAAGCAAACAACACCTTACGCGAAGCTACTAGCTAATAAATCTTCGTTATTCTACTCTAGAATTTGGCTCAACGATTATGCAATTGTAATCCGTCAGCTGAGTCGAGTCGAGTCGCATCAAATGGACCTCAGTACTACTACTTCCTCGGAATGTTGATGACTGAGGTTGGCTATGGTGAAGGATTCCGAGGCAGGAGCAGTTGAAGATGATGCACAATCGCTGCCAGAGAGTGGACTAATAGCGAGGGGTGGGGTCCAAACCTGTGACCGACTGCTGGTCGCTTCACCGACGCCCAGGGTCATCGCTGCTGGGAATCTGTTCGTCTGACGACTGACGAGGCTTTCGCCGTCCGACGGAACTTGGATCCGATTCACACTGGCGTTGAAGGTCTACCTGCGCTGTGGCCAATGGGACATGACTTTTGAGAGCGAGGGGATCATAACCGACAAGTTAAAGAATGTGCATATATGGAAAGGCCAGATAAGAAGACATTTATTTTTCGATTTTTACGCAAGTGATTTCATATTTTTTCGATAAGTTGTGAGATAGTTATGAGTTTTCAAAGTGTGTTGCCGTGTTTAAACATATACAAATAGTGCAGCGGTTTAGTGTGACATATGATAAATAGTGTAGCAATACTTTAATTGACTCTATTTTCAAAAGAAATTTGAGATTTTGTCCATTAAAGAAAAATTAATAATCCTCTTGGGAAAAAATGGAAATCGTTGCATCTACCGTATGGATTTTTGAGTTTCAAAAATGTGAAAAGGATATGATATACACAAAACTTGAAGTGTATTGTTGATTCTTAGCACTTAGTTGCATTGCAAGATTTTTAAGGACATCTTCTTCCCCTCTTCTACTTCTAAAATTTGGTGCACATGTGCCTAACATGATCCTTTGGAAGTTAAAACCAAAAAATCATAGACCGTAGTGCAAAGAAATGTCATAGAAGGTGGTCAAAGTTTGTTGAAGGTGTTTAGTATGACCACAAGAAGAGTTTATGTTCAACTTCAAAGGCGGTATCTTTCAAATCCGTGCGGTCAAACTAAACAATTTTCTTACCACATACACTTGTACAATCCTAGTACAAGATCCTACGGTTAGATGTGTTAAAGTTGTGTTTGTTTGCATCTTGTATTGAATGGATTGAAATTGGCAGTTTCCCATATGAGGGAAAGAGGCACTTGTATTCCCAAGTAAGGTGGATTTTGGAGGTCCAAATTCCCTTTTTTTTTTTTTTTTTAGGAGATCACATGAATACTTTTCTCCATGAATACTTTTCTTTGTGATAAGGACAAAACTAGGAGGTCATGGGTGGAAATGCTTAGAGAAAATGTATGAAAATCTATTGTGAGGGAACCATTAATAGATCCTTGAGTAGAAAAGATGAAAGCAATTTTGGGCCCTTTATGATACTTGAATGTTAATTTATATTACTAGTACATTACTTGATTATCTTTTACTCTTTATTTGCTCTTGCATTTCAAAGCATTAATATGGCATCATTCACCACTCTATTCACGACTTCAAAAAAAATGCTTAATAACTGAAGATTGACTCCACCTTGATAGCTGCTTGAATACATTAAAACACGCAATTAAGCAATTATGCACTTCGCCAAGTGCACAGGTTGCTGGTAGAAAGCCGCAAGTTATTTGCTCATAACTTTTTTTTAAATCAAAATTTGGCAAAAGTTTAGTATGTTTTTTGTCAAATTTTTTTGTCAAATTTTTTTGGTGTTTGTCGTGTCATACCTTGGCATCTTCATGTTCATATCAGTAATATATTTTTTACATTTGCTACCTTTTTTTAGAAAATATATGATATCTAATCTAGTTTACAAATCCTGCTACAAAATTATAATCATGTGCCCAAAGAGATTATAAATTTGTTATGAGTTATTATAGGATTTTAGAGTAGTGCACTACAAATACAATGTGTAAGAGATACAAAAATATATATGCAATTTCCTAAGACAGTGTAAAGTACTTCACTGTATTTTATAATGCAAAAACATACATAATCAAGCAATTCTACACTATTGCTGAGGAATTCTAAAATCAAACATATCATATGGACCACCCAATATATAAATATATACCACCCACCGAACGATAGACACATCTCAAACTGCATTATACTAACGTACTTGTCACCTAAACTGCGTGCATGCTCTACTATAGTATATAGCTCCAGGGCTCAGAGCTCATCTTCTGGCGGAACGACTCCCTCCACGTGTCCAATGGTGCTACCTACCATAGCGGACAGTTCATGATCCTACACTGAACGCACACTCAACATATCGGTAATTGCCAGGAACACCCTCCCGTGTATGCCTTACCCTATCATCATTGTAGAAAAGCCATCCTCTTGATTGAAGAACATCTCTCGCTCTAACGAGTAGGCCCTCTGAAATGCAATGATGTCCTCGGATACGCTAGATCTTGGAACGGAAGGCAAACCTGGTCCGGTATCACTCTGAGTACCTCCGAACGTCTATTGTGTCTCCGATATAGGCTTTGATTGAGAAGGCATCAAAGGCTGTGGAATCCTCCTCTGTAGCGAAAAAAATTCCAATGCATCCAATTCTTCTTCCTCCATCTCCAGCCTAGGACCATCAAATGTACGTCCCCCTCCTGCCCCTGCCGCCAAACCAACATCCACTACACCGGTATCTTGCATCCTCTCTGTAGGTGTTGCAGACGTCTCCCCTAAAGAATCTCCCACCGCCCGCTGCGTTGATGGAATCCTCTCTCTTGGAGGAGACTGGTTCATTCCATCTTCAGCGGCGTCTGAACCACTGCGAGATGAGAAATTTTCAGTGGTACCTGAACGTGGCAATCTCTTATGTAAACCACCTCCATCTTCATTGTCGTCTTCGTTCTTCACTCCACTAACCGCCTCTTCGGTCTCAGGTACAATGTTGCAACTAGTACTTGTTCCACCAGTCCTGACCAACAGTTGTCCTTGGAAATTGTCGGACAACTCATTGTACAGGAATGAAACTCTGTCTGTACAATCGTCAATGATGAAAACCTCAGATCCGTGGAAATCTACTTCAAGGATCGTGGGAATGGCCGTAGATATGTTACAGGCCACAAAACCCCAACCACGGGGCAAGTATGAGCCCACTAGTCTTGCCAGCTCTGATAGAGATCTCTCAAGTGAATCAACTTCAGAGAGTTGGCGTGCCTCACTCCAGTGATCCAAAAAAACAAGAAGAAGTGGAACATCTCTAGAAACGTAGTTCGGGCCAGGAGATGTACCCACAGGGTGCTGCATACAAATCACAACATCGCCAATCGGTTGTACTACTTGCTCCAGACGCCCATTCTCTGTAAAATCGAGAGCATAGGGATTAACCGAGTTGGGATCAAATGCCCAGCATCCACGTCGCATAGTACATCCCTCTGGAAGTTTCACCTTCGTGAAAAAGTCTTCGTTGGCATACGCGGCCGCTGGTAACAAGAAGATGACGTTCCATCGTTCAATATTTACCATCCATAATGTCAGCTGTGCAAAAGCTGCGGATAACTGGGCGTTTCCATGCCTCCCACCGCCACGTCGACAATCAATCACCCACAAACATGGTTTCCCTAACTCTATGTAGTCGGTGCGGAATAATCCTCTTCTACACCGAATCGGAAGAAGATTCTCTGTGTGGCTCTAGCCTGGCCTCTTGACTTCCATCTGCCATTCCCAATTAGCAGTAGCCTATCCTCCCACATCCACGGACAGTCCAATGTATCCACATCCCCCTGCTGCAATATCACCATAATGAAACCTGATGGAAGGAGGGATGAGGTAGCCTATGTCTTCCAACTTAGACACCTTCCCCCGCATAGGAGCAGTCCAAGCTTTTTTCGTGGTAGCATTCAAAAGCTTTCCAAATGTATCAAGTTGTGCGTTACTGCTCGGAAAATACTTCCCTACACGGATTTGAAAGAATTCCTCCATGGAATCAGGTGTACTTTCCTTGTTCTCCACCATCAACCAACGGATGGAATTCATCACAACTTCTCGTCTCTAATATCGGTCAACCACACCGGCAATCGTACAAGGATGTGGATTCTTGTCTTTTACATCATCGAAGTAATATGCTTGACGTCGTCTTACTCCATCCTCCCCCACCAGCTTCGCTGCAGTAGACTTTGCTAACCGAAGATGATATGGATTCGGAACCCTAGCTAATGGCCTCAACCAATTCTGCGTCATCTCCTTTCTTGTTGGCCGTACGTCCACATTTGGATCCAGCTCTTTCTTCCTCGCCATGTCCTTCCACTTGTCCTCTTCCTCCTTGCTGTAAAAGAGAATGCCGTCTTCGTAGTCCTTGCATACTTGAATGATAGCTTCGAAGCAGTCATTGCTCGGATTCCATGCATGATTGGTCAGATCCTCCATATTTTTGGCCAACCTCTTCACCGTGACAACTCCATCCCCCTTGGGCAACTTATACAGTGCACTTGCGGCACTCACCAAAGCAACAGCCCTACGTGCATCGTCCGCACGTAGTGTGCTGTCACGCCTCCCGTATAGATCCCAAATCTGACGGATCTTCCTCAAATCCTCCTCCATGGTAGAATATGACTGTCTCTGGAACTCCGCTACGTTGATCCGCGCAGACTTCTCAATGTAAAAGCGACGATCATCATATACCACAAAAGATGCCTCCCGCCGCTCGAACGTGTCCAGGTACTCATTTAAAGGCATGGTACCATCTCTCCACTGCTGCTGTGCAAACTTACAAGCAGCTACTATGTGTTGTCCATCCACCGGTTCCCAAATGATATGATCTTGAAGCCAAGAATACTGGGATCCCATAGCACCATGTGCAGAAGCACTCTTGTGTGCAATGAACATGCGCTCAAACTCTCGTGCGGTTCCTACCAACGGAAATGGCAGCTCCTCCTTCTCAACGACACCATCATCGATGGTAGTATGCACGATGTATGTGATCGGGCAAAGTACCAATCTACTCACCCGAGTCGCGGATTCAGGGTCTCTTAAGCCATTAAATTCTTCTCTGACCCTCTTCTGTGATAAATCCCGGTGGTTCGTTTCCGGATTCTCCACAGAGACAATGCAGTCTATGTGTGCCTTAAACACAAAATTCCCCCACACTGATCTTTTTACAATCTCCTCCGTTGTAGGCATTGGTGCTTTTAAATACATTGAAGTTGGAACATCTAGTGGTATCTCCGCATTGTCTTCAAAATCCTCTGGTATACTGCCTGGAAGGTTGTGAAAATCTTCTTCCTCCTGCGCCATGGCTGACAAATCAGATAAATCTTTCGGTGTAGATGTAGGGGCCCTACGATGACCATCAGACGTCCTGAGCCCCGACCTAGGAACCCTGCCACCCGATCTCGCACTTCTCCCATTCAACCTCCTCCCGCTTGGATCCAAACTTGATGGGCCTTCCCTTGAACCAGAAGCTATATCACTCTCAACACGCCGTGGCCTCTTCGTAGGACGTCTACTCGTTAATGGAGGATTCGGTAATGTCTGTACCTCAGAAGTTGTGGTGGGATGTTGGCCTCCACTTCCCCTCCCCCCTCCACTGGTGGCTAATCCAGTTACAACGGCTCAGCAAGAATTTGATAAACTTTTGTTTCTTCTGGTTCAGCTGGTGGGGCTTGAGTTGTCGCACGTCATGGGTCTCTCTCCCAAAATGCCTCATATCTAATATATTCATCCATAATTCTCTTAGCCTTCAGCACCATCTCCGGTGATAACGCTAAACAGGCTAAGACATTGTTGTGTCTAGCAATACGTACCGCAAGAGAGATGTTCAACCAAAACGTCTGCAATGATTTGAGGAATTTCACCTGACCTGGATTTTGAAGAAGATTCAAAGGAACAGGTGCAAGAAGCAACTTTTTCGAAAGAGAAGTCTTCACCTCCGATTGACCAGTACCTAGTGCGCAAGTAACGTATACCATATCATCACGTCGAAGACTGATTGCTTGAATTTTGCCAAAACTCTTCCCCAATGCCGATGTTCGCTTCCCCAACTCAAAGGTATAATCCGTCACCCACAAGAAGGCGTTCGACTCATCCACTTCCGCGATCCACCAGCCGTGGCTCTCCCAAATTCTGTCAATATTTGGTGGTGCCATAACGCAACACTCAAAAAATCTGTATATCATTACAAACCCATAGTCACTATTAGTATGGAATAAGAATTTTTGAACCTCCACTCATTGCACAACTTTTTTGAACATGCTACACCCCTTGTCTACCTCTAAAAACTTTTGCACTACACAAGATCAAAATCCAATAGCATTGTGTGAAGCATGTTGTTAGTTCTTTGGTGAAATAGCACGCCAATCCAAATCAATTATTTTCACACATTGTCACACATTTTCGGCCAACGTACCAAAAAACCCACTACCTTCCCACATAAAACTTTGAGATCTTTGTATGATTCACTTTTTATTTTTCCTATAGCATTATGTGATGTAAAACTTCTTATTGACCATTTGGATTCTCATTTAAAACAATATCGAGTTCCCCAAAAAATGTAACGTGAATTGAGAATTTTTGAACCTTCACTCATTGCACAATTTTTTTGAATATGCTACGTTCCTTGTCTACCTCTAAAAATTGGTATATAGCAAACTAGCATCATGCTTAACATTATGGTAATTAATTGAGACCCTTTAAAATGCAAAAATTGGACACTAATTGAAGTCAAAGTCTGCTGATCCATAAAACGCAGGGATGAAAATGAGCCTTTTCTCAACTTCAAACATTATAATCTTTCAATCCGTGCGGTCAAACTTTATGAAATTTTGTGAGTACATTACTTTATAAGCCTTTATTGAAATCCTACGGTTAAAACTACAAAAAAAACCTCATTTGTTCATGCAAGCTAATTGCACTAAAACAAGCATTTTTTACGAGTTTTGGTTGAGATATTCTTTACACCATTTATGGACTATGGTACTTTGGGTATCAATAGCGAGGGTATCACAACCAGGGTATGATTTCATGGGTACCAACATCCGGTTATCAACATAGGTATTTGTTCAGGGTATCAATTAGGGTTTGAAAATTAGGGTTTTCGTTAAGAGGGTATCAACTACGGATATCAATCCTTGGGTAGTCCAAGGAGGGGTGTGCGCGCGCACATCCCTGCCATAGTTGTGAGGAGGCTACCACTGTGAGAGAGAGGATTTGGAGAAGGGTTTGGAGGCTTGTGGGTTCGTGAGAGAAAGGCTTGTGAGAAGAGAAGAGTTGTGAGGGAGAGGAATGGAGGGGAGGTGGGAGGGAGAGGAATGGAGGGGAGGTGGGAGGGAGAGGAATGGAGGGGAGGTGGGAGGGAGAGGAATGGAGGGGAGGTGTGAGGGAGAGGAATGGAGGGGAAGTGTGAGGGAGAGAAATTTGGTTG
>OZ020520.1:2967804-3309475 GCA_963971425.1 Bryoerythrophyllum caledonicum | reverse complement strand
ACGCGACAGGAAGTTATCGGATGGATGGAGGAGCACCAACTTGTGGGGGTGTGCGCGCGCACACCCCATGAGGCGTCACGCGAACTCCATGGGTTTGATTTTTAGGGTTTGGATTTCCGGTTGCGGCGGCTAGGGTTTGGTTGTAGCGGCTAGGGTTTGGTCGTGGTAGCTAGGGTTTGGTTGAGGTGGCTAGGGTTTCAGGTAGTGGGCTGATGTGCCATACCATGGTTTTAGTACAATACTACGGGCTACTGTCATTATTGAAGTTCTCAGTGGGTTTTGGTGTCACTCTTTGATGTCACTAGTTGACTCACTAGTTGTAAACATCTTACTTCTATTGAATTTGTAATCTTTGAACATACTAAAGTGGATGTTTTCATTTGGGTGCTCAACTCTTGGTTCTGCTCACCTTACACTATCGTATCTCTGACTAATCTTTAATCATCATGAATCTAACGCTGGAGTTCCCTCATATTCAGAATTGAAACAATGTCAGAAACTTACCAAATTTGCAAGAAACTTCTCGATGTTCAAATTTCCTCCAATCTACACAGTACACACAAGTTGACAGAAATTAGTGAATGAAGTAAAAATGCACATGACCTTGAGGTTTCGATTGCAAGAAAGCTCACCTTAGAAACTGAGATGGGAAGAGACCTCTAGATTTGCATAGAAACCTTATATCCTTGTTGGAACCTTGTGCTCCAAGTTTACTAGTCAAAATTTGACTTTAGAACTTTGGTCCTTTTGCTTTGTTTCTCCTTTTGTTTAAGCTTTTTACATATTATATTAAAAAATTTGGCTACAGCCTACATGTAATACAAAGATACTTGGGACTTTTTATCACATAGTTTACCATATAAATTTTATGCATGTGTTGCAGGTACAGTGGGAAGGGTTGGAAAACATCTTCAACAACAACGACAGAATGCTGAATTAATGTTGAACGCCATCAAGCATTAGTGCGTGTACCGCTAACACCTGCAACGTATCTTCAGGTAAACATTTATTTTTATACAAGTTTAAGATTGATTGTTGATTGATCTTCTATACTATTTAATTTATAGAATAACCTTTATGTGGATGAATAAACCCTTTCATTTATTAGCGATTGTAACAAGTTCCAATAGTGTCAGTAATAGCAAGTAGACAACATGGTTCATTTTCTTCCCTAGATTCAGTGGAATCCCTTCATTTCAGTTCACTTGGATTCAAAAGATTGCATCACACATGATCTAGATTCATTATCATCATGTTAGAAATGATATAAATTCCATTTTACACCAATGTTTAGGGATGCAGAAGAGGTGTAACATATTTAACCCCTAAAGGATCAATTGTCAAAAATGGGCTTTTTGAAAGTTCGGTCATGTTCCTATGGTGTCAATTTCCAACATTTCTCTTTGAAAATTTTACCATAGAAAGGCATTATCAAGACTTTAGTGGAAAAATAGTTTTTACCTAAATTGGACATTTGATCAAAAAATTGAAGGGTTTTGAATTTCAAATGGGGAGAGCGGGCAAGTCGGGCACGTTCAAAAACTTTTGCTATGACGCTATGTTGAATGTGAGATTTTCGGTACTTACAACTAATACTATTTCCCTTGATGTTGTCAAAATAAGTTCTTGTCATTAGTGAAAAATAGCATATCAACCCAAGTCAAACATTTTCACACATTGTCAGTCAGTGTTGGGCAAGGTACCAAAAAAACTTTTTGTTTCCCAAATAAAACCTAGATATTTTTTTATTTTTCACTTTTTATTTTTTCCACAACAATATGTGGTGTAAACCTTCTTATGACCATTTGGATTACCAATCTAAAACATATTAAGTTCACAAAAAATTAGAGTGTGATTTAAGAAATTCCAAACTTCCACTCCTTGCACAATTGTTTTGAATATGCTACACCCGTTCTCTACCTCTAAAAATTGGTGTACAAAGAACTAACATCAAGCTTAACAAGATGGTTATGGATTTAGACCTTGTGTAGTGCAAAAATTTGACAGCAAGTGAAGTCAAAGTCTGCTGATCCACTGCACTTAGGGAAGAAAATGAACCATATGCTTGACTTCAAACACTATAATCTTTCAATCCATGCGGTCAAAGTTTATGAAATTTTGTTTATATATTACTTAATAAGCCTTAATTGAGATCCTATGGTCAAAATTAGAAATAAAAATTTTTGTTTCCTTTTTTGTTCATTGCACTAGAATCCAAGAATTTTGAAGTGTTTTTGGTGTAAGACTGTCATTGTACCTTCAGGGTTAATGACTCTGTGCAAGGAGTTCATGCTCTACAAATTCTTAATTTTTTCATTTCAAAGTTGTTTTATCAAAAGGTCTAATATCATCATCATATTTTGAACAGTGAATATGTATTTAGAAATATATCTTTTATCAAATGAATGGTGCTTTGAAGGTTAACAATTAGTACATGTATTTTGACTAATGTGCAGCCATAATGTTCCTATTTTTTCAATAGTGATAATGGATAGCCGCACGATTCAGACTCCTTCGATACGGCCACACATCCAAAGGGATAATATGCACTCCAATAGCTCTGTGGAGGCTCGATTAGTACGAGCAGCACGTGCAAGGCAAATTCAACAGAGATCTCTTGGGATCATGACATCTGAATTGGAAAAGACAGTAGAATTGCTTTCTGAGAAAGGAGATGTGGTGGGCTTAGCAACCAAGGAGCATGCATTCAAAAATGGCATGGAATTGAATGGGTCAAAGTTGTTCCCATTTGAGGTGGCAGTGCGTATCACTAGGATAGATGATGCATTGCATTGGACTGGAGAGATTGTAGGAGAACGCCTTGGCATGTGTGTGGGTTTGATCATTCGTTGGCATCGGTCTTTTCTATGTGTAGTGGCTGTAGAACCTGATATCATAGGTGTCCATGGTGACATTGGATCACAGATAGCGCCTACAGAAGTGATGGCCCTAGAATTTGATTTTCCTGAGTTCATCAACACACCAGGATCCACCTAGAGGTCTCGACGCAGTAGTCATGTTTCAAACGCCGAAGATGAAAATTCGCCGTTTTCCCAGCCTACTCCCTCAAACATCCAAGATTTGCCCCATGTAGATGGATTTTCTTATGTTAGACCAGCACGTCGTCCATATTCTATGCAAAATAGGAGAATGAGAGATTCTAGGGAGCCATCATTGACAGAAGCTGCACCATCTAAGGTATTGCTTAGAAGCGTGCAAATTGCAATGGCACAAGGAGGATGCAAACGCAATTGTTTGAGGGACGTTCCAGGAAGGTATCTATTGGACATGCGATATAATGCATGGGGTAATGAGTTTTCAGTTCGAAGTACGTGGATGAGACAGATGCTAGTTTCTTTTTACACAAGGACGGAAGGAACTCGTCGAAACAAGTTTGTAACAAAGTTAGATGGGAAACAAGTTTGCGATGCTTGCTACGCTCTTGGGGTTGGATATTCACAGAGGCATTTTAAGCAATTGAAGAAGGACTGTCTAACATATGGAAGAGTGACATCGATTCACGGCAATACCCTTTCAGATCCGATAAGAGAGAGTACTAGAATGTCTGCAGCAGAGGCTTGCTTTAAATCGTTTGTGGATGAAGCTCGTTGTCCTCAACCTCATCGCTGTATTTGCCGTAAGAGTGACAACGAAGTGGTGCCTCTCATTCTCCTTCCTATGAATACAGCCAAATTTGATGTATTCAATTACGTGAACGAGGAGGTCAAGAGAATTTGTAATGGAGAAACCATTTCTATGAGTTCGTTCCGGAGGATGTGGCGCATCAAGTATCCCCACGTTCAGGTACCTCCATTCTCGAGATTCTCAAAGTATTATCATTGTTGGGAGTATAAATGTGCCATGGAAGGAACCACCAATGCGGATGCAAGGATAAAGATAAAGGAGTTGTTTATGTTGCATTTGCGTAACCAGATAGAAGAACGTAGGCATTATTGGATATTCAAGAGGTCATGTTATATTAGCCCTGAGTTGTACATGTGCATCATAGTGGATGGCATGGACCAAAACACGACCATGGTACCGAGGATGCGTCAGACTGTGAAGAACATTGAACACCGGTTTGTGAAGACCATCTAAGTGGTGCTCTTGTACATGGGATTGGTTTATATTGCGGCGTGTGGTTTGGGGCTCACCACAAACACGATAGCAATCAAGTCGTGAGTACATTGTTGTACGTGATTGGAGATGTGCTGCGGAGGAGGGGCTTTTTGCTACCAACACTACGAATTCAGGCCGACAATTGCACCCGTGAGAACAAAAACATTTATATGTTTG
Organism: Bryoerythrophyllum caledonicum; assembly: GCA_963971425.1. NCBI lineage: Eukaryota > Viridiplantae > Streptophyta > Bryopsida > Pottiales > Pottiaceae > Bryoerythrophyllum > Bryoerythrophyllum caledonicum. The sequence continues at coordinate 3,305,179 of OZ020520.1, read as the reverse complement.
CTCTATGTGCTACATTGGTGGGATTGGGGTTTTTTCAGGAGGTGGAACTATCTTTTCTTATAGTGGGCCATACCCACGAAGATATTAATCAACGCTTCAGTTGTATATCAAATACGTTGAAGAGGTCGGACGTCGACTCGTTAAAGGAAATGATGAGTCTTATAGAACGAGGAACATTTCCTACGGAGGCATTTGTTAGCGCCCAGCTGCTAGAGAATGTATGGGATTGGAAATTGTTCATAACTCCTCACTTACTGACAGGTCATGATTCATTGGTGGACATAACATTTCCGCACCACATGCGATTCTATATGGACAATCGAGAAGGGGCTCGTGAGGTTCGAGTACAACACAAGCATTATTGCAAGGATCCATGGGGACCGGAGGCAGGGACGAAAACTTTGAGGTCGTTGCCAAATAGGGATGAACGACCATCGTTTGCGGAAGTATTTGCAGCGGACGAACGGAAGTTGAAGGCATTGGATGACTTCATTGCATATAAACAAAGGTGCATTCATAGGTTGCAGCATGAGGACAAGAATCATGAGGCAAAAGTAGAGGTTGAAAGATTGAAACTCTATTTAGATCAATTTCCACACAAAGACCGTAGCAATGAGCATCGTACCACACCGTTTTGGCCTTCAGAGTTCTCCAACACCGGACCTACAGGGAGCGCATCTTTAGATGTAATGGATGGTGCAAGTGAAGAAAATCGCGAGATAAATGTCGTAGAGTAGGTAGTGGCCATGCTTCTAAATGCCGAGGCTCGAGGATACTTTGGTCCTCGTAGAGGAAGACCCTCTAATCAAGCAGTGCGTAGGGCACAACAAATAGAGCACAACTCTGTTGAGGAACGCGCCGAAGAAGGAACAATGTATGAAGGTAATCATGACCCATTTCCACGATTTAATCCACAATCAGATATCCGTTGTGGACAATTTTTAGCTTTGAGTATTGATCGAGCAGAGATAGAAGGCGGTGTACCATTCTATGTGGGAAAGTGATTGAGGAAGGAAAAAACCGATGGAGACTTAACAGAAAGGTTTGTTGGTATTGGCCCATCATCCAAAGGGGGGTTGCTGATGGACATGGGTCTTCCGTACAACGGTATGTAAATTGCATGGACTCAATCTGGGAGCCATCTGGGAGAGCCATAGTTGGGTAGAGAAAGATGCATGTATTTTTTCATGGGTAGACTCTCCGGAAAGAACCATGTCCGAAGCCAACGGGTGGAGAAAGCGCAATGTATTTGGAGTGCAGGTTGAAAGCAGGATTCGCATTCTTCAATCGGCAAAGGCTCACATCCTACAATATATTGCAATGCAAACCGAAGCTATCGATGACGACCGTTTGCAAGCAGCCCTAAATTCTATGGAGTAGATAGTGTGCCTTTTTTAGAGTATACTAGTTGTGTATGGTAATTGATATATAGTGTATGTGTAAGAGTAGTATATTCTAAGGGTGATGTAAGACGTTATGTCATTAATCCTTTAGAGTGAAGCTGTGTTTACTATTGGAACTAAGTCCAATTGTTGAAGCACATGTATTTAGTTTCCACCATTGTATGCATTATGTACTACGTAGAATATCTTTTAATCAACTGCCAACCCTTGCATAAAGTATGTTTTTTTGTAATTACGCCTGTTTATATACTACAATCCTTCAAATCTATCTTTGAAATATTGTGAATCTATATTAAATATATATTTATCTAGTATTAACGAGGGGCCACCACAAATTAGTTGAAAATGCCAAAAATTGCTTCCAATATGAACAACCATGATTGTACGTAATATTGTTGCAGAAGCTCAATTTTTTTTCCTTTGGAAAACATTTTTTTCCTTTGAAATATATATTTTTTTTCAATTTTGCCACTTTTGTTCGCAATGGCCGCCGTTGTATCCAAGTGCACTTTTATATGGCCAAGTGCATAGTTGCTTAATTGCCTGTTATTCTCTAAAAATGTTGAACAATTTGTTAAAGTAAGTTAAGCAAGTTTGTTTGAGAGTCTATAGAAAAAAGTCCTCTATTTAATCCACAAGCTTCTAGAAGATATCTACGCATGATATGATTGAAAAAAAATTGAAAGAAAAGGTGATGTTGTATTTCCAAACATAAAATATCACATGTATATAACTTAAGAACTGGGTCAATAAAATAAAAATAGCACATAAAAGCCATCCTTGAAGCAATATTTAATTGAAATCCTTATGTTTATAGTCTTTTAACAACACTTTGCATATCAACAATTCAAACATGTAAATGATCATCTCTACTTCTAGAGCCTAACATATTGTAGTATTATTGAGGACATTGATTTAGTGGTGGAACGAACAAAACACTTTATTCATTCCAGCCCTCTGTGTGGACCGGACTTCTTCTTCTTCATCTTCTTCTTCTTCTTCATCTTCTTCTTCTTCTTCATCTTCTTCTTCTTCTTCTTCTTCTTCTTCTTCTTCTTCTTCTTCATCTTCTTCTTCTTCTTCATCTTCTTCTTCTTCTTCATCTTCTTCTTCTTCTTCTTCTTCTTCTTCTTCATCTTCTTCTTCTTCTTCTTCTTCTTCTTCTTCTTCTTCTTCTTCTTCTTCTTCTTCTTCTTCTCTTCTTCTTCTTCTTCTTCTTCTTCATCTTCTTCTTCTTCTTCTTCTTCATCTTCTTCTTCTTCTTCTTCTTCATCTTCTTCTTCTTCTTCTTCATCTTCTTCTTCTTCTTCTTCTTCATCTTCTTCTTCTTCTTCATCTTCTTCTTCTTCATCTTCTTTTCTTTCTTCTTCTTCATCTTCTTCTTCTTCTTCATCTTCTTCTTCTTCTTCATCTTCTTCTTCTTCTTCATCTTCTTCTTCTTCATCTTCTTCTTCTTCTTCATCTTCTTCTCTTCTTCTTCTTCTTCTTCATCTTCTTCTTCTTCTTCATCTTCTCTTCTTCTTCTTTCTTCTTCTTCTTCTTTCTTCTTCTTCTTCTTCTTCTTCTTTCTTCTTCATCTTCTTCTTCTTCTTCATCTTCTTCTTCTTCTTCTTCTTCTTCTTCTTCTTCTTCTTCTTCTTCTTCTTCTTCTTCTTCTTCTCTTCTTCTTCTTCTTCTTCTTCTTCTTCTTCTTCTTCTTCTTCTTCTTCTTCTTCTTCTTCTTCTTCTTCTTCTCTTCTTCTTCTTCTTCTTCTTCTTCTTCTTCTTCTTCTTCTTCTTCTTCTTCTTCTTCTCTTCTTCTTCTTCTTCTTCTTCTTCTTCTTCTTCTTCTTCTTCTTCTTCTTCTTCTTCTTCTTCTTCTTCTTCTTCTTCTTCTTCTTCTTCTTCTTCTTCTTCTTCTTCTTCTTCTTCTTCTTCTTCTTCTTCTTCTTCTTCTTCTCTTCTTCTTCTCTTCTTCTTCTTCTTCTTCTTCTTCTTCTTCTTCTTCTTCTTCTTCTTCATTCTTTTCTTCTTCTTCTTCTTCTTCTTCTTCTTCTTCTTCTTCTTCTTCTTCTTCTTCTTCTTCTTCTTCTTCTTCTTCTTCTCTTCTTCTTCTTCTTCTTCTTCTTCTTCTTCTTCTTCTTCTTCTTCTTCTTCTTCTTCTTCTTCTTCTTCTTCTTCTTCTTCTTCTTCTTCTTCTTCTTCTTCTTCTTCATCTTCTTCTTCTTCTTCTTCTTCTTCTTCTTCTTCTTCTTCTTCTTCTTCTTCTTCTTCTTCTTCTTCTTCTTCTTCATCTTCTTCTTCTTCTTCTTCATCTTCATCTTCTTCTTCATCTTCTTCTTCTTCATCTTCTTCTTCTTCTTCTTCATCTTCTTCTTCTTCTTCATCTTCTTCTTCTTCTTCATCTTCTTCTTCTTCTTCATCTTCTTCTTCTTCATCATCTTCTTCTTCTTCATCTTCTTCTTCTTCTTCTTCTTCTTCTTCATTCTCTTCTTCTTCTTCTCTTCTTCTTCTTCTTCTTCTTCTTCTTCTTCTTCTTCTTCTTCTTCTTCTTCTTCTTCTTCTTCTTCATCTTCTTCTTCTTCTTCTTCTTCTTCTTCTTCTTCTTCTTCTTCTTCTTCTTCTTCTTCTTCTTCTTCTTCTTCTTCTTCTTCTTCTTCTTCTTCTTCTTCTTCTTCTTCTTCTTCTTCTTCTTCTCTTCTTCTTCTTCTTCTTCTTCTTCTTCTTCTTCTTCTTCTTCTTCTTCTTCTTCTTCTTCTTCTTCTTCTTCTTCTTCTTCTTCTTCTTCTTCTTCTTCTTCTTCTTCTTCTTCTTCTTCTTCTTCTTCTTCTTCTTCTTCTTCTTCTCTTCTTCTTCTTCTTCTTCTTCTTCTTCTTCTTCTTCTTCTTCTTCTTCTTCTTCTTCTTCTTCTTCTTCTTCTTCTTCTTCTTCTTCTTCTTCTTCTTCTTCTTCTTCTTCTTCTTCTTCTTCTTCTTCTTCTTCTTCTTCTCTTCTTCTTCTTCTTCTTCTTCTTCTTCTTCTTCTTCTTCTTCTTCTTCTTCTTCTTCTTCTTCTTCTTCTTCTTCTTCTTCTTCTTCTTCTTCTTCTTCTTCTTCTTCTTCTTCTTCTTCTTCTCTTCTTCTTCTTCTTCTTCTTCTTCTTCTTCTTCTTCTTCTTCTTCTTCTTCTTCTTCTTCTTCTTCTTCTTCTTCTTCTTCTTCTTCTTCTTTCTTCTTCTTCTTCTTCTTCTTCTTCTTCTTCTTCTTCTTCTTCTTCTTCTTCTTCTTCTTCTTCTTCTTCTTCTTCTTCTTCTTCTTCTTCTTCTTCTTCTTCTTCTTCTTCTTCTTCTTCTTCTTCTTCTTCTTCTTCTTCTTCTTCTTCTTCTTCTTCTTCTTCTTCTTCTTCTAGTCTTGTGGAAGAAAATGCATCTATATATGAAGGAAACAATAGACATCTAATCACTATACCGGTCACTAAACTACAATGGTTGTGGAACAAATATCATGACGCAATACAAACCTCCATGAACATTGAAACCATTTGAAACGGAAATCGTATGGCTGTACCAATTATGTGAATATTGCATACCAAAAAATGACCCCCTTGAACATGCACATTACACATTACCGACTCCTATACTAGACTCTCTTATCACATCTTTTAATATATCACAATAATACTTTTATTTTCCATTCAAACGGGATAAAATATTTTGCTTACTTGGGAAAGCATTTGACTGTAGGTGGAACGGAATAGGCCTCACATACCTCCACAATGACGAAGATACGCAACAAGCAATACGTTGGCGCGCCTGGCGGCAAACAATAACCCCAACCATACCACCACTATCATTATTACACGAGACACTAGTTGGTACCAAAATTCTAATCCACACTTGGGCACATTTCTGAACTCCGATATCATAGCACTATTTGAAGCGGATTCAATGTTGTATATAGAACCGACTACACCACCGGAAATACAAAAACCCAGACTTGAACCATCAACCTTACATGTCCTATGTATACATCATCAAAAACCAAGAAATTGGCACATTAGAACACCTCGCTCAATGTACACTAATTGCAAAAACCTCAACATTAATAATGTATATACCGCAATTGCTCTACCGACACCTACACTAACTCGTGTAAACCGCAATAAAAAATGGTCTAAGATCCCCTGTATAAACAACTTCACACCACTACCTCCTCCAACCCTCTTATTTCCCAAATACCAAATTCACCCGGCTCTAAAATTTGACCCCAACTTTAGTTATTACATCAACAGTCAGGGTTGTCTATTGTATCGTGATTTGTGACGGCGACCAAATATGTCACAATGTCACGATGTCATGACACAATGTCATGCCATCATTATGGTGGAATGTGATATTATGGTAACATGGCTATTTTTATGTCCAAATATTCAATATTTATATTACCTTCAAAGAGACACATCGGATACACTAAGGAATCTTCATGCCACATGTGTGTTCATGTCATCAACAAGGGTAATTGCATGTATGGTAATTTACAACATTGTCTATTGTCCCCGTTTGCTCTCTGTTCAGGTGCTATGCGCCCGATCCATGCTCCATCCACGCCCCATCTACACTCCATCCACGTCCTATCCGCACCCAGTCCACACCTCATCCACAATCTATCCGCGCCAATTCGCAGTAGTCCACACCCCATCCGCACCTATCCAAACCGCATTACATCCGCACCCAGTCCACACCTCATCCGCAATCCATTTGCGTCCCATCCATGCCCTATCCGAGCCTAATCCGGGTCTCATACGCGTCCCATTCGCGCCCCATCCGCGCCTGTCCAAACTCGCGTTCCATCCGCGCCAGTTTGCAGCCCATCTACACCTGTCCAAATCCGCGTGTGAGCGCCTAAAAACACCACAATTTTAGTTAGTGATTAGTTAGTGGGAATCAGCCTTCTTAGCTGCAATTAGTAGTTAAGTTAGTGGTTAGTAGCGCCACCTAGTGTTAATTAGTATTTTGTTAGTTAATTGGACTCCATGTGACCATGAATTAGCGTGGAGGATAAAATTAGACTTAGAGGTGCTCGAAGAGACCAATTAGATCAGTGGTTAGTCTAGTTAAAGACAAATTAGTGAATTAGAGCTTTTGTTGTGAAAAAATTGTAAATACTTGTTTTATAAGAAAGAGAAGAAAAACAATTAAGATAAAAGAAATGAAAATATCAAGAGAGATGGAAAAAAGTGGTCAATAAGGCTCATGGGAAGAACCCTTGCTATTCCTTTGCATAGATTAGTTTAAATTACAATTATGATAAGACTAGCAATTGATTTAGTACATTGTTTTGTTTTCAATAATTTAGAACTTGGATTAAGAGTTATGAACAGTCAATCATGAGGTTTGAATCTGTTTTGAACACATTTTTGCTGTTATTTTTATCAAAATTTCTTTAGTTTAGGAGTTATTGACATGTCCATCCCTAAAACTGATCTTAGGTAGATGGTTGATTGTGGGCTTTTGATCTTGATTTAGGTTCTTGATTTAGATGGTGGAGATGTGGCCGCCACCCTAGGGCTTCCTTCTAATTGTATAAGAGGGCTTGGGCAACCACTCTCTTTCTCTCTCATCTCTTGAGCAAAGCTATGCCAACATTTCCCAATTTTATCCCTTATTTCTGAACAGCAATTATATTGCTATAGTAGAATAGATACTCAAAGGTTAATTGTGAGTTTTAATCAATTGTTAGATCTTGTTGTTAGCTTTTTAAGGACATTAAGCACGTACGGTTTGGAGCAAGGACGACAAAGTTATTGTGTTTCAAGTGTCAAGGGGGTCCTGCTGCCGTCAGATTTTGAGCATTGAATATGGCTGGCACTGCGGGCGGACTACAACAACTTTGATGCTGAGCTTTGGAAGGAACATAAAACTACAAGTTAGCTTCGAGGAGACTCTATGCACGCTTGGATTTAGAAAGAGATAGAGAAGTTGTAGCCCATTTTGTACCAAGGGGTCTATTCGCACTGATTCAAAGGGCGGATTTTGACGAGCGATTGCTAGCGAACTTTAATAAATGTGAAGCTAAGATTTACAGAGTGTCAATATTGTAAAGTTGGCTTTTCAAGGTGTTAAATGAGGTTTGAATTGAAGAAGAGACAAAAAAATTGCGGCTAATTTAGTGACAAGAGGCCTATTGTGAGGTGAATTAGGACGTCCTACTTTGGAGGGCGGTTGCTGTCAAACCACAAGGATTTCAAAGCTCAATTTCACATGCGTGTGGATTTTTAGTTAGCTTTTCAAAGACACTAAGTACTGTGCAAGGTGCTCAAATCTAAAGGAATCGCAGCTGATTCAATGACAAGGGGTGTGCTGTAGGGCAGATTCGGTGTCCTACCTTTTTTACTTCTAATTTTGACTTCAATGTTCATTTTTTTCTTTTGACTTTGATACTATTATCCTTGAATTTTATTTACTTTGCTCATTTGTTTACTTCCATATCCATTTTCACTTCCACTTTACCTTGTACGATTGAAATCTTTAAACTTAAATTATTTAATGAATTTCATCCATTAGAGTTAGGATTCATCCATTAGGGTTAGTTTTTGGATGAAATTAGTAAGTGTGAATTTAGGCTCACACCATGTCCCTTCCGCGCCAGTCCGTAGCCCATCCGCATCCCATCCGCACCATGTCCGTGCCCTATCCGCGTTTGTCCGAACCTTGTCAAGCTTTAGCCACAAAATACAAGTTTACAAAATTTTTACTCAAAGATAAACATTACATCCCCAAAGGTAAAAGTGATGGTATACATGTATGATGTCATTGCCACCTAGGACGGCCACGTCAACGCCAAAGTAAGCAATTTACTTTACATAGGAGTAAAGCCCGCCTTTGAACCTACGTTGATCCTATTGTGACGAGAAGGTCTGTCACGACACAACCCGTCATGACAACGCATCATTGTCACAATGTCAAAATAGACAACCTTGTTGATTGCTCCTTCAAAGTACCAGCTGAAGTAAGTCCAAGACATTGGCACCGAGAATAAGCCGGCAATGGAATATACAACTCCACCAAACGAATTGAACTTGCCGAAAGACAACATGGACTCCAAAGTATCCATGGAGCCAAAATGATGGCTTTCCATAAAATCCTCCAAATAATTACCATGCAATACCCCAACAAACCCGCACAAATTTCCAAGGATTGAATTAATGTGTTATACCTCCTAAACTCATATATAAAACACCCCACCCAACACATGAGCCATCCGGTTCAAACTATTCTAACATACGTGGTCGAAATGCTCCAAAATTGCACACAAATCACCACACTACATAAAGTTCAAGCTCGCGCTAACATGGAGAGCAACGAACAAGCTGACAAATTAGCAAAGGAAGGTCGAGAGAAAGCCTATTGAGATGCCAGACACCTCTACAAACACGCTTATGCCACCCCATACTACTTTCATAGATATGAATGGCCCTCTATAGTCAAGACCCCCAACAAAGGCCCCATAAGATTCTTGCATAGATACCTCAAAAATCATTTGGAAATACTTACAGAAAAATTCCCTAATATTGATAAATCGACCAATAATAAAAACATTGACAACAAACTCTCCACCAACTTTTGGAAAAACTCCATAATCACGGACTTATAATAAACATGCCTAGTCAAATTCCGCACCAGACAATATATGGAAAACGCCTGTAAACAACTCTTCTTTTGGCATAGAAAGATTCCCTCTACAACGTGTTCAATATGCAACACTACGGACCTAGACGCATGACTACAGTTTTACTCAAATGCCATAACCCTCATGTACACGCCCTAATTGTCAAACGTTTCAACAAAGCAGTGTGGGCAATCCATAAATTAATTGTGTCATCAAACAAATCTTGTTGCTTCATCCTCATGTAGGAATGTAGGAACCTTTAATGACAACCCCCAAGAAAATACAATTCCCCCATGGTTATTAACATGCACATGCGGTACTCAAAGATGTCATTGTAATGCAAGATTTAAACCCGACCTATTATGTGTTAGAGAGCTACCATACAAAGATCCCCGACCAACCCACATAAACCCAAACCTCACTATTTAATTTATTGAATTCAAATATATTTATGATAAATTTTCATTGGAAGCTATTGTACAAAAAAAAACCAACCACTTTTCAGTGATATTCAAGCACTTGGATGGAAAGTAGACCCCCTCATTTTGTCATCAACGCAAGTGCTGGAACCACCACCTTTATCCCCTCAATGACAACCTTGGAAGAAACATTCAAAATTCCCATGACCTCAATCAAACCACCTTTACAAATATTAACACTATTGCAATCCAACATGCTATGTCTATACTCCTACACAAAAGGAAACTCAAAAACAACCAACCCATTCCGGACACGCCAGACCCCCCATGTAAACCTACTAAATACTTCATCGCATTAGCCCCCTCGGCGCCATTGGTTCTTAATTCTTGGTTACTTGTTACCAGGTACATAGTGTCTACTCTCGAGAGGGGGAAGTATACTATTAACCCATGGACTTAGTGGTAGAACGAACATACACTTTATCTATGTTAGCCCCCTTTGGTGTCTGTTGTAGTTCTTAGCAGCCATAACCATAGCCCACACACCGCAACCATAGCCCATACATCCCAACCAAAAAAATGAAATATTAAAAAAGGAAGAGATGACCGAAGAGTTCTTCCAGGGCTCCTCATCTACAGGTCTGCAGTGCCAATAGAAGAAGAAGAACGCCGGTCCCCGAAGGGGACTGGCATGAGTAAAGTGTCCGTTCATTCCACCACTAAGTCCATGCCCACCGGGCATGGGTTAGTAGTATGGAACTACTTCCCCCTTTCGAGGGTAGACGCAGTGCCAATACTCACACCGCAAGCTTCGTTCCGCCGTCCCTTCTTCTTCTTCTTCTTCTTCTAGTCTTGTTGAAAACAAATACATCCTCGAAAGATAATCTTCTTGTGGTATTTTTTTCTTTCTTGTGAGATTGCGTGATGTTGAGGGTTCAAGATTTAGGGTTGTTGATAAGATTACTGGTAAAATGAGATCTTGGTATCAAATTTATGTTATTTTACAAAAACTGCTCAAATGAATAGATGAACGGCACAACTCAAAACAACATGCTTAAATCAAAATGATTAGGACTATTGGCTTAGAGAAGTTATTAAAGGGCATCAACGACTTCTTTCAATAGGCCCAGGTAGTTTGTAGTGTAGTCTAGGCCCAAGACTAGCAACCAATATTGGTTTACAAGGGTTATTTAATTGGGCAGTATGAAATTGGGCAATAAAGTTAGGAAACATAGAATACAAAACATTCTATACAAAATGTCACTTCAAACATCCCTAGGTGAATAAATGTGTAGTAATCAAACTACCTATAGTAATAGCTTCATTGATTAATGATGGGAAAGGAACAATCCATAGCAAGCTTAACCCTTTAAGGCCAATGAGCTTTTTTGGCCTGAGAGGGTCTACAAAGTTTCTGGATCATGCAGAATGACATCTACCCAATAGTTACATTTCAAAACAAAAAATCTATGAACTTGTTTCACAGAAATAACTGTAGCTCATCGATGCTTGCACCTATTGCAGTGGCGATGGTCTCAAAAGATGCCCATCTTCCTCCACCTCTAGGTCATGGTCAATTTTTTCCTTTGAGGTGGTCTGTAGCGCTGTTTATTAAGGTTTTTGTCCAGAATCTACCATATATGGATGATCGACCTTAAAGAGTTAATAAACTTGTAAACTGCACCTCTAGATAGATGTGATTTCACCTGTTTTCTGTGCTCAGGCGCCTTGGTTATTCAATGACAGACTAGCAATTAACAGAACTACGGACTGCTGAGTTCCAGATGCGGATTCCGAGTAGCGGAGTCGATATCCCTCATGCACCTGTCTCATCATTTTGCAATGCGATTTCCGCAATGGGACTCCCGTTACTCGGGTTGATCGAGACCCAACTTGATTGCCATCCAGGCGCACAGATCGTCCACTTCTTCAGGAATTACTGCATGCCCTCCCCTGTCCAGTCATGCACAAGTATTCATCATTCTCTGCACGCGCGCCTTGCAAACTTGAAAGCAACTTACTCACGACATAATCATGTACTTACTCCGGATAAAGCTTCACTGTGATGTCTTTCACGCCCACATTGCCAAAGCAGCGAGCAGCAGAAGGCGTTTGTCGAGCAAACATGATCTTGTCATCTGCAATGAGCCGCAAAATCATGAATAACCTACAGATATCAAGGTCGAGACAGCAACCAGAGCGAGTTCAGAGCCAAGTGCAAACCTTCGCAATGACCAAAAAATATAGAAATTTCCTGAGCCTTTTGCCGAGCGTCTGGAACTTCATTCACTTCATCCTCAAACGTACTGCACAAATCAAAATTACCTGCTCTTAGTGGAAAATCCTAGATATTAGATGTTTTTGTAAAGCCACTCAAAGTTTCAGTATGATACCCTCTCACTCGATTAATATACTACTATTTGTTCACTTTTATTAGTTTCATAGGTAGAAGAGATTGGCGGTCTTTCATTTCAAACCCTTATTAAGTATGGAAGAGGTTGGTGGTCTTTATACTCAAAGTCAAAGTAGCTCTAGCTGTCTTTAAGAGTGAAGGATGCAGAGACACCATAATATTAGCTGCCTCTCCTTTAAGCTGATTTTAGATGTCGAGACCTCTTTAAAACTGATTTCAATTATTCCAGAAAAGAAAAGAAGGGGTAACTTATTGACGTTACAAATAGCTCTATTATTCAGATTAATGAAGAAGAAGTTGAAGGTGCTCACTTGATGGTTGGCATCCAACCTCCAAGCGCAATGATGGCATCAAGCTTCAAATCAGGGAAGGGCTTGCCATTGGAATACTTCCCAACAATCAGGCATCTGGCGATGTAGAGTGATGTTGCACACCCTTGGCTGAAGCCGGCCACCACCAGCTTCACTTTCTCTCCCCCAACTACTTCAATCCAAGAGAAACAAGAGGCAATATCAATTAGCACCAAGAGGATTCTCACCATAGAATATAAGAATGAGTAGCTCACCCTTGGCAATTTCGCTTGACAACATGCCAACGATTCGTTCCGCGGACTCGTCTAACCCTTCCAAGTCAACGATGTGATCTTTCTTCCAGATATCTCTTGCGTTGTACCCTGCTCATGAGAGTACTTCATCATCAGCCACTAGTAAGGAACAAATCGAAGTCACACAAAATTCAAGACGTTCCTATACTTACAGGCATTGCAAAACTGGCCCGTAAGATCCACTTTCCTGAAAGGTGCTGTGGGTATGATCCACTTAACCTGCACAGAAACCGTCACAAGCATTTACAAGAGTTCCCCACAACATGGTCTGAATCATTTCATTGCCCTTCATCTCAACAGGGAAATGCACAAGCATAAGAGATTTACTGACATTTGGATGGAAAGCATTGAGGCTCGTGAGATTCTCGGCCCACCTACCACCATTCCAAAGAACCACAACACGGTTATGATGAACTACTCATTTCCATAGCAAAGCCATTTGTACAGTCATACAAAGTTTCAATATGATACCCGCTCTTTTCCATTGTTTAAATTGAGTTAAATCCACCGCTAAATTATTTTTAATAAATCTAAAATCAGTTCAACAGAGAGAAAGACAACTTAAAACCTCTTGAAACTCTTTCTAAACTCTCAAAGACGGCAAAAACTAGTTTGACTTAGATTTATCGATGACCACCACCAAGCTCTTCCATTGACTGGATTGAAGGATCAGACTAACAAGCTCTTCTCTTGACATAATAACTACATAGAGTGAGGAAAGAGTAGTATGAAATGACAAACCATCAGAGAGGCCATTTTCTAGAAACTTTACAAACAACTCTATTGTGTTCAACGAGAATACGTTTCACCGGAACTTGCTAGGCCGTGAAGAAACACGACTGTCGCCTTGTGCTCCCCTTTGGCTTCTACAACAATAGTATCAGAAAACGGCACTGCGAAAAACAGAACCACCGCTTGAAACTCGACCTCAAAAAAACTCATTCTTAAAACACATTCAAAAAGTAGGGCGATGACACAACTTACCTGGCGTTGAAGGAGACGTTGCCATGGCTTTAGCGGGATGAAGTTCTCCAGTCGTTAAAACCCAAACTCTGGACTCCAAAACACAGGCTCCATCAGAACTGCATTTCTTAACAGAGAATCGAGACAGACTTTAAAATATTGAGACCTTAACCTGCTCTTCGTAAGCGGAAGTGAAAGGATAAGCTTTGAAGCTGCAATCACGACAAATGGACGAGTCAGACATTGATAACTAAGCGCCGCCATAGCCGAAACTCCTAAACTGCAGCGACATAATTGTTGACCCTAACGAAAGTGTCTCCCTCTAGTTGTGCACATCTGTCACTCCTACAATCGACCTCAGGTTCCTACGTCTTCAATTTAAGCAAAGAAAGATCAAGAAACGCAGCAGAGCTGAAAGGAAATCACACGCACTAGAGATGTTGAGAGAGATGTCCTTACGAAATGTCCTTACAAGATGAGCGCCTATTCAATCCGTAACTCAAAACTCCGTGTCCGTCAAAACCTAGCTTAAGCAATAATGAGCAGCAACGGAGGCTGCAGGTAGAGCAGCGATGGAGGTTGCAGGTAGAGGGATTTGCCTAAATACCCCGGTCGAGCGTTGCACCAAAACCGGCCCCTATTTTTGTTGGATGGGGTCCTATTTGATGAAAGGGGGGCCTGTAGAGTCCCGAAAGGTAAAAGGCCAGAAAAATGGACCCACCCATGGCTGAGGCTTGGTGCAACGCTCGACCAGGGTAAATAGGGAGATCCCAGGTAACTTAGAGCAGCGATGGAGGCTGCAAGTACTGCAACCCTAACCTGCTGAAATGATGTGTTTGTAACAGTGTTGAATGTAATAATAGATACATTACATTGTCTTCATGACTATGTCAGTTTCCTCCAAACAGCATCAACGTCAGGTTGTTGTGTCATGCGTTTGGTAGTGAGAATGAACAGAGGTTGTGTCAGTGGAGGACAAGGCGACAACGCGGAAGATGTGGACGAGGACGGAGCGGGCCGGTTCAGTTTCTTGGAGCGCGAACACACACACGTCGCCTTCCTCGAGAAAGTGATGAAGCGCGAATATCGCCCAGTACTTGCGGTGCAACGCGAACTGATTGCAGCCGTTCCGCTTGCTGTACACGTCCCAGGCATGTCCCGCGCAGTCCAGGAGCTTCAGCCGAGTCGGTGATGGCGGTAAGCTCGTCGCCGCTGCGAAGGAGTCCGGAAGCACCTGCAAATCAAAGAACATGTCAGAGTGTTTTTAGCGTGCATAATGTTCTTAGCGTGCATAGTGTTCTTGGAAGAGAAAATTCGCTCACCAGGTGAAAGTCTCGGTAGACATGCGTCTCCGTCATCGCGCATACGAAATAGCGCGCGTCCTTCGCGTGCATCTTAGCATGCGCCACAGCCGATTCTCCAGCTCTCTGCCGCTCCTGCGCCGTAATCTTCCTCCTCTTGGACGTGAACTCGAAAGCGAACGGATCAACCACCTGAAACTTTGAAACTCTCTCACGCGCCATTGCAGACTCGGATTGTAGAGGATTATATGGATCAACTTCGCTTTCTGCTGCGTCTTCCACCACCGCCGCATTCACAGCATCCATGGGAGCTTCACTTACAAACTTCGCTCTCTTCGCAATCGACGCGTTTCTAAGCGTTTGGAACGAAATTGCAAACTCCTCCTCCATCTCTTGCGGCTTCAAAGGCGATTCGTCTCGATTCCTCGTCTTCCTCACTGAGAGTACTGGCAACTGATTTGGCAACTCTGCATGAGCGATTCCATCCCGTTCTTCCTCTGCTGTCTTTACAATCGGATTCAAATCAATGCCTGACGACGCCCTCAACATCCGCATCTCGTCCTCCGAATTACGGACCTCCACTTCATCTCTCTTCTTGATCTCACCTCCGGCATCAAAAAGCGCGATCCGGAAGTGAGACTTCCGCACCAAGACGAACACCATTACGTCGCGGAGAGCCAGGTGCAGATCTCTTGCGACGCGGTCCCATCCCTGATACCATATCGGCTGCTTCCTCGGTGCGCCGAACGAAACTCTCCACGTCCTCCCGTCCTCGTCTTCTAAAGTATTCACCCTGTCGAGCTCGCGGAAGTGCTCCTGCACGAAAGGAATCGGCACAGCCTGCACAAAACACATCGGATGATGAGCTCTGAATTTTGTACTGAAATAATTTGTGACGGAATCTTACGAGATGCTTAGGAGAGCGCGTGCCGACTGCGTTCTTGTTGATAATTTTCACAAAGTGCGGCGAGCGGGCGGAGATGTGATCCTTGGTCCACTGGATCACGGAGGGAGGCACTCTCGTCGGATCGCAGGACTGGCCGTTGTAGCCGCCGAGCGCGTCCAGGTCGGGCTTCCATTGCGTCTTCCACTCTTCCACATACGCGTAGTACTCTTTCTCCTTCCTTGCCTTCGTCATCGCCGTTTGATTTGCGGCAACTAAGCTGGTGGTGCTGCTGCAACGCAAGAGCTCAACATGCCCAGAACGTTCTTAAGTAGCACAGACAGCCTCCGCAGGTTTACGACGTCGGCCTTCACTGTCCCAGTTATTACCCGAGTAAACATCCTAGTATCAGTAGAGTATCAGCAGAGTACATACCAAGTAATACTCAGGTATCTCCCACGGTATCATAATAAGTCACCTGAGTAACACCTATGTATCGGCTTCGCAACACACGTGTATCACCCGAGCATCACCCGTGTGTCACTCAAGTGTCACCCGAGTATCACCGGAATATCACCCCGAGTATTACCCGAGTATCACTGTGAGTGTCACCAGAGTACAACGTATATATCACCTCAGTATCGTATAAATCCAAACTGAGAACCTCACAACTGCTATGGACTTCTTGTGCAAAATCCTTACATCGCTGTGACGGCGATGTTATGGATTTCAATGCTAGCTTTGGCAGTTTGCGCATAACAGTCGAGTCTGAGGATTTAATCTCAATCTAGTAATGATGGTCAGGGTGTGATTTTGAAGTGAGGCTTTGAATTTAGTTTTCTCTCAAAATTAGGTCGGCTTCGGAGATAGATGAGAATTCCTTGTTTTATTTAGAAATAGGGTCTACGGATGCCCACGAATGGTGTTCTTTCGGTAAAATTCTTTGGAAATAAATGGTTCAAACTGGATAGTACGGAAATTTTTATGTTGCTTGTAAGATATGTTTCAATGAAATCTTGGTTTATTATCTTTTGCCTTTCTTGGACACACAATAAACGTTAGTGTGGCACCCTAATAATGAAAATAAATTCCAAAAAAAACACATTCTTGAATAGTCTAGAAAATTTTATGAGGTGTTATATTATTGAATTTTATGTATTATGGGTCTCCACTGGAAATTGGAGTACCTCTTTACATATGCTATATTCATGAAATGATTAATATGATTGTGAAAGTTAACATGATATTGTAAACTTTCCACATCATGTTTTACTTGTGATTTATCATACTAATCGAATCCCTAAAATCTCTTAACCACATCTAGTAATAAAAAAAACACTGAAAATACCGTTTTCAATAGTGAAAACAGGTGGAAAAGAAAAAATAACTTTCTATTTCCATTTTTTAGTATGTAATCATAATTTTAACTTTCAAAAGAACAAGCTTCAAAATTGACATAAACATTGACTGCTTAGTTAGGTAATGGAAGACTTTGAAGTGAAAAAGAGGCTCTTTTTCTCCTTCCATTTCAAGTGTCGGGCTTTTCTAAGATTCTATACCAATGTAGAAAAGAACTCATACTTTTTGTATTACATTGGATAATTGGATATGCAACAAATTTTTATCAATGAAATGCATGGAATATTATTTTGGTGTCACTCAAAAATATTATTTGGGCTCTCCATATTTTTGAATGATAGCTTAACTTGTCGGTTGTTGGGGCGTTTACCTTAGTCAAGTCCTTGAATCCTATGCTAATATGTGAACCGCCTTGAACCCACGGGAATGGGTGCGGGCACCTAATTCCAGAACAAGCAGCCTCCTCGAAATCTGCCTCATGTCGCTTTATTGCCCGTTGGACCCAAAAAGCCACCAAATATCAAAAGCATGACGCCCAAAAGCGCTCAAACGGAGCCTAGGAAGATAGCAAGGGAGAGAACCGCAGCCAAGGGAAGCCCTCCCCCAATGGAACCCCGCGTCCCTACACCACCACCCATTCCCATGCCCAACCTATCCATACCCGAACCAAACCACCCCACGCGGCTGACATCTGCCCAATACTCAGGTAACACTAGTCTCATACCCGGGTGGTACTGGTATGATACTATTGCTTTTGATACTGAGGTGTTCATGGGTTGCACCGGGCCTTAGGAATGCGATGTTATTACTACCAAACTCTGTGCACTCCGTCGCCCAGAGTGTGCAGCTGAGATCAGACTGTGTCTGTTTGCAGCTGAGGTTAGACTGGTTTCCACGGTCACGCTGTAGAACTTGCAATGGCTGCGTTGCGGTGCAATGCTGCGGCGACGCTGGCCACAGCGCCGCGCTCCGGCCTCCTCGCTGAGGCCAAGGCGCCGGCCCGTGTGGGTCTGAGCCACTTCGTTGGCCTGCGTGGAGCTGCTGCGAGTTCTCAGTCTGCTTCCCATGCAGCTGTCGTGGCTCCGGCTCCGAGGCGGTCCGTGACCACCAAGGCGGCGGTGGAGACGTTGGAAACGACGGACATCGCGGTGCTGGAGAAGTCGGTCAACACGATCCGGTTCTTGGCGATTGATGCGGTGGAGAAGGCGAATTCCGGGCACCCGGGGCTACCCATGGGGTGCGCGCCCATGGGCCACATTTTGTACGACGAGGTGATGAAGTACAACCCCAAGAACCCCTACTGGTTCAACCGAGATCGTTTCGTGCTGTCCGCCGGCCATGGTCAGTTGCGCACTCTCTCTCTCTCTCTCTCTCAAAATTTCGTCACCTCATCGTCAAGATTTGCTGCTTTTGTAGTCGACATGTCTGTCTGTCTGTCTGTCCGTCACATGCCCGTCGTTGGATCACGTGTTTCAAGAAATTGGCCTGTTTTTAAATGTGTTGTTGGGGATGGCTCAATGCGAATAGAGTAAAGATAAGTTTCTCTTTTTAGAGTGTGGCACGATCTTTCAGAGCTTTAGTTGGTTGGGCGTGGGTTTTTTGTTTTGAGAAGGATAGTGTATTGGACAATTTACGGTTCTGAGTGGTTTATGTTCTGTGTCTTCAGGATGTATGCTTCAGTACGCACTTCTTCACCTTGCAGGGTACGACAGTGTGCAGGTTTGTTTTCTTACAACTTTTTACATACGTGACTTTGGAAAGGCCTGACAATGAAACACTAGCTCTTGTTGATTACATCATTGAAGCTCCCATTGTAATCTGCAACGATGTAATCGTTAGGAGCTGATGTTCCATTGTCAGGTCTTTTCACGGAAAGGGTGACGCCCTAATGGAATCGGTTTTGTTTATTTTGTTTTGCTGCACAGACTGAGGATTTGAAGCAGTTCAGGCAATGGGGCAGCAAGACGCCCGGTCACCCGGAGAACTTTGAGACTCCAGGGGTGGAAGTCACCACGGGACCTCTGGGTCAAGGAATCGCGAACGCAGTCGGTTTAGCTGTCGCTGAGGCCAATTTGGCGGCGCGCTTTAACAAGCCCGACGCCAAGATCGTCGACCACTACACGTAATGGTTTCCTCCCCAACCACCCTTAAAGTCTTAACTCAGGTAATCCATGAATCTCGTTTTCTGATTGTGCATCTTTTCTGAGGTTGCAGGTACTGCATCCTTGGAGATGGTTGCAACATGGAAGGAATCTCGAACGAGGCCGCGTCACTGGCGGGTCACTGGGGCTTGGGCAAGCTCATCTGCTTCTACGACGACAACCACATCTCTATCGACGGCGACACCGAGATCGCGTTCACAGAGAGCGTCGACAAGAGGTTCGACGCGCTCGGATGGCACACAATCTGGGTCCAGAATGGAAACAACGATTACGACGCCATCCGTGCTGCTGTTGAAGAGGCCAAGGCCGTCACTGACAAGCCCACCATGATCAAGGTAATAAATTTAATAATGCCTTGCTTGTAAACCCGGATTTGTGACAACCACCATTGGTTATGGTCATGCATTGCTTATGTTTATGAGTTGGTGAATTTCAGGTCACAACCACCATTGGTTATGGTTCGCCAAACAAGGCCAACTCATACGCGGTGCACGGAGCTGCGTTGGGGTCCAAGGAAGTGGACGCCACCCGTGCTAACCTCGACTGGAACTACGAGCCCTTCTTCGTTCCTGAGGAAGTGAAGAGGTATGCATGACGTCTATATGAACAATATAGCAGAATTACATTTGCTGAATCTGTTTTCTTCAACCATGATCCAAAAGCTGCTAGACATTGTCTCGCATTTCACTGAATCTATCAACTACGAGCCTTTTTAATGAACCTCTTGTTGACAACGAACAATGTGCAGTCACTGGAGCAAGCACATCGATCTGGGAGCCAAGTTGGAATCTGACTGGGACTCATCCCTGGAGGCCTATGCTCAGAAGTACCCTGAAGAGGCAGCTGAGTTCAAGCAGCTGATCAGCTTGGAGCTTCCGGAGAACTGGGCTAGCTCCCTCCCTGTAAGTCTCAAATCCTTTCGCTTTTTCCTCAAGGGGTAAAATTCAACGAAGTTGTGACTGATCTCGAACTCCTGACTGCAGGAATTCACGCCAGCAGACGCCGGGGACGCCACACGCAACCTCTCGCAGAGGTGCCTGAACGCGCTGGCGCGCACGCTCCCGGGGTTGATCGGCGGAAGCGCAGATCTAGCGTCTTCCAACATGACGCTGTTGAAGATGTTCGGGGACTTCCAGAAGAGCACGCCGGGCGAGCGCAACGTGCGGTTTGGGGTGCGCGAGCAGGCCATGGGCGCAATTTGCAACGGCATCTTGCTGCACCGCAGCGGGCTCATCCCGTACTGCGCCACTTTCTTCATCTTCACGGACTACCTGCGGTCCGCCATGCGCATCTCCGCGCTCTCCGAGGCGGGTGTCATCTACGTGATGACGCACGACTCGATCGGGCTGGGCGAGGACGGCCCCACGCATCAGCCCATCGAGCACCTCGCCAGCTTCCGGGCCATGCCGCAGATGCTCATGTTCCGACCGGCGGACGGGAACGAGACGTCCGGGGCCTACAAGGTGGCCGTCCTCAACCGCACCGTCCCGTCCACGCTCGCCCTCTCGCGCCAGAAGCTCCCCAACCTGGAAGGCACCTCCATTGACAACGTAGCGCTCGGAGGGTACACACTCTCGTGTAACGCGACCGGGAACAAGCCGGACGTCATCCTGTTGGCCACGGGTTCCGAGCTCGAGATCGCGGCCAAGGGCGCGGAGCAGATCCGGGCCGAGGGGAAGACCGTGCGAGTGGTGTCGTTCGTGTGCTGGGAGCTCTACGAGCAGCAGAGCGCGGAGTACAAGGAGAGCGTGCTGCCCAAGGCGGTCACCGCCCGCGTTTCCATCGAGGCCGGGTCTACGTTCGGGTGGGAGAGGTATGTTGGCTTGAAGGGCAAGGCCATTGGAGTGGATCACTTTGGGGCCAGTGCGCCTGCCAATATCTTGTACAAAGAGTTCGGGCTAACTGTGGAGAATCTGGTGGCCAAGGCCAAGGAGGTCATGGCTTGAATGTAGTTTATTGTAGGACATTGTTGATACAGGAGACACAGTTTGAGAGAGGGCTTTTGTATCTTTAGTTTGTGTAACTTACAGCTGATTTCGTTACTTGTTGGAGGTGGTCATAGACTTGTTCCGTCCTCGCCTTTGTACAGGGAGAGATAGTGTACAACAACATCCTATCAATCAGCCGAAAACAATTTTACATTTGATAAGTACATCTGGCCAGTTTCTGTTTCTGTTTGTTTGGTTTTTGTTTTTTTTCCGGGCACGAATTAAACTGAGATCCATTGCTGAGGAAGTAACCAACAACAGGAGAAACATGTACCATTGCTGCCCACAAACTGGGTGCGCTGCAGGCATTGGGCATGATCTATGACTGAGAACCATGATATTGTATTGATCTCTTTTGGTTGGTGGTGTTGAATGCTCCAACTGCTTTCACCTCTTCAATTTATTTGGACAATGGATCCAGGTTGGTGCGTGATTACTCCCTGGAATCTAGGAAGGAACATATTTTTTGTGACTCTGTTTTGGTAGGATTTTTCCAAAAACGTGTAGATAGTTCATTTCTCATTTTTAGAGAATCATTCTGTTCTGAAATTATTTTCTAGGGCATGTTTTTCCCTGAGAAGGTGACCTTGTATAGTCCCCAGCAATATGTCTTGTAACCTTTGGACTTTTGGTTTCCAACACACTCATAGGAGAAAAAATAAATATATATAACTTCAAAATTTTAGAGTAACAACAAGCATTCACCATATCATTGGAAAGCTACTAGCTTGTAGAAGCCTACTGCAACAACAATTTCAGCTCTCTTGCTACACTAAACTGCACCAAAGTCATGTACCTCCTACCATCGAGTACTACCACCACGGGCTTGCACAACAGCTCGCATTCGATCTGGCATTGTGGAAATAAGCTTCCTAATAGCTTCTTGAGATATATTTTCCCATGCCCTATTCACTGAATCCCACATTTTGTCTTTGTTCCTTGGCCGATTTTTAAGCTGCACTTGATCTTTGCATTGCTTCCATAAATTCTCTAAAGGATTGAGATCAGGTGAGTTTGCTGGCCACTTAAGTTTCCTTATTCCAACTTCTTCCCTCCAAAGTTTTGAGAGAGTGTTGTGATGTACTGGTGCACCATCTTCCATCAAAATGAGGCACTCATAGTTGTCATGGTGGTAGTAATAATGTTGTAGTGCAGACTCATACACTACCTCTACAAAATCTTTAGCAGTGCGTTTTTCTAGAGGAATTAACACCAAATAACACTTGCTAGAGCCAGTAATAGCACCCCATACCATAATTGAAGTCCTCCCAGATTTAAAAGTGGGCGCTAAGCAGTCCCATTGATACTTTTCATAAGCACTTCGCCATACACGAATTGTACGTGAATGCTTGCCAACTTCAAAAGATGCCTCATCAGTCCAAATGACGTTATTCCAATCTTCAACTGTCCAATCCAAGTATTCTCTTGCAAAGGCCAACCTCTCTGCCCTATGTTTAACATTAAGAAACGGTTTCTTAACTGCTATACGATTGTTAATGCCAAGTTCATGCAACTCTTTCCGCAAGGTCATGACACCAACTTGTATAGACATATTACCTACAAGTTCGGCAAGAGGTACATGACAATTCTTCATAAGCTCCCGTTTGAGAATTCTCACATCAGCATCCGTCAATTTCCGTGGTCTTCTGCACTTGTCTGCAGGTCCCAATGTGCCACGTTCACGGTACCTCTTTAGAACTCCTGAAACTGTAGCTTTTGGTCTCCCAACTTCGGCTGAAATTTGAGTCATAGACACGCCACCTTTACTCATCCCAACTATCGTGGCTTGTTCTACTTCAGTCAAGTACTTCCTAGTCATAGTGTTAATGAAGAGTCACACTCTAAAATGGACACAATTCTTGAAGCAAGAGTGACTAATAGTGTTGCATACACACTACTGTAGCAAAACTGAAAGCTTTACTACCAAAACATCTAGGTAATGAGTACCCAAATCAACCACCAGAACATTGGGTTCACTCAAGCTAATCCTAACGACCACAAATGCAACATAGAAATCACTCAAATTTGTCCTCTAGTGATTCTATCACTAACATGTATTTTCTTAAGTAACCAAGCAACTCCACGAACTGAACGTGTTCATTCATGACGTTTCTATTTTTGGAAGTTGGTGAATCATCACTTATCTAGATATGTCTTATCTTCCCAAATCTTGCAATATCCTGCTGACATCATTTGTGTGATGTAATTTACAAACCCAAACGTCACAAGGTGTGGACTGTGAGAATGCATGTCACGTTACAAGACATATTGCCGGGGACTGTACATGTCATGTATTGTACATGTCGTGTGTTCTTTCCCTGGTAAGAAAATTGTAGAACCCCTTCAATATTAACTCCAATTCACTACAGTGGATGGGCCATCTCGTAAATTGATTCATTGTAAGGGGTGTTTCACATGTGGACCGTGGACCGAACTATGTCAAGAGGCCGAGTTTAGGAGTTGGAAAAAAATATTATAATATGTAATTTGCGGAGTTTGGGTTCTTGTAGTGTGAATGTCTGAGGGATCAAAGTTGAGAGGCCGAGACCCATATCATTTGGCAAATTTTAAGTCAATTTCTACATCTATATTAATAAAAGTTCTTATCTTCAGTGAAAAATAGCATATCAACTCACGTCAAACATTTCCACACATTGTCACACATTGTCGGGCAAGGTACCAAAAAAACTTCTTCTTTTCCACATAAAACCTATGTGTCTTTATAATTTTCACTTTTTATTTTTTTCCACAACAATATGTGGTGTAAACCTTTTGATTGACCATTCGGATCATCAATCTAAAACATATTAAGTTCAAAAAAAGAAACACAAATTGGCAATATTTGAACCTCCACTCCTTGCACAATTGTTTTGAATATGTTACAAGCCTCTTCTACCTCTAAAATTTGGTGTGTAAGGAACTAACATCATGCTTAACACGATGGTAATGGAATTAGACCTTATGTAGAGCCAAAAATTGACATCAGGTGAAGTCAAAGTCTGTTGATCCACTTAACGCAGAGAAGAAAATGAACCATTTGTGTGACTTTAAACACTATAATCTTTCAATCCGTGCGGTCAAAGTTTATAAAATTTGGTGAGTATGTTACTTAATAAGTCGTATTTGAGATCCTATGGCCAAAACTAGAAATCAAAATTTTTGTTTCCTTCTTTATTCATTGCACTGGAATCCAACAATTTTGTAGTGTTTTTGATGTGAAACTATCACGGTACCTTAGGGGTTAAGCCGGACAATATATGGTGGTTTTAAGAGGCACTGCAAAGTTCAAAGTCAAACAAATCCAACAATGTATAATAGAGTTTTCTTGAAAGTGCTTCCACTTCAAGAAAGAGAGGATGTCAATTGTGCCAGGGTGAAACTTTTTTATGCACCTAAAAAGATTGCCAAAAATCTCATGTTCTCTTTTGTGCACCAATGAAATGCATGGGTATTAATGACACTCAATGCTCTTGGGCCCTACCCCATGCAAGCTAAACCTCCCCTTAGTACCCCAAGTTAATAAAAAGTTGACCAATGGTTCCCCCACACCTTTCCCAAGCCAAGTCATCATGTGCATGCTGCCCAAGTTACTAAAATTAGACCATAAGATTTGGAATGGCATGTGGGGTCGCCTCCCTTTACTACAGGAAAACTCTAATGAGGTAACAACATTTTTGCTTCTATACTATAGTTTTAAATTCACAATAGCATAGCACCAAGTAAATGAATCATCACCGCAAATTGCATATGCAATGTACAAATATACAACACAATTCCTCATAGCTGAAGACTACACTAAATTTCATGTTGAGTGTAATGGTACTTCATGATTTGAAAGCGCTACAACTTTTTACTTTTGGTGAATATTTTTTGGTGCAACTATCTATACTAACATGCACCCGCCCTCCTAGACACCAGGAGAAACACCATCCTCCTGGTTGCAGCCTAGAACACCAAAACCAAGACCATGTGATACCAAACCTACATGCGCGCCTCGGAAAGTGCACATCACTCTCCCTCATACACATACATTGGGGTTATACTCAGCATTCCAGTAGTGAACGCAATCCTTTCCGATTCCAACTGACAGTCCATATTCAGTGGACACAATATTTCTGCATAACATCCACGAAAAGAGCCTCAATCAAGTAAATCCTTCGCCACAACCTCTTCCTAACCCTCGCAAACAAAATTCAACACTCATTGCAACATCAGGATGATGCCGGAGTATACTTGTGAAGGTGAAAGGGGCCCGATACCTCTTGACATGAGCGTTCTTTAGTTTTGCACATCATCAAGCAAACCCTTCCTCCTCTTTCTCCACCAGCTATATAGATGACACTCAAATTAGAGATCTTCATTTTCTTTCTCAATTCAATCTTTTGCTTCTTGAAGAAGGATGAACCTTAGTTTTGACGGTTTGGATTTTCATTCTACACAAGAATTAATTAGTTAAATATCAATCGGTGGTTTGGTGATTTTTAAATAATATAAACATATCAATTCAGATTTTTTTAGCTAAAATCAATTAGAAATAGAGACTACTGACGTTAATATTTCAACCACGTCTTATTTTTAAATAATCAATATATGGTTGATCTTTTAATTCTTACCTTAAAGTATAACATAAAAATAAATAAAAATTTAAATGGCCAAAACCTCTTTGTTACGATGAATATAATGCTAGAATGTTTTCAAATATTTTGGTTTCTTTCAAAAATCTTTCATCAATTATAAAATACTTAACTCGTGGCACATGCCCTTTGGCACTTCTTATTATAGTTGTCTTAGCCCTCATAAATATATATATAATCTTATTTTTTTATTTTAAAAAAATTAAGTTTTTTTAGTACAAGATATTTGAGACCCATCATGTGTTTCAAAAGAGGGTCAATCTATTACCATAGTATGAAGCAACCCTTAGGGCACTTTACACTACAATGAAGAAGTGCACCAGTCAATTAAGAATTTTAGCTCAAGACATGGTTATTTGAGGTAAGGGATGGTTGATGTTGAAGATGAGGAAAAAAAATAAAAATCAATTTGGAAGATCTCTAGATTAGGCAAGGTTTTTTATCCAAGGCCTCAGGGTTGCCCAAGAAACTTGACCTCCTGAGAGCTCCCCTTCAAAAAAGTGTCACCATGTTGGCAACCATGTCATTTTTTCACCCATATGCAAAGTTCACCATGATAGTGTAAACCTCCACGCAATGACAGTCTCACCTTGCCAATCATACTTGAGAATTCCCCTTCAATTCTCGATTGGTGGTCTTTTCCACCATAGTGTAAAGCATGCCTTAGAATGTACTGCAAACGACAATTTGAACATGCCCGAGATATAGTTGGTTTTACATTTACGCCTAAAAGATGGGTTTGTGATGCTCAAGAACAAAGAAGTATTGTAATTCTTAAGATTAACCCCTAAATTTAAAATAGTCCAGACATAGGCTTTTGCAAATCTCGGGCACGTTCCTATAGTTGCAATTTATATTTGCAATCCTTGAGAATTTGTACGAAGATGCAAGAAGATAAGAGGTATGTGGTAGTATAATTTTTATTTTCATCGGGCTTATAGAAAAAAAGTTATGCTATCTTAAAGAAAAATTTGTTGAGTGCAGGCACGTCAAGCAACTCGAAAAACTTTTGCTAGGACACTCTAGTAAATTTGAGATTTTCAATACTAGCAACTAATATCATTTCCATTCATATTGTCAAAAAACATTTTTTGTCTTTAAAAATGCGTTTTTATCCCAAGTCAAAGATATTCACACATTGCCACACATTGTCGGGCAAGGAACCAAAAATACTTCTTCTTTTCCACATAAAACTTTGAGATCTTCATATTCTTCACTTTTTATTTTTTCCATTACAAGACGTGTTGTAAACCTTCCTACTGACCGTTTGGATCATCATTCTAAAAAAAATTGTTCCCAAAAAATTAAAACGTGAATTGGCATTTTATGAACCTCCATTCCTTGCACAATTGTTTTGAATATGCTACAACTCTTTTCTACCTCTAAAAATTGGTGTACAAGGAGTTATATCATAATCAACATGATGATATAAAATTTCGACCTTGTATAGTGCAAAAGTTTGACACCAAGTGAAGTCAAAGTTTGCTGATCCACTCAACTCAAGGAAGAAAATGAATGGTTTTCTCCACTTGAAACTCTATAATCTTTCAATCCATGCGGCCAAAGTTGATGAAATTTTGTGAGTGTGTTACTTATCAAGTATTTAATGAGATCCCACGGTTGAAACTAGAAATACAATTTATTTGTATCCTTCCTGACTAATTGCACTAGAATTAACAGTTAAAAAGTGTATTTGGTGTGAAATTGTCAAGGAAATTTAGAGGTTAAATGTTGACCTTGAAATCCACGTGTTAGAAACAAAGTGGTGTGTATGACACATGTTGATTTATAATGGTCAAATGGTGCCACGTGTTAAATATCTATCGGTTCATCAAACATGAGCATAAATACCAAAGAAATCAGTATGCATCTCCAAATTTACACGACTTGTACCTGGTGCTGACAAGCAAGATAGTAACGTCTGTGGTGCTTATGACAGTAAAATTCACATACAATTTCAAGATCAAGGTTATGAATACATATATCGGATAACCAAATACATGAATTTACACATACTGATTGTATATATGTATTCATGTGTACACATTGTACTCCAATTGCTGTTGACCCTCTCCTTTGCGGCTTCTCTCTACCTCACCCAATCATGTAGAGTCACGTCTGAAATGTTTCCACACCCTAAGTTGAAACCAAAACGTTTATTCTTGCACCTCTTGAAATCTCAAATGTAACAAATAACGCTCGAGACTCACTCATAGTATGGAGGAAACCTTCAACTCTACTACCACTTGGTATGACCTTTGTTAGCATTGATTACAACTTGAATTCTACAAGGCATTGAATCTATCAAATCATCAATAGTACCTTGATCAATCTCCTCTCATTCTTCTTGTGCAGCAACAAACAACTTAGAAGGGCTATGTGGGCGATGTTCTTCATTCAAGAAACGTTTTCTACATCGCCGTTTCAACAACCACAAATTCTCAATTGGGTTGAGATCTGGTGAGTTGGGAGGCCAAGGAAGTTCTACATAGCCACAATCCTCTTGAAGTTTCTTATTTTGAGGACCGCAATGCCAAGTTGCTCCATCTACAGTAAGGTAGATATGATTAGGATTATCATATAGACTCCAAATGAAAGGTGTTAATTAAGGTTCATGGATTTCACTTGCAAATTGGGAAGCATTGAGGCCCAATCTATCGCGAGGACTTCTACGTTCTACCTCGATCCTCTTTCTCACCAAAATCAACCCCATGCGGCTCCCTTTTGTTATGCACGCAAAAACCCCAACATTGGTCCTCCTAGTCTTGAAACTTGGCTTCAAATTCTTCTTGCACAACTCCTCTCCAGGTCTCACATACACTTTCTTTCCAACTGGGTATAGATCATACTCAATTGTTGCTTCCTCGATGAACACCACTCGTCCCCAGTGCTGCAAATCCCATTGGCGTTGCTTTTGTGCAAACTCCTTGTGCCTTTGCTTCTGTCCAGGTCTCCAAAATGGCATCTTCCTCGGAATCTTGAGACGGAAACCAGACTCATCAAGGATTTTGTCAACACTTGAACGACTGAGCCCTACATCAGCAATATTTGTGATCTCTTGAAGACTCAACCTTGGATTCTCGTCCACTACTTCTGATACCCTCTTTCTCTTTGCTTTCGTGAGTTTTGAGGGGCATCCAAAGCGCGTAGCATCCTTGACGTCACCCCCACACTCATCACCTCTCTTTGCTACATCTCTTATTCGTGACTTTGACAACCCTAATTAGAAAGCAATCTTTCCGAAACCCCAACATGTATGTTTGCGAAGGGTGTAGATCTTTGAATTCATCTCCTCATGTTTGCTCCTATCTCGTTTCGTGGCTGCCATCTCTCCCTATCTCATTACAACCCAAGGGCCAAAACTCGCAGGGGGTGTGAAGACTTTTCAGACACAACTGTACATGGGTGTATTTAGAATATGTGAGTACAAAGGACCACATACATTTGTACGAAGAATACAAATACACGTTTTTTGTACTTTATAAAATTGGTCAAGATGGTTACATCACAACAGCAATTGCATATCTCAAATAGCGCTGCACGTCATTTTCCATGGCACATCATGCATGGAGGTCGTCCAAGCACCCAATGCCTACTTGGACTGTAAAATACTTCTTCTTTTTCTAGCTACTACAGGATCCCAGGGTCAGCTTCAACACTTCCATGGCCAACAATTAATTCATTTGGGAAGAGGTTGTTCCGCTTTAAAAAAATACAGAAAAGAACTTTTTTTGGGAAGAAATTACCGATAATTTAATTAATGTTTTAGATGACCATGGATTTCAACAGAAGACCTTGGGCTTTCAATTTGAATTTGGCATGCATATACTAGCAAAGGCCAATGCTTTTTCCAAACCCCTCCCTTTTGATGATTGCTACTAGTTCAAAGTTTGTTTGTTATTTTTAGAAACCCCTCCACGAGTTTTGACCTTTTTCATATTAAACTTTAAAATAAGTCCAAAACGACTTCAAATATCTATAATCAATTCAAAGAAAAAAACTACACAAGTAATATAGAAGGTATACAACATGATTTCTCCTTCTTCTTTCTTTGAAGCAACTAAAATTAGTTCTAAGTTAAATTTAGAGACCACCAATCTCTTCCACATTCAACAAAGATGAACTAGTGCCATATTCTATTCTCTGATAGCTATTTGAAGTGGGATAAGAGTAAGCTAGGATGTAAAACCAACCAGTGATCCAATACTGCTCACTTATATACCCTACTAAGTTCTTAGATTTTATGGAGTCAATGTTGGTTGTCTTTACATGACTTACGCATTGATAAATAAGTTCATAATTGATGTAATGACAAGCTACATCTCCTAATTCTAGAATCTAAAAGTTGTATAGATGTGAGTCCTATTGTTGTTTTCACCTCAATTTTATAATGAAAAAGAAAGAGTGTCTCATCAAAACTCATTGGATAGCCTCAGAAACATCAACTCAAATACACAATCCACAAAATCACTAAAATCACCATTATATTGGTTTAACCCTTGAAGGCCTAAGGCATTTTCACACCAGAAACACTTCAAAACTACTTCTTCTAGTGCAATGAGTATGGAGGGAATTGAAAATTTTTATTTCTACACCTAACCATAGGATCTCAATGAGTACTTTTTTAGTATTGTCCTCACAAAATTTCATAAAATTTGACCGCACGGATTGAAATATTATAGTATTTGAAGTAGAGAATACAATTCATTTTCTTACCTTCATTGAGTGGATTAGCAGACGTTGACTTCACTTGGTGTCAAGTTTTTGCACAAGACAAGGTCTAAAAACATTATCATCATGTTAATCTTGATGTTATTACCTTGAACACCAATTTTTAGAAGTCGAGAAGGGGTGTAGCATATTCAAAACAATTGTGCAAGGGATGGAGGTTCAAAATTCGCCAATTTACGTTTTACTTTTTTGTGGACAAAATATGATTAAGAATGAGAATTCCAATGGTCAATACAAAATTTTACACCACACCTTGCGGTAGAAATAATAAAGTTAAAAAATATAAAGATCTCTAAGTTTTATATGGAAAAAAAGAAGTTTTTTTGGTACCTTGCCCGGCAAAGTGTGACATTGTATGAAAATGTTTGACTTGGATTAATGTGATATTTTTCACAAAAGACATTAAATTTTTTGACAATACAAAAGAAAAAAATATTACTTGCTATTGTTAAAAAATCTCACATTTGATAGAGTGTCCTAACAAAAAAATTTGGAGTTGCCCAAAGTGCCCGTTGTCCCCATTTGAAATTCAAAACCCTATAACTTTTTCATTGAATGTTGGATTTAGGAAAACATTGTTGTGGCATGAAGCTTTTAGTAATGTCCATCCACAGTAGAAATTTCAATGAGGAATGTTTTGAATTGACACCATAGGAACCTACCCAATCCCCTGAGGGGACTCTTGGACCTTTAAGGGTTAATATTGAAATATAATTGGTTAGTCCCAATTAGTAAAGCAATATCACTAATTGAATACAAAAGCCAGAAGGCATAAAAAGTAGACACAAGTATGTTAATCCTAAAGTGCCAAGGAGGCCCAGATAGGGTCTCCGGGCACTATTTTGGAAGAATACTTGTGAATCCACCCACTTGTGGGCTTTGCATATTACGGAATGGAGGTGCGCCTGGAAATTTGGAATCACATGTATCTCTTAATTGCTGAATCCGACCACTATAGCCCCCACAAAAGTGAATTCCATGAATTAGTGCGGTGGTGATATGTATCCAATGTGTACATGATGTCTCACATATTAATCTATCACAGTCATAGAATCTCCTAGGTCTCCTTTGCATGCTTAGCACTAAAGGGTTAAGACCAATTTTACGAGTGACCAAAATAATAAGGACAACTCACTATGTTTTTGGTAATTGGACGTGGACCGTTGGATTTAGCTCCAACTTCTAAAATCAACGACTAAAAAGTAACCGACCAATTTTTGTGCCGGGCGGAATTGGTTACCGCTATACCATTCACTAAACATTGTGTGGTCCAGAGTAGTTTGGATTTCTCTACCATAATTGGAAGTTTTCATGCAATCGTCGACTGACACATACATGATTGAAACCGAACACCCAATCAAAACCTGACATGCACATGCTTGATGTAAATTAGTGCAGGTGATCCACATCAATACAATGAATGGTGTAAATACTCGCTTCCTCTGAGCTAACCACATGATGACACGTATGCAAGAGTCAATCCATGACCGGGTACAACCAATGTGGCAAATAGGTGAAGTAGAGTTCCCAGAATCCAATGTCTGTAACTGCTACCACTCCACAGTAACTGCACAAACTGTGGTCCCCTTTAAAAAGTATTTAAAAAGACATTTTCCAGACCTCAGAGAATAGAGTTTTCCTGAAAGTGCTATTGGAAGGGGCAAGTCTGGAGGAATAAGGTGCCAGACAGTATGAGATGTATACACGGAAAGATAGAGAGCATGAGGAAATTTCATATCACCTCGCTTTGCAATCCATGTTCTTGGGACCCATCCCATGCAAGCTAAAGCTCCCCATACTGTAGTACCGTGAGTTCTCAAAAGGTTGACCAATAATTCCCCCAAACCTTTCCCAAGCCAAGACACCATGTGCATGTCGTCCCGGTTACAAACTTAAGACCCTAAGACTTGGTGTATTTCGGTGACTTTCAGGAAAACTCCAATAGCTCTAAGCTTCGGATCCCTTTATTTACCCCACACAAGTTGTACTTCCAGCCTGAACTTTGAGTGGGTCCAATTTTCTGGCCTTCTCACGTTTGGGACCCTAGAGGCTTTTTTTGGATTTTGGGGCCAAATTTAGGGCATGTGGCCCGAATTACAGCGCCCCTCCAATATACAAATAGGGGCTGGTTTTATCCCTACCCTCCCGCACCCTTCCAACCCTGAGGCTTGGACCAGGGTTTATAGTGAGTTCCCTACGCTCACTCCTGGGATCTGCGCAATTTCCACATAGACTCAGTGGAGGAATTCATGTGAGTGGTGACCAAGCAGGCAAAGAAACGATCAGATCATGTGGGCATCCATGGTAGCTGCAGACACTACAGTAGATGGTTGGATGCATGATGATGGTGCTGAGGAGGCGAACGCGGGTGAACAGCCTCAGACACTTCAACCAATTACCTGCGTTATTACTCCCCGTCTTTATCTATAATTGGATCAGCTTTACTCCAGGTCTTCCTTCTCCCTTTTCTAGATTGCTCCCCGACAATTATATTTTGGACATGCCACTAACAAAGGGCATGGTTGTGTGCTCCATGGATAAATGTTCTTATCAAAGTGTTAACCCTTCAACCCCTAAATTTCCAAGAGTGCCCTCCGGGGACTCTAGAAGGTTCGGGTAGGTTCTTATGGTGTCATTTTGTAATAGTTTTCTTTGAATTTTTTTATGTAGATGGACATTACTAAAAGCTTCGTGTGAGTCCAATTTTTTTTTCCTAAATCCGGTATTTTATGAAAAAATTACAGGGTTTTCAAGTTCAAATGGGGAGAGTGGGCAAGTCGGGCAACTCCAAGAACGTTTACTGGGACACTCTATTGAATGTGAGATTTTCAATACTAGTTAATAATAATATTTCCTTTCATATTGTCAAAAAAAAAACTCTTGTCTGTAGTGAAGAAGGCGTATAAATCCAAGTCAAACCATTTCACACTGTATTACACAATATCGGGGAAGGTACCACAACAAATTCTTCATTTTCACATATAACTTTGGGATCATCATATTTTTTATTTTTTTATTTTTTTTGCAGCATTATGTGGTGTAAACCTTCTTATTGACCATTCAGGTTCTCATTCTAAAACATACTAAGTTCACAAGAAATAGAACTCATATTGACAATTTTTGAACCTCCACTCCTTCCACAATTTTTTTGAATATGCTACATCCTTTTTCTACCTCTAAAAGTTGGAATCTAAGGAGCAAATATCATGCTTAACATGATGGAAATGAATTTTAGACCTTCTACAGTGCAAAAAATTGACACCAAGTGAAGTCAAGGCCTATTGGTCCATTAAACATAGGGAAGAAAATGGAGTCTTTTTACTACTTCAAACTCTGTAATATTACAATCCGTGTGCTCAATCTTTATGAGTTTTAAAATGTAAGTTACTTAATAAGTCTTAATTGAGATCCTACGGTTAAAGCTAGAAGTAAAAGTTTTTTGTTGCGTCCTTACTCATTGAACTTAAAACAAGCGGTTTTGAAGTGTTTTTGGTGTGAAATTGTCAAAGAAATTTAGGGATTAATCTTTTTGCAAAACCCTTAGCTAGACCCTAACATGATGCATCTTCAAAGAGGACAGTGGTCCATGACGTGCAGGAGGGATATCCTATGCCAAAGTTGGAAATTGTGGCACTCCAAGTAAACAAATAAAGACATCCTACAAGTTAAGATAGATATTCTAATATTCTACAAGCTTGTAGTGTCCCCGGCAATATGTCTTGTAACCTTTGGACTTTTGGTTTCCGACACACACTCACAGGAGAAAAAATAAATATATATAACTTCAAAATTTTAGAGTAACAACAAGCATTCAGCATATCATTGGAAAGCTACTAGCTTGTAGAAGCCTACTGCAACAACAATTTCAGCTCTCTTGCTACAAATTATCCACTAAACTGCACCAAAGTCATGTACCCCCTACCATCGAGTACTACCACCACGGGCTTGCACAACAGCTCGCATTCGATCTTGCATTGTGGAAATAAGCTTCCTAATAGCCTCTTGAGATATATTTTCCCATGCCCTATTCACTGAAGCCCACATTTCGTCTTTGTTCCTTGGCCGATTTTTAAGTTGCACTTGATCTTTGCATTGCTTCCATAAATTCTCTAAAGGATTGAGATCAGGTGAGTTTGCTGGCCACTTAAGTTTCCGTATTCCAACTTCTTCCCTCCAAAGTTTTGAAAGAGTGCTGCGATGTACTGGTGCACCATCTTCCATCAAAATGAGGCACTATGCAACTCTTTCCGCAAGGTCCTGACACCAACTTGTGTAGACATATTACCTGCAAGTTCGGCAAGAGGTACACGACGATTCTTCACAAGCTCCCGTTTGAGAATTCGCACGTCAGCATCCGTCAATTTCCGTGGTCTTCCGTACTTGTCTGCAGGTCCCAATGTGCCACGTTCACGATACCTCTTTAGAACTCTTGAAACTGTAGCTTTTGGTCTCCCAACTTCGGCTGAAATTTGAGTCATAGACATGCCACCTTTACTCATCCCAACTATCGTGGCTTGTTCTACTTCAGTCAAGTACTTCCCAGTCATAGTGTCAATGAAGAGACACACTAAATTGGACACAATTCTTGAAGCAAGAGTGACTAACAGTGTTGCATACACACTACTGTAGCAAAACTGAAAGCTTTACTACCAAAACATCTAGGTAATGAGTACCCAAATCAACCACCAGAACATTGGGTTCACTGAAGCCAATCCTCACAACCACAAATGCAAGATAGAAATCACTCAAATCTGTCCTCTCTAGTGATTCTATCACTAACATGTATTCTCTTAAGTAACCAAGCAACTCCACGAATTAAACGTGTTCATTCATGACGTTTCTATTTTTGGAAGTTCGTGAATCATCACTTATCTTTATAGGTCTTATCTACCCAAATCTTGCAATATCATGTTGACATCATTTGTGTGATGTAATTTACAAACCCAAACGTCACAAGGTGTGGACTGTGAGAATGCATGTCAGGTTACAAGACATATTGCCGGGGACTGTACATGAGCAGTGTCCTACAACCCAAAGAAGTGTTTTGCAAAACTTTGAATGCGAGTACAACCTCTAAAGGATCAAGTGTACCTGCGGGGTATAAAATATTTCACTTTGACTGCAATCCATACAGTCTAAATTCACAATTTTATAAATCACCACATTGTCTCATATAGATAAACTGTTAAAGGATGGAGCTATGGCTGCGGCATCAATCCCAATTTTCATTCTAGTATGTGCTCTAATTCTTCATCAAATATAAGAGGAAATATTTTTTTTTCGTTTTTCAGAGATGACACCACATGTTTTGTTCATGTCACTAAACATACAAGATTTTTTGTGAAAATTCAAATTATTGTGGTTTTTTGAAGAAAAATTGAAGAATATTCATATCATATACAAAGTTGCATAAAAAATATGATAATTTTACTCAAGGTGCACATTATTGTGCTGAAACTTGTGGTGTAGATGAAACTTCCGTGTTCAGCTAAAATTAGAAAATTGGTCATCCATGGTAATAGGCCCAAAGTTCAGATTGCAATAACTTACTCAATTTTATGTATTTTTCAAATTTTCAAATTGGATTGGAAACTAGTTTTGATAAGCTTCATTTCATTGTTGGACTCAGCTTCAAAAAATATAATTTCAATGACTCAAATTCAGATTTAGAGCTAGAGCTAGAAGTTTCTAAAATACACTAGGTTGAGTTCCATGTCACAAACATTTTCTTGTTTAGAGAAAAAAGTTACACGCTCTATGAAGGGTATCTACAGTGCACTCATTGACAACACCTTTCACAAAAACTTGGATGAAAGTAATGGTTTATCATCATGTGGGAGCATTTAACATTCTTCCATCAACCAGATTTTGGTCGCCCCAACGTTTAAGGGTTATGAAGAAGATCCTATGGTTCGAAAGTTCATCTTGACAGTTTATATAAATCAATGGAGTACAAAGATTCCTCTAAAATGCCTTGGTCCTTTAGGGGTTAAGCGTGCTTATCTAAGCAAGAGTGCCCAAATCCAAGTTAGTAGGGTGGGGACCATGGCATGAGAGGTGCATGATGAGAGAGCAACTCAACAATGTCCGCAGGAATTGCTGCTTATCATTAATTTCCTGCTGCATGGGCCCCATGCATTTAACCGGGTCCACAAGAGAACCCACACAAACATGCACCGGACAAACAAACCAACGGGTGATCACACCAAGTAAGGAATCACAGCTGCAGTCACCTCCATCGACATACATCACCTCCGCCTCCACAGACTACTATTCAGTTGGATTACCGCCTAGATCCAAGCCGAGCTGAGCAGTGGTTGTGCCGCCAATTCGATCTTACGGTTGGAGAATGAAGTTGGAGGATTCACGCCATATTCTGTGATCGTGTCTGACTGTTATGCCGTCGTCGACATGATATCATCAACTGCTCTCCTTTCCTCCGCCTTATCTCCGCCGCCAGAACTTCCTCTCCTGGGAAGCTTATATAGACTGTCCTGGGCGTGCTTCTTAGCCTCTCTCTCTTTTTCTACTCGCTTGTGTCTCTCTTGCTGTTACGTTGTGTGTCCAGAGTTCGGTAGCTCGTTGCTTGTAGCATGCTTCTTGCGTTCTCATCGTTCGATCAGGTCTTTTGTTTCGGGGTTCGAAGGTGAAAAGGTTCTATTTAATGTAGTGAGCGTGGTGTGTGTACGTGATCTCGATCTTGTAAAGTTGGTGGTAGTTTCTCATAGTCTGGTGCACAAGTTTTGGTGGAGTACTGGAGTTGATTTTTTTGGTTTCACAGGTAGTTTCCTCGGAGAACTCAGGTTCGTTGTGGTCAATTTATACGGAAAAATACGTGATTTCTTTCCCCAGGAGGTGACTAGATTTGTTAGATTCTGGGATAGTGGAACTAGAAGTGTAGGTCGGAGTGGATATGCAAACGTGTCTATCTAGGAAGTTGTTCCTGCAGACAGCATGCAAAGAGGTCCACTAGACTCGATGGTTTCTAAGTTCCCGTCCGTCCCTCACACCGTTAGCTTAAGTTGCCCTAGCATCCTCTCCTACTCCTCCAAACCCCCCGCCGCAAACCAAACCGGCGTCTGCCAAAACCACCCCGTCTAGATCTACCCGAAAAGAAAACCCTTCAAAAAAAAACATAACTAGCCTGAAAAACAAATTATACCTCTAGGATACAGTTTGCTTGAATAATATTACGAGATGGTGCTGAACGTGGAGCGATCCGGCAATCGATCGGTGCAGGGACTGCCGTTACCGGCAGGCTTCCGATTCGACCCCACCGACGAGGAGCTCGTGTGGCACTACTTGCGCAAGAAGGCGGACTCGGAGAGCTTCGAGATTCCTATCATTGCCGACGTCGACCTCTACAAGTTCGACCCCTGGGATCTCCCTGGTGAGAACAACATCCACATGCACAGACAGAGACACAGACACAAGTTAGTGCATGTGCAGATACATGAATTGATGAATCATCAGCTGATATTTTTTCCATGTGCAGATATGGCGTTGTTTGGGGAGAAGGAGTGGTTCTTCTTCACGCCGCGGGACAGGAAGTATCCCCAGGGGAAGCGGCCGAACCGCGCGGCGGCGAGCGGGTACTGGAAGGCCACGGGCACGGACAAGCCCATCCACAGGGCGCACAAGCAGGTGGGCGTGAAGAAATCGCTTGTGTTTTACCAGGGCCACGCGTCCAAGGGCGTCAAGACCGACTGGATCATGCACGAGTACCGCCTCGTCGAAGGCGTCGCGCCGTTCGCGCACCAGCATCGCAGAGGATCACTCCGAGTACGTCGCGTCCGTGAACCCTAGCGTATTCTCCTCTTGGACGTCGCCATGTGCTGATTTGGGTAACTTTGGGTTGCAGCTGGACGATTGGGTGCTGTGTCGGATCTATAAGAAGTCGACGCACGCGCAGCGAGCGGGCCGCGACGGGGAGTCCGTGTGGGCGTCGCAGCTTCCGGAGATCAGCGACGCGGGACTCATGGAGGGCATGCTTGCGGCGGCGGACACAAATTCAGAGGACGGCAGCCTCACGACGACGAGCCTTCCCATGATGAACGTCGTCCCTGGGGGTGGAGCTGGATCGACGAGCGCGGCCCTGACGAACGCGTGGGAGACGCAGCTGCAGGCTATGGCATCCACGAGCCGTGGGCCGACGCTCCTGGACAAGACGAGGTTCGTGCAGCAGCTCGAAGCCTCGCAAGCCCAGCTACACATGATGGCGCCGTCAGTGGCGGCCCAGTTCCCGAGCCGATCGTGGAACTCGACTTACGCGGATCTGCGCGAGAGCTGCTTCAACCCCATGGCGACCATGATCCGATCGCCGATCTCGGATGACGAGTCGCAGAGCACGTTCCAGTATGAATTGGAACCCAGCTTGGGCGCACCGGCTCCGCTTCACGACAACAATATCCTTTCCCTCCCTGACAATTTCACCTTCAGCTATGGAGGTCATTACAACTAATCCGGGAACCCTAAATTACAACTGATATATTTTCTCCCGGGCCGCAAGATGCTGTGAGATGCGACCCCGACGTTGCATCGAGCGGATTGCGACCTACGACAAACTCACAGATCTGATGAAGACAATGAACATAGTACCAGAGTCTCCGAAATATTATGATTTGATATAGAATTTAATAGAGAGAGGGAAGGAATCGACCAGGTTCGGATTTCGAACCAGAATTCGTTATCACCAACAGAGATTCCCGAACCCAGAATGTGTATATAATAGTGAGATGATCCGGTGCGCAAAGAGCAACGCGTTCATCACATGTATAAAAGTGAATTGTTTGATTCTTTACAGGATTACTGCCTGTCAATAAAGTATGTGGTTACCATTTGTGAATATTCCTTCCAAGGCATGATAAAATTTCAGTAGATGACCTGGAGATGCGGAGGGTGACCACAAGAGTCCAAGAGCGAGTAACAGGGGTCGAATTCGCCATCGCCAAGTGCCCGTCCACGCGGACGAAGTCCATGTTTGCAGGCCACCACATGATATTCTTGTTCAAGTTTCATCAGGCGCATTTTCATAGTTGCTTTGTCGAGTGGAGAGTACAGTGCTTAGTTTGAGAGAGATGGAGTTGGATTCGGCTGATATCGCGGAGACCATAGCTTTGAAGGTAGGTATCCAAGAGCTTAAAACCCTAGTGTTCGTTTGACGTGCGGAGTTTGATCTTGGGTTTTGTGTGTATGTTTTGTTTCTGCAGGCGGTGAGCTTGACCCATGTGCGGTACCTCAAGGGCGACCTGCTGGGCCACGCGCTGTCGTGGTTCTCGCTGCTGCCGGTGTTCATCGCCCTGGGCGGCTTCATGTCGCACTTCATCTTCCGCCGCGAGCTCCAGGCCGTGTTCTTCGCCCTGGGCCTGTGTGTCAACGAAGTCATCAACCAGGTGCTCCTTCCTCCGTGTTAGGATTTGGAAAGATCTCACACCTACAATAGCAATCGTCGGTGAGAACAACCACGTCGTAGTCTGTCTGTGGTAGTCGGCAATCGCTTATTACAGACAAATTGCGCACATCGTGTAGGAGACGCTTTCAAACGAACTTGTGCACGTCTGCCGACTTTTCTAAACCGACTCAGACACACCGCCTCTTGATCCACGAGGATCTCTAGCTGGTTCAGCGCTTTGTCCGTCTGTGAGACCATTATCCCGCCATAATCTGTCTGATGGGTTTGGAAAGTCCGATAGGTCAGAAATTGCTTCAGATTATCAGGGAAATGGCGCATGACACGTGAAGCTCTACAATACCATTTTCCCGGTGCGATTTGTCTGATAGGTCTTGAATTGTTGCCTCAGATAATCAAGGAGCTGGCGCATGAGGCGCGGCCGCTGACGTGCGAGGCGCTGGAGATGTGCGACTCGAACGGGTGGCCGTCGAGCCACTCGCAGTACATGTGCTTCTTCTCCATGTACTGCACGCTGCTGGCGACGCGGCGGCTGCAGTTCGCGGACGAGTTCCGGCGCGCGTTCGTGGCGCTCGTGCCGTGGCCGTTCGCGCTCACGGTCATGTACTCGCGCGTCTACTTGGGCTACCACACCACGCCGCAGATCATCGCCGGCGGCAGCCTGGGCCTGCTCCTCGGTGCCGGTTGGTTCTTCCTCATGGACAACTGGGTCTCGGACTGGTTCCCCCGTATTGAGGACACCGCCGTGTGCCAGTACCTCCGCATCAAGGACAGCTCCCACATTCCGGACGTCATCGGATTTGAGTACAAAAACTCCCGAGAGGCGCGCCAGAACGCCAAGAGCTCGGAGAAGAAGGTGGCGCAAGATTGAGGTGATCATTCTTTTCTCTTATCATGGAGCTTCATTCAAGGAGCTGGTTTCTGCTTTCTACACATGTCATATCATAGCAATCAAAGTGTTGACGCCCATTCTAATGGTTGTGTGTTACAAGATTGAGGTGGCTACATTCTATCTGGTTGAGATTGATGCTTCCTGGTTGAACATGGAGTCCTTGCTTGGATTGGTTGCAAAGCAGAGATCGAAGCTGGATTTTGGTAGCGGTTGCTATGTGATATCATATGAAAGTGTTGTTGACGCTTGTTTTGGTTGCTGGTGATACAGCAGCTGCAAAGCTCGGAGAAGTTGTCGCAAGATGGAGGTGATTTTTTTTTCCTCGACTGGTTTTTCCTTCTGGAACATGGGATTCATTGGCAATGGGGTCAGATGTTGGAAAGCAGAGATTGAAGCTGGATTGTGGTAGCGGTTGCTATATGATAGTGCTGTTGACGCTTGTTTTGGTGGCTGGTGATGCAGCAGCAGCTGCAAATCTCGGAGAAGGTGTCGCAAGAGGGAGGTAATTTTTTTTCTTTCGTCTGGTGTTCTCAGATAGTGGAGGTTGTTAGATCCTCGTGGAACATGGGATTCATTGGCAATGGGATTAGATGTCGGAAAGCAGGGATTGAAAGGCCTGCTTTGTACATATATGATATCATAGCAATGGACGTGGTGATGTTCATATGATGGTGGTGTGTTTGAAGTTGTCAGTGGTTGTTATTTGAAGCAACTTGGTGGAGGATATGCTTTTGTGTGGATTCTTTTGGGGAGGTGAGTCTCTGGCTTAGGTGTTGGATTCATTAAGTGTTGGGTGTAATTTAGTTATTTGTAAATTAGTGTAGAGACCCGTCGCCTTCAACGGGGCAAGGGCAATCCCAACTCGGTGACGTAAAACCGAGTTGGGATTGCCCTTGCCCCGTTGTTCCTAGACTGTTATAGAACATGCAATGATAGCTTCATTTACCTGCCCTGCCATTCCTAGACCGATTGCCCTGAACAATCTTCCTCTCCAGTTCCTTGCAATCCTTGTGGTTGGCTTCCTCTTCTTCGTCGTCTACAGAAATCAAGCACACAACTTCAGTTGTAATTGTTCCCGAGTGCTCTTTTGCCTCAAATGTTTACCGGCAGTGTTGACGCCACAACGTGAACACAAGAACGCAATCACAACAATGACAACAACCAAGCAATAACGCACAAGCAAGAACGGTAGGTTTCTCTGGCAACGTACGAGCAAGAACACACCCATAAAACAAAGACGACGAAGGAATACTCCAAGAAATCTCAATCACGTTGTGCGTCGCTATTTGCGAAGAAGAAGAGGAAGAAGAGGATGGTTAATGCGTAGGCGTGAGAAGGTGGTTGGCACAAGTCGTGAGTGAGAGGGAGGTCGGGACTACGCTGAATGAGCTCGGGATGAGGAGGGAGTATGGCGGTTAGGAGAGAGCTATTCTCCATAAACCTAGGACCCTCGACGTCCTAATATCATTGACAAGACATTCTTGGCCCCATTGGTAAAAATCATGTTGTGAGTTTCTCCATCCCATCTAATTACCTCTCTGAGGAGAAGGTTGTCCACTCTTCCTTCCTTCAGATTGTAGTTCCATAATGCACGATCAATTTTTTGGCCCGTTCATTTCACGCAACCTCCCTAGGCGGAATCCTTTTACGAGCGAGGCTCCCGCAAGCCTCACGGAATAAACACCTCACGACAAAACGGCCTCACAAAAAAAAAAACCCGGGCATCTTTGAAATTTTTTATCGGAGAAAAATTGATGGTGCGTTTTACCGCAAGAGCTTCGGCCTGTTGGGCCTCCCGGTCGGGGAGATACCCTTTGCGTTGGGCGGAGCTACTGCCCTTGCCCTCCGCGTCGGGTATCTCCCCGACCGTGAGGCCCTCCCGGCCAAGTCTCTTGCTATACGATACACTTGCCGTGCTCTCAGTCTCCCTCATGCTAGGGCTCCCAATGTGTAGTTGCTTCCATGTCAACTCATTTTCTATAATACTTTGAATCCCATGAGTTTTCTCTCCACTCATATCAACACCTTCCTCACAACACTTTTGCGGTCTCTCCAACGTTGACCTTCCTTAGAGCATCTCCACTGCGCGGCCTGGAAACCGGTTTTTAAGGCGGTCAAAGAAAACGAAAAGTTGGGCCCGGAGTGACGCAGACGGCCCATCGCCTCCACAGCAGAACTGTTTTTTTTTTAAAAGCCTGTAAAAGCACCACGTGGAAGCAGCCTATTGGAGGTCGCGCCCGGTGAGGTTTTTGAGGACGCCGCCATAAAACCCAATTATTCCGTTGCTTTTTAGGAAACCTGTAAAAAAATGCCGTCCGTTCCCCGGGCCCGCGGTGCAGGGCCCATGCCACCCGGACCCCCCAAACCGGGCAGGTCTACCGGGACGGGGGCCCGCAGTGGAGCTGCTCTTAAAATCGATTATATTTTCTTCACCACTATATCTGGCTTGAAAGCCTTGGAACTAGTAAAATACAATTTTGAATTTCTCCAGCTTCTCATAATCCTCCTAAGATCTAAACGATGTCATGATTCCCTCTCTTCACTCCCCCTCACGGTCGACCAAATAAGAGGTGCCTTCTTCAGAACCGCTTTATTACTTGCATAACCTTAAATTTTGCCAACATTGTGTTCGTCATAAGTAATTAATAACAACCACATATATCTCAAAACATTTCAAATGAGATCTTCAATATTTTTTGCCACCCTTAAGCCGTGTTATTAAA
This sequence comes from Bryoerythrophyllum caledonicum, assembly GCA_963971425.1. Classification (NCBI taxonomy): domain Eukaryota; kingdom Viridiplantae; phylum Streptophyta; class Bryopsida; order Pottiales; family Pottiaceae; genus Bryoerythrophyllum; species Bryoerythrophyllum caledonicum. Next base: position 3,261,671 of record OZ020520.1, on the reverse strand, counting down.
TTAGATCTGACTAAGTGTTTGAGACGGCTTCTAAAGATGATGCATTGCCTTTGGGTTTTAAAATACTAATTTCAAAAGTATCCAACTGGAGTTAGATTCTGTAATTTAGATGTTGCATATCTCTTGCAATATTATATAGAAATCTATTATGATTCCGTCTATAAATGGCACATCATTCACCATCATCTGAAGATGCTTACTAACATTATGTAGAGCACAGTGGTTAGTGGCCCCTTTATTTTGAGACTAGTGACGGGTTAACCTTAATTTTGAGACTCACCAGCGGACCGTCCAGTCGAGAATGGTAGATGTTAGGAGCCAATTATGAACATCAACCAAGTGATTTTCCTCGATCCACCCGAATGCCTTTCAACTGGATATCTCCAGATGGCAGCAATGCCTTTTGGAGATTTGCAATGCTCCAGGCTGTGATATTGTACATTGTGTAATTCAACAGGAGGTATTACTGTACATAGGAAGGAGAGACGTGAATCAAGTTTATAGGTCCTTCTTCTTTGCTATCTTGCACGAGAATACGTACATTCAATCATTTGATTCATAATATCATGTGATAGGTATCATACACATGTTTACTTGAATCACATTGTCATGTTATCGATCACGAGTGTGTGCATTTCAAACTTTTGTATATGCTTAACTCACAGCATTTGGTTTCCTATATTGCCTAATTTGCGATGTTGAACTTGAATTGTTTTCACAACATTGAGCCCAAAAATTTCTGGATGATGCAATCAAAATCAGTTCAGCTAGCCCTTTGAATAATTTCTCTTGATGCATATACACTGACTCAAAATACTGAGTCAATGTTTTAGTTAGTTACATTAGATCTACAGTGCCATGAGAACAGATGAATAAATTGAAAAACTTTGTATACAAAAGCTGTAAAGCATAAAGTAATAAACAACATCTAAGTGAAAAAACACAAATTAAATTGATAGATTCCAAGATATGGAATTTGGAAATTGGATATATACATGGACTCGATTTTTGGATCACTTTTTAGAATACACTCAAAAATTCGTCCAACTTCCTTTTGATTTCAAAACAACTGCGATTTGAGCAGACATGCTAGCATACAACTTCCTACACTCATCTACAGTGATAGAAGCATAAACCTCTTCAATACGAGTCCACAATTCATGGAGATTCCTTGGAGCAGTGGGATAATAATTCAATCTCCGTTTCAGAGAAGCCCATACATGTTCAATGGGATTCAGGTCGGGAGACTGAGCAAGCCACTTCATAACATCATATGGTTGCTCCCAAAACCATTCTCGAACAATCTTAGCCGTGTGCACAACAGCATTGTCTTGTTGAAAAATAACTTCATCGAGATCAATGTCAAAATCTACCAATGTAGTGTATAATTCCTCCTGTAACAACTCAAGATAATTTGTAGCATTCATCCTCCCATCTATCTTGTGCACACTACCTACTCCTCTTGAAGTTAAACAACTCCAAAACATGACTGAACCTCCTCCATGTTTCACAGTTTGTTTAACAGCATGACTTGGAAGGTTCTTTTCATCACGAATCCAACACCAAGTCCTTCCATTGGAATTAAAACGATTGACTCTTGTCTCATCACTAAAACTGACCCTCTCCCAATCATTAACTGTCCAATACTTGTGTATTTTAGCAAAAGCTAGTCTGTCTTTCACATTCTTGGCAGACAAAGCTGGCTTGGAAACCTTCTCTATTGCCCCGAAACCTGCGTCTCTCAAAGCATTTCTGAGTGTTTCAACACAAACATCCACTCCCGTCTCAGTTTTGAGTGCTCTTGTTGCTTGAACTGCATTCTCCAACCTACCTACAGTCATTGAGCGTACAACAAATCTCTTCTCATAACTTTTTAAAGCCTTTTAGACGCCCTCCTTTTGACATGTCAATGTTCTCAAAGCATTTCTTTCTAATTCTATTCACCATAGACTGCAACAATCCCACCGCTTATGCTACTTTTCTACTGCTGAAATTCTTCTGGAAAAGCGCAACTACATTCAACTCTTTTTCGTTTGAAATGGACCTCATTGTGCCTCACAACTTCTCTAGACACACTAGAAACCTTCTACGCCCTCAGATGAACACCAACTACAAAAAAATTCACTTAAAACTAATCAAAATTGACAAAGTTTCACTCATCACAAGTTGCTTCAAAAGTGCTCAAAAAACTGAGTCTATCAAGGCCGCCTCTCTTCTTAATCTCTCTCTCAAATTCAACCACCTATAATGAGATTAGGATTATGTGGCATGAATCTACATAAAAATATCTTCAACTATCACAATTTCTAAAATTAGACAACTTCTAGGATGCCAGATGTTGCTTTCTAAAGTTGACAAAGTGAAACATTGACTCAGTATTTTGAGTCAGTGTATTTATTGACCATCAAAAGCTTCATCCTTATTTCTGGACTTTGAAAAGTCCAAATATAGTCAAATTAGGCATTTTAGTGAAAAAATGCATTTTATCCCAAGTCAAAGATTTCACACATTGCCACACATTGTTTGGGCAAGGAAACAAAAAGAACTTCTACTTTTCCACTTTTCCACATAAAACTTTGAGATCTTCATATTAATCAATTTTTTATTTTATCTATTTAATTTTTATTGTAAAACGTGGTGTAAACCTTAAATTTAATCGACCGTTCGAATAGTCATTCTCAAACTTACTTTGTTTCCAATAATTTAAAATGTGAATTGGCACTTTTTGAACCTCCAACCCTTGCACAATTGTTTTGAATATGCTACACCCCTACTCTACCTATATAAATTGATGTACAAGGAGTTAATATCATGATCAACATGATGATGCAAAATTTAGACCTTGTATAGTGCAAAACTTTGACACCCAATGAAGTCAAAGTGTGTTGATTCACTCAATGCAAGGATGAAAATGAACCATTCTCTCTACTTCAAACACTATAATCTTTCGATCCAAGCAGTCTATGTAGATGAAATTTTGTGAGTATGTTATTTATTAAGTGTTGAATGAGATCCTATGCATAAAACTAAATATACATTTTTTTGTTTCTTTCCCTACTTATTGTACTAGAACTAACAATTTTGACGTGTTTTTGGTGTGAAATTGTCAAAGAAATTTAGGGATTAAATTAGGTTGTAGATCAAACAAAGATGAAGTATTGGTTCACCATTTCGCAAATTACTCCAAACCTAACCACCTAAGGGCCTCTTGTTTCTAATGGGTTAATGAAAGATTAGTGTCTGTTTATCCCGCAGGCCGGCCGGCGAAGCTCATCAAAATTTTTTGGAAGATTTTTACTTTTACTTTAATACTTTTTACACCATAATACTATGCAACCTAAGTGTATAGCATATATCTAAATACTAAAATAAATAACGGACATACATTGCAATGAAATTTATCCACTCGTGGCATCTCCCAGGCTTGATTGCAGGTGTTGCCCTTAATCCCTACAGGTCAAAAAAGCCACTTTTGGGTTGCAATATGATGTTTTCTCTGTATTTGACATACAAGGTGTAAGAATTGATGTATACGATAGTTACAAAAGTTTGTATTTGTGTTGAGCCCAATCCAATGACACATTATAGTATTAATTTAGATCATTATTGCACCTACTACATGCTTGAGAAGTTGCAAAATGGTCAAGTATTCTACATGTATGGTGTCGTATTTGAGCATGATAAGGTTCATGTACTAAAATGACCTCCAAATGAAAGATGTTGGTTGGAGAATCTTCAATCCAAAGGTGTATGTGTTGCTAAATTTTGATACAATTTTTGTATGTTAAAAGTAAAATATGTAACCATATATATGGTCTTCCACTAACCTTTAAGCGTTATAGGGTTAAGAGGGAAAAAGAGGAAATGATTTTGGAGGATTTCATACTTTTACTTTTTTACTTTTATTTAACACCTTTACTTCACTGCTTTTACTTGATTTCTTTTACTTTAAATTATATATAGCCTTTTACTACACCAAACACTAAATATAGTGGGGATTCATAATTGATATGGATCACCCACACTAATTTGAATCAAGCACATGCATATGAGAACTCAATCGGCTATTCGTTTTCAAGCAAGTGTGTGCCAATCACCAATTGGATGTAAATTTCCAATTAGTGCAGAAACTCAAACTATCTGGTCCACACTATATGCAGTGTTTGGTGTAGATGTTTATCTCCACAAAAACCTACTTCCCTAGATTGAGCATCCTCCTTGAAACACCAACTCAAAAAGTAAAAGTCACAGATGCTTCCAGCAGGATAAAACCTTTGAGAAAGATTCTCTAGATTCTTCTTGTCGAGGGAAATCGCGAGGGTTTCAAGGCGTGGAAGTTCGGAAGTGCTTTGAGGGTTTGAAGGGGAGCTCAGGGTTTGCTAGGGTTTTCTAGGGTTTGAAGGGTTTTGGAGTTGGAGGAGATATTAGATCATCGTTTGCTTTTGGTTATTGAGGTGTGGAGGTGTTTGTGGCGGTGAGCGAGAGGTTGGGAGAGGGAGAGATGTGCGATGACAATGAAGCGGTTGTCGTTTCGGCCGCGGCCGTTGGACATCAACAAGAAGCTGTCACTCGTCACGTCTCGGCAGGAACTTGACGGCGGGGAGGAGTATGTGCGGGGCGGCGTGAAGGATGAGCAGATGGAGCCGGTATGTGATTTAGACGTTTTAAGGTTTTAGTTAGGGTTTGAGTTGCGTGAGTTGATATTTTTATAATTTTTTTTGTGTTGATGGAGCTGCAGGTGTTGGCGAGTCCGGCAGCGCCAAAGAAAGCCGTGGCAGGGTCGGAGATTCCGACTCCGCAGTTCCTGGTGGTGGACAGCTACGAACGGGATTACACGCGCACGTTCGTGCAGCCGCAGTCCTATATTCGAGCGCGGCCTGGTAATTGAGCCACCGACTCTCGCCTTTTCGATGGATGACATCCAGCTTTGGTCCTGTTTTTAGGGTTTGATAAAATTATGCTACGGTTAATTTCGGAGTTCTTCGTCCTGGGGCTGAACCGGTTCTTTTCCTTTCACGTGAAGTGAATCCAGAACGGGCTGCTGCTGTTTTGTATTGAGAAATGAAGTCACTGCTTTTAGAACAGAGAACACCGCCTTTCATGGTGTTGTTCTGGATCGGATTTGTCGATGTGAATTTTCTAATCACGTTCGTGATGTATTCGGGTATGCGCAGCCAGAAGCGAAACTGCGCAGTATTGTGAATACGATCTGGATGACGATGATGAGCACTGGCTTTATAAACTCAACGAAGAACGCAGCATCTTGGCAGCTGAGAAGTAAATTTACAACATCCGAGCTTTGTTGTTGATGTGGCCTTATTTGTTATGAATTTATGCGACAGGAGATTGGGTGTTTCCGAGAATACCAGAGATGTTAGTACGAGGGATATAGATGGCAGTTATGATTCCCTTTCTTGTTTCAAGGAGTTAAGTTAGCTCTTGCCTGCAGTATGAGTCGATAAATATCTGCCTGCAGGATTTTGTTCTGAGGTTGTTTGCTCTAGTTTCACCGTTTTGGTCAAATTGTGTGTTCGAATCTATTTCACCAGTTTTGGTGTATCGATCCTTGAATCGCTGCTCTCATGTAGGTTCGAGATGATGTTATACAAGTTGGAGATCGTGGATCACCACAGAAGGCTGCAAAGGGACAAGGACAGACTAGGGCCAGTCGTATCAATACTTGGAACACCTATTCCAGTTGTACTCAGCAAGGAGGATGCTGTCGAGGTTTCTTTCGCTTGCCATTGATGCTCTGATTCAGTTCTACACATTAGTTATGGTCCCTTCGATATAACATTTGTCGTTCATTGGTATAATGACACAATTGTTGTCGTTCACAGTGGTTCAAACTCTCTTGGATAAGCAGATTATGTGGGCCTTGAATCTGGAGCCAATAGCTCGAGTGTGGACATGTGAACTGATAAGGGGGAAGATGGATTGCAGGTACTGGAAGGATTATCAAATTCGCTTGCAGTGCTTGGGGCCGTGTTTGACTATTGGAAGGGAAAGGTTTGTATCTTAATTATTATCCCGAATTCCACCTGAATTTTTACCTGTGATTCAAACATCATATCAGATTGTTGTAGAGATGTCTTAGGTTCATTTTGCAATATTGAAGCACATTTTGGATACTATGTATGGTCTAAATGCAGTACTTACTCTGCTTTTTATTTTTCTGCTGTCTCAGAGAGGAAGCCTGCAGAAGCCTATACTACGTCGTTTGCAGGTGAATTTTCTAGTCATAACTAGTATTATCTAGTTCGGGGCGTGATTTATACTGGATACATACACACCATTTATTTCATGGAAGGACTAGTTTTAGCCCTTAGTATGCTATGCATAGGTCAAATATGTAAACTAACAACATTTCCCATGCTATACAGCCCGCCCCAGCAGTGAACGATCCAAGTCCATTTAATGTGTTCAGGCCCAGGGAAAAAATTCATCGGCCTCACACGCGGCGTGTAAGCACTTGTTTCGCTGTGGCTTGTCTCATTAATACTATATTACTGATTTCAGCTTTCATTATGTCTGTCCATTAGAATACCGTTGGTGCTCTGTTCATTGTGTATTACATAACGAACGTTTCTATCATCTGTTGTAAGTTAGCAATCTTGCCGCATTAGACAACGTGGTCATGAGATGTATCACTTTGGAACACATACAGATGAATTTACACATGGCATGTGTGATTGGTTTGGGTTTTGATGCTGTATTGTGAGATACTCGATTACTAACTTCTGTGAATCTACTTGTTCTGCAGATGCAAAGACGTGAAAATGATGTGCAGTCCTTTGGGAAGCTCCGCCAGGTGTGCATCATGTTCCATGCATGTTCTCAAGTTTTCTTTGAATAAATTGCATCGAATATTAGCTTGCAGATGTGATTGTAGAATGATGTTTCTGAGAATTTGTTAAAAGTTGATTTTTTGCTCACGTTGCAAAAGTGGTGATGTTCTGAATAGCTTCTGTGGTTCCTACAACTTGTACAGCTGTTGTTATAGAGGGCTTTTAATATCTATATTACTAGGTTAAGAAACATAGTTTAACGTGTGTTTGATGTCTGAAATCCTGACTTTTTGCTTCGAGCGCTTCATTATTCCTTCAAAATGAACTCTGTAGGAGAACCTTCTGGTATCTAATGTTTTGGTGGCCTGGGGCTGGTTGGGCTTGGTTTAGGTTCGGCAACATTTTGAGCAGACCAGGGATATCATGCGTCTCATACAAGATGTATAATTTCAAACCGGACTCCGTACGACTATAGATATATTTTCTACAAATTTGCGTCTGATTCAACACTTTCCTATATTCATGCTGTCATGCTGCAACCTCTGATGTGCTTCGATCCTAATGATATCGTGGTACCTGTCCAGAGGGAGAAGAAAAAGCGAGAACTTGTACAGGTCGAAGCAAACATCCAAAGATTAGAGTTGAAGTTGAAGGTTGGCCAGGTTAGCCATACTTCCACCTTGCCTTCTCCTCGCTCCGTCAATTTTCATAACTAAAACACAAAGATTCCTTTCTGCTCTAGGATTTTCGAAGCACATCTCATCTACGACGGAGACTCGATTAAGTGGTCGGTTGTCAAAAGTATTGACTCGTCAATCTTGGTGAAAATTTTGATCTTATGATATTTTATTTGTATAATAAGAAACTGTCATAGTATAGATTGGCCAACATCGGCGTGATAGAGTATCAACTTCTATGTTCTAAACACGTTTGGACAATGATCCAATTGCAGTATGCCCAACACGATGCTGTGCGAATGGAAGAAGAGGATGGAAGTCCAATGCCCAGCAGGACTTCTGGGCTTGAGGATGGAAACCGCTTTAACTTCTACAGAACAGATCAATTTCATGGTAATGGGAGGCCAGTTTCCACCTTTGAAACGACACCACCTGCTTACAACGCTACCGCTGTTGCTGAACGGGAAGTTCGCATTCCAAGGCGAAGACCAAGATTCCCTGCCGTTCGTAGTCGTTGGAAAGGAGGGGTAAGTGATGTCTCACCTTTTCCCAAACTGTGATGAATACGTTAGTCAAGATATATCTTTGTACATCGAAGCCTAACAAGGAATTTCTAAGGAGCTTCTTGATACGTGTTCAGTAGCTTAAGCCTGTCGAGGATTCTTTAGAGTACTATATCTAATTTTTGAACCTTGGTAGCTGGTTCCGCAGGAATCATCAATTGAAGAAACATCTGCATAAAATATCTAAGGAAATCCCCTTATCGAAACATAAAGTTCAACAAGGTGAATGAACGCTCTTTGAAGAATATTATTCTCTATGTAGGATATTAACTGAACTAGGTGTTCGTTTCTTCCTGTGTTGCTGCAGGTGAAGGCGTTGGAGCATCTGGAGCCAACGTTTTTGTTTACCAAACCCTTAGATTTAGGCAAGTTAGAAAGCGCAGGGATCGCAGTCACAGATGGTGATATGAGACCCTTGCCGTTTCGTTACCCTGGTAGGATTGGACGTGGAGGCCGCCTTGTGTTCGACCGGTGGAATCCACTCACTCAAGCGCCAGTAGGCCTCCATAACCACCACTTCACCGCCAACAAGCCATTTACGACGCCAGTGAGTAGAGGCCGACCCACGTTGTCCTCAAGGCAAGTGTAAGTACTTTCACGTTTTCTCCTGTTGTGTTTTTTCCTGTTGTGCCATATTACTACACATTCTGATGAGGATTTGGGTGGTGATCAACTGCTTGGTCTTGTTGTACTTTTATTAGATTCAGTTGTTTTTTCCAAATTTCACTCTTGTTTCTTTTCTTTTGCCAGAAGGTAGAGCGTGCTTGTAACAATTCAACGTTCTGTAAGCTGCAATTTATAATTTCCGGTGTAGTTCAACGGCTATACATGTAGTTTGATTACTGTATATACAACGACACTATTTCCAGTCTGGGTAGAATTTCATGTCCATGATCCTGGCAGCAAGTTGGCGGACGGAAGGTGGGAGCTGCAGCAAGTGTGAGCTCTTTCGGTGGGAGAACGGGAAGAATTATTGGTTGAGAAGCTCAGGTTGGCAAGTCAGCAATGCTTCCTCCCTTAATACCATTCTCAAGAATTGTTCTTTTAGAATTAGTGAGGCATGGCAGTCCAGGTCCAATTTCTGTAGATTTGTATAGCACTCATGATACTTGTCCAAGGCAAAGCAGGCAAGTAAAATTAGTTTTGTGTGAATACAAACGAAGTAGGTTGAGATCCCAAACATCATTAGACGGTGGTTGATGGAAGTTCCATTCTTTTCATTCAAAATATCATACAGAGGATCAATCATAAACTCCATCTTTTTTGCTTATGGACATGAAATTCATCCATGATTTACGGGTGGAGATGGAAAGAAGAATCTCTTTCATTTCATTTCTCTTTGCATCAAAAAGGGCAAGTTTGGAGTGTTTATGGTGAGAAATAGGCAAGGATTTTTAGGATAAAGGCCCAATGTCCCCTCAGGTGACATTTTGAGTTTGGATAAGGTCCCACAATCTCAAATTTTGGCATAAGTTTCTGAGATTTTTTATTGAATGGGCAACTTTTTATTCCCATGGACATAATTTTTGTAGAAATCCGGCTTACGGTTCAAAAGTTACAATTTTGTTTGGTAACATATACAAATAGTGTAGTGGTCTAGTGTGACATATAACAAATAGGGTAGCAAAACTTTAATTAGTTCTAAATTCAATAGAAATTCAAGTTTTTGTCTATTTAAAAGAAAAATCCTCTTAAAAGAAAATGGAAATCTTTCCATCTATTGTACGGATTTTTGAATTCAAAAATATGAGAAGGATATGATATATGCAAAACTTGAAGTGTGTTGTTAATTATATGCACATAGTTGCATTACATCACTTAAGGACATCTTTTACCCCTCTTCTACTTCTAAAATTTGGTGCACATGTGCCTAACATGATCTTTTTTATGTCAAAAATAAGAAAATCACGGACAGTAGTGCAAAAAGTTGCCATAGAAGGTAGTTGAAGTTTGTTGAAGGTATTTAGTATGACCTCAAGAAGAGTTTATGTCTCACTTCAAAGGCCAATATCTTTCAATCCGAGCGGTCAAACTAAATGAATTGATTACCACATAAACTTGTACAGAACACTAGGGTGACACCCAAATTGGCGCCTTGTACAATTCTAGGGATAGTTTCCACACTGCTTCCAACTTTGACACCCTCTTGAGGGCTGAAAATTTGTTAGTTTACCATGAAATTTTAGACACAAAATCATGTTTATGTTGAGAACATGTGTACCAAATTTCAAGGCCCGGAGATTTATACAAAAAAAGATATCCAAGGTTTACCAGCAAGGTGTAGCCATAAGAATAGTTTCACAGTTGCCAACTTTGACACCCTTCCAAGGATTGAAGAATTTTTTTTCCCCATGGAATTTTGGAGTAGAAACACCTTTATGTTGATTACACATGTGAAAAAATTCAAGTCCAAAAAACCCACATAAAAATGATATTCCAAATCTACCAATAGGTGTAGTTGTAAGAACAAAGGGGAAAATTGTTTCACAATTTCCAACTTTGACAGCCTCCCCTAGGGCTAAGAATTTGTTAATTCAACAATAAATTTTTGTCACAAGATCATTGTTACGTTGATAACATGTTGGAAAATTCTCAAGGCCAAAAGATACACACAAAATTAGTTCTTCAAAATCTACCAACATGTATGTCTTCCATCAGCATCAATTACTTCTTGTAACGTAGAGGGCATAGAATAACATAATTGAAGGAGCTTTGTATCACTAACTAACTTCCACTCTCTTTCAAGAACTACCTTTAACGCATCTATATTTGTAGGACATGCCTTGTCACGTTGTACTACAATTTTTAGAATCTTCCACAAATTCTCAATTGGATTGAGATTGGAAGAGTTTGTAGGCCAATCGAGCTTCTCAAGAAGGCGCATTTGTCTCCATTCTTCACATATTTTGCTGCGATGGACGGGTGCGCCATCTTCCATGAACACCGAATGTGGAACTTTACCCATGAAATGAGATAATTCCCCTTCATAAACCACTTCCACAAAATCTTTTGTAGAACGTCAATTTTAAGCATAAAAACAAGCTCTGACTTTTGCCCTTTAGCAAATGGGCCCCAAATCATCAAGGAAGTTTGTCCACTATTCAAAGTGGGAATTATACAATTTGATGAATAATGCTCATATGCAGTTCTCCAAACATGAACTTGTGTTGAATTTTTCCCAATTTCAAAGGTATATTTATCTATCCAAACAATACCTTCCAATCTTTTGCGCTCCATCCACGGTACTTCTAAGCAAAAACCAACCTTTGATATATGTGACGAGGCGTCAAAAAATGTTTTTTGATTGCAATTCAACTAAAGAGCCTTTGAATGGTACGTCCACACACAAAATTTTCCCACATGTTATCAACATAACATTGATCTTCTGACAAAAATTTCATGTTGAAATAACAAATTCTCAGCCCTAGGGGAGGCAGTCAAAGTTGGAAGTTGTGAAACAATTTTTTCCTTTGTTTCTCACAACTACACCTGTTGGTAGATTTGGAATATCATTTTTTTGGTCGATCTTTCGGACTTGATTTTCTTTTATACGTGTAATTTACAGAAAGGTTTTTCCACTTCAAAAGTTCCATTGAGATTTTATTTTTCTTCAATCCTTAGAAGGGTGTCAAAGTTGGTAGCTGTGAAACTTTTCTTACAACTACCCTTGTTGGTAAAATCTTGAATATTTTTTTTTGTATGAATCTCCTGGTCTTGAAGTTTGGTACACATGCTCTTAACATAAAGGTGATTTTGTATTTAAAATTTCATGGTATTATAATAAATTTTCAGCTCTCTAAAGAGTGTCAAAGTTGGAAGCAGTGTGGACGCTATCCCTGGAATTGCACAAGGCGCCAATTTGGATGTCACTCCAGTGTACAATACTTGTACAAGATCTTATGGTTAGATATGCAAAATCTATCTTCATTTGCATTTTGTGTTGAATGCATTGAAATTGGCATTTTTTAGCGAGTTTGGGTGCTAAAATGCCACGGGCCTTTAGGGATTAAAAGTTCAAGTAACCAGGTGTAAACCTTAACTATTTTGCACAATGAGATTTTTTTCTTAAAAAAAACTGAACAAAAAGTCTCAAACATTAACATGGAAGAAAATTCTTCTATTCCAAATTGAAGATAACAAAAACCTATAACCAAAAATTAAGGTAAGTGTTTACCTATGGGAAGAAAGGTACCATGGTAGCTAGATCCAAACTCCTAGATTGGATCGAGCTCCTCAAGGGACAACTTTTTACAAATAATGCATTTTTTTAACCAAGAGCAAAGGTAATAATACTAGGAGAACCCATTGGGTAAGAACAAAACCCTATACGGTTTAGGTGGGGCTATTAGGGATACTCAGTGTACAAAACCCTTTTCTCCATCCAAAGCTTCTTCCTCTTCTCGGCAAACCTTCGTCGTCTCCGCTCCTCTTCGTTCCGCGCTCGCTCGCCCGCGCCTCCCCGCCGCCGCTATGAACCGGGAGAAGCTCATGAAGATGGCCAGTGCCGTGCGCACTGGCGGGAAGGGCAGCGTCAGAAGGTGATATACACCTCCACTTCTTCATGTATCTACATTCCAATTGTAGGGGATGTTCAAGTCTTGGTCACTGTTTCGGATTGCTTTCTTCCTCCACTTCTTTGTGTGGGAGGGGGGTTTCGTCTTTGTGGCGAAGGGTTTCTCCTCGTGTTCACGTCATTGATTCTACGCTGTTTCGTGTAGTTTATCCGGTTTCTTAGGGTTTGGGGTTTTGCCCTCAAAATTCGTTTAATTTTAGGGTTTCGAGTTTTGGTACTATTCTGAGAGCTCTGAAGGCATTGATTCTACATGTTTTGCGCATTTTCATTTTGTTTTGACGTAGTGTAGTGGTTTTTAGGGTTTGGGGTTTTTAGGGTTTTTGAGTGCCTTTTCTGGAGGACGTTTTGTTAGGGTTTTGATCAGTTTTGGGTTGTTTTGGTGCAATGGCCTTTTGTGTTGACTTTTTGCACATTTGGGGTGTGGTTTTGTTTTCTATGAATTGTTGGCAGAAAGAAGAAAGCGGTGCACAAGACTACCACGACGGATGACAAGAGGTTGCAAAATACCTTGAAGAGGCTCGGAGTGAACACCATTCCCGGCATTGAAGAGGTCAACATCTTCAAGGATGAGACTGTCATTCACTTCGTGAACCCCAAAGGTATCCTTTCAGCATCAAAACAAATAATGGATGTTTGAAAATGAACTGTGATGTCATGACAGACGTCGGGTTTTGAACCTCTTTTGTTTTTGTCTATTGATCTTTGTGGTTTATGGCTTTGGTTAATTTGATTTTCTGACGTTCTTTTGCAGTGCAAGCGGCCATTGCTGCCAACACATGGGTTGTTAGTGGACCGTCTCAGACTAAGAGTAAGTTAGCGCATCGACTCTCCATTCATAACTTCTTTTGCAATCAGAGATGAGTTTCAATCATTCTAACTTTCTGTTTTGTTGTTCACTCATTTGCAGAGCTTGAGGAACTCTTGCCAAGCATCATTAACCAACTTGGTATGTATCTCTTTATCAGCAACGTTATGGTCAGGGGATTGTTTTTAAACTCCAGCAAGCACCAAGAATCTTGTCTTTCAGCAAAAAAATTAGTATTGAATTTTACAGTGGGGTGAAAATGATTAATTTAGATGAAGTCATTGTTTATCATGACAAACTGTATACTTCATCTAGATTGTGGATGAATGTTGGAGACATTTTTCCAAAACATGAAGAAATAACCCTGCTCATGGTGTATAGTTTCTGGTGATTGATGAATCCGTGTGGTTTTTTTTTTTTGCTTTCAGGTGCTGATAACTTGGTGAACTTGAGGAAGATAGCGCAGCAGTTCCAGAGGCAAGAGGCGGCGGGAGCCATTCCAGAGGAGGAGGAGGACGACGTGCCTGAGCTTGTCGAGGGAGAGAACTTTGAGGATGCTTCCAAGGAGGAAGCCAAGCCAGTTGCTTAGGAATTCTGTAATTTTGTAATCTGTTGGTGCAAGAATTGGTATGGATCATGTGTTTGCCCCCAGCGCAACCTTCTCAGCTTGATCCTTTTTTTTTTCCTGAGGAAGCTGTAGCACCACTTGTGGCATTTTGTATGTGTAGCTATACCTTTTGAACATTCGGAGCGTTCACTTCGAGGTGTTGCTCGTGCTTGTGTGAGCCGAAATGAATGTATTTGAGCAATTCACATTGTGATGGAGCTTCAAATCGCACCACTGATATTAGAACCTGGTATTTTCGTCCCGTACTTAAAAGTTAGCTGTTGGATGCCTTGTGTATTCCTTGAAGAGTCTTGTCCTATTTGTCTTACTTCCATGCAAAGGCTTTGTCGACAGTATTCAGATAAATCACATCGTCGATTCTCTCAGCTTTTCTACCTGGTTGTAGCGAAGGCTTCATTTTCGTTTTGAGGATGTTCAATTTTTGGAACGATAATTGTTTTCAGGTTTTTGAAGTTTCAGAAACAACGTCTCGAACACACGTTTAAAAACTGTAGGCAGTTCAAAGAAATTCGTTTCAATCCTCTCAAAATCCACAAATTGTACACTCAATCAACATATGACACAAATTTGTTCCAGGTTCTTGATGTTCGAGATGCTCTGCTACGAACCCTGGCATGCTGTACACTCTAGTCGACAGGGGAGAGATCCACATTGGCAGGGCCGTTGATGACGGTTCCGTGGTGATCGAAGATGGAGCCGTGACACGGGCAGTTGAAGACGCCGTCGATGGGGTTCCACTTCACCACGCACCCCAGGTGTGGACACACAGCCGAGAACTTGTGCACGCAACCCTTGTCGTCCTTGTACACAGCCACTTTACTCACCCCCTGCTGCACCACGCACCCTCCGCACGGCGCCAGGTCTTCTATGTCCACGCCGTCCGACCCTACAAATGGAAGCAGATCCTTGATCCCCTGCACCAAAAGAATAAAAACAAAAATTAAGAAACGATGCCTCTTTTTGCCTAGTCCATGATTTGCAGAGAGATGAATGCGAATACCTCAACGGTGTTCCACAGGCGCACTCCGGTGCCGGCCACGGTTTCGGATGAAGCCGGAGCTCCTCTTTTAGGACTGTAGATGTCAGCCCATGGGTTGTTCTTTCCGGTTATCAAATCCGTGATCAGGATTCCAGCTATGGTTCCGGACGTTATCCCCTGGCCACTGTCACCTGTTGCAACGCACGGTCATTACAAGACTGCTCACAAGAAGACACCAGAAGCCTTCCAAGTATGATCGCAACGTCAACGCAGCTTGTGAACCATTGATTGGGAAGAAGGTCATGTCCCATGATCGTGGATACAACCATTGACATTGAGCCCGGTAATATTATGCAAGCAGGTTGTGATCCTGTCTCACCAAGGTTATATCCCATAACCGGTGGCTGGTAGATTACAGTTCAGCTCATTGATGCACACAATCTGTCGCGAGATTGATATCAAGTGGTGAATTTGTTACCTGTCACGACAAGTTGATCATAAGCAAGAAGGCCAGCAGTGTTGCCGGCCAAAGGGTCAGCTCCAATCAATGGCACGTAACCCACGGGCTTATAAACCTGCAAGATAGATAATTCAACTTATTGAATTTGAAGGTAATTATAGTCTAATCAAGTGATATCAAACCTGCAAGATAGATAATTTGAAGGTAATTATAGTCTAATCAAGTGACCACTATCAATGCATCGTTACCAGTAAATTTTGAGAGTACATATATATATATATATATGCTTTACCTGGCCAGTCCATTTATACAGCGTTTCACCAGCAGAGGTCCACCGCTTCTTGGCCCATTTCTCCAGATTACTGTAAGCGTCATGATAATCCTCAAACTTCATGCCTGAGTTGTGATCCTCGCCACCAACGACGAGAACATCGTGGTCTTCTCTCTCCTCAACGCGCACACTGTGATATGGAGTGGCAGTGTCCCACCACAGAGATTTCCTGATTCACAGAGTCATCACACGTATAAATGAAACTGTGATAATTCAACCTGTCATGTACCCTTCATTACTGAAAGAAGATGATTAGACTCACTTTACAGAGCCTTTAGGCAGCTTCAGTCCGACGGCGTAAAAGTACTCCGGTTGTTGGAACGTATGAATGAGCTGGTCTCTGTGAAGTGGCGTATTGGTGGCCATCACCACAGCGCCTCCTGTCACTATGATGCCGTCCGCTGTTGTCACCTGATTGTTGTCGAACTTGCGCACCTTCGTCGTCTCATGGATCTTCCCTCCCTTGGAAGCCACAGCTTTCGCAAGCCCATTCACGTACCTACAGAGGACAAAAAGCATCACACTCTGCTATTTTGTTGATATTTAGGATAAACATCAACCGATGAAAAAGACCTGTTGTTCTACTTACTTGATCGGATTGAATTGTCCAGCAGTGGGAAACTTGAGAGCTTTGCCAATGCTCCCACTGGAAGGATCATTCTCCAAATTCACCATCTCCACACCAAGACCAAGCCTCAGGCAGACATCAAACTCCTGGAGCAGTACACAATCAGTCATTCACATGCCAGTGTTTCACAACTTTCGCGCAGGTAGAAGGAGCTGGGTTTACCCTCTGCAGTTTATCGTGAGCGCCACTGGAGTCGTCATGCGGATACAGGAAACCTTCAACACGATCGAAGTCACAGTCGATATTCTCCGCCTGCACAGTCTTCTCGATCCAGTCGATGGCGCTCACGTAGCTGTCCGCGACCTGTTTGGCTTTCTCGAACCCGTGCAGCTTCTCGACCAAGTGGTAGTAGTCATCGAACCACGGCATGATGTGGGCCGTGGAGCGGCCCGTCTGGCCCGCGCCCACCACTCGCGACTCCAGCACGATGACGCTCTTCCCCGCCTGGAGGAGGTTGTATGCGACGCTGAGGCCGGAGATTCCGGCGCCCACCACGATCACGTCCGCGCTCGCGTCGCGCTCCAGCTTCGGGTAGGCTGGCTTCTGGGTGTGCTGGTCCCAGAGCGTCTCGCGGAGGCCGGGGACGGGCGCCTTGTCTGCCACTTCCACCACGGGGCGCGCGCTGCTGGCCATTGTTGTCTGCTGCCACCACCTCCGCGTCAAAAAACAAATGGTGACAAATGGTATGGTAAAAGAAATGGCCATTGTTGTCTGCCACCAGCTCCACGATTGAATGAATCGATTGGGTGAACTAGCATCATGTTAGTTAAGTATCCATTGCCATACCTTATTGCACCGAGACTGAGAATGTCGTCGCATTGCACACCAATGGAAACAAGGAAAATTACCCTACATTTAATGGGGTAGTTTAGGTACACATAGGTTTACGATAATTGCTAGATAAAGCACTTGGAGTTACTCATACTAGCACTCGGTAACCATCCACAGATACAACAACACTCAGGAGAATAGACTCTGAAGTGCGACTTACCGCAAATCTTCGACTCGCAGGCATTGCTGAGTTGACACACAAGCCGGGGCTCGTCTCCAGAAACCCGCACTTAGAAAACTCCTGTGAAAAACATTCAAGTGATTCAATCAGCTCGGAATGTGCAAAAACCTGAGACCGAGCACAACTCTCACGACTCGCATTTGCAAATCAACATCGATAACTAGCAACTCCTGGCCAGGTTCTAGACTGAAATTACAAATGATGGACCACACAATCGGCTGAGCCTGAGCATTCTTAGGAGCCAGAAGTTAGGAAAGAGATTCACCAGTGCGTAAGCGAAACAATTGACATACCAGAGACGGTCCGGAGCTCCTGGTGGCCGGAGCACCCAACAGCGTCTGGAGAGGAAGCCGCACGCGCAACGAGGACACCGTGGACGCTAACATCCCAACCAACTTGCGCTTGTCCAGCAGCCACACGGTCCCTCGTCTAGAATCACGGACACAAATCACGACCTGAACTGTAGTAGCTCCCCTGCTGCAAGCTCCACATGACAGCAGCACTGCAGTCGATTAACTTAAGAAAATCAGGGGAGACTGGGCAAGCACACATCCATGCAAGCATGCAGCTATGCCACGAGGAAAGTGTGCTTGTCGAGGGTAATCGACGGCCGGTTTTCCACCGGATTTGGTCGTGACATTGTCTAGTCGATTGGCGTGAGTGTGGAGGACTTGCGGCGGGACGCGTGCTGTCCATGCTCGTGGGGAGCTTTTGCTGGCTGCAGTGTTTCCATGCTGGAGTGATGTTCAGCGTTTCTGCGTCAATGCCATTTCCACAAGTGGCACAGCTGCGAGACGCTTGTGAACAAGTGGAAAGATAGGTGTGGCGACTTTCTACCCAAAACTGACCGGCCACCCAATACCGCTCTCTTCTATACCTTCCTAGATTTTAAGGAGAAAATGTACATGACTTTTGCATCGACCGATGAATTTACAAGTGGTGTGATGACCGGCTACATTTCTTCCTTGAATTAGACTTGGAAGGGTGTAGAAGGGAGCAGTACATTGATTTTGGTATCTAGTGTTACACTACATTTCATGTTATAACCTCTCTTCACCACACAACTCTAATGATGTTTCTCTAGAAAATTAGTGTTGAGGTTTTTTTCAATCAATTTTTGTACACTTTGGAACATTTTGTTATTTTGTTTATTACCTCATTAATAACACTAAATGTAAAGTTGGTAAAACTCCAAAGTTACAATTCTTTGCATTTAGTGTTCATGTTGACATTTAATGTTGTAACATTATCGGCGTTGTTGACGTATAGTGTTAGAGTTTGTAATAAATGTTTTGAACACCAAATATCAAAATCAGTGTAGTGGGTTGCCAGTTCATTTTAGGTTGTCCTTATTTAGCATTAATCCACATTGAAGCCCCATTTGCACTTGTAGATGTAAGCGCACGAAGTAAAATCATAAGGTTAACAGGGTCTGTTTGCACTTGCTATTAAAGGGGTGTTAGCAAAATGAGTTTGGATGCAGCTTCGAAACACATTTATTTGCTGACAACACTCCAAACACGAAGTGCAAACAAATTCTAAATTTATCGGTATTTGTGCCCATCTCTGTTTAAGTGTTCCACCCTTTCAGCTCTAAATGGAGGTTTGCTATTGGTGAGGACCCTCTACTTTTGGTCTTCGCTCATGGGGGGTACACTATTGATGGCCATCGGTTGAATATGGTAGCACACTTTGATAATTCATAACCAATTCACATTTCATCGGAAACATGTGAAATCACTTGAATTGAAATCGTAATTCTGTTGGCTATCACTAAAAAAAATTGTTGTTTTTCTCTCCATATATATTACTCTCCATAACCGCTTAACTTGTCGGTTATGGAGGGGGTTACTTTAAGTGCAAATGGGGCTTAAGATTATACTCACATTCTGAGTATAATTAGATATTACCTTTCTAACATATCTGAAATTGCCTTAGAAACATACAATGGATGAACAAAATGAGACTAGCACAAATAAATATTTGTTCATCAGCAACTTTTAAGTAAGGCCTATGGTTTGTGATTAACCCCTATGAGTTTAAGGTGATTTTTGTAAATCTATGGCACATAACCATGATTGTCAATCATATTTTATAATCTTGAGATTATACATGAAGCTACAAGAGGATAAAAGCTACTTGGGAATATGAAATTTGGACCTAAGAAAAAGTTATGCTATCAAGGATTTTGTTTGTGGAGGAAGAGCACGCCGAGTAGCTCTTATAAAATTCTACAAACCTTTATTAAATGTGAGATTTTTAATATAAGTACATGAAATGATTAAAATTTGAGATTTTCAAAAAATAAAAATAAAAATAAAAAACATTCTATATTGTGTAACTTTCTCTTCAGGATAAGTCAAAATTTTATCACCTTTCTAGACAAGGTTTCTAAATTTGATTTCCTCATGGCTCAAGTTTTGAACTCACTTATAAATTCTTAGTGTTTTGAAGTCATTAGAAGCTTTGAAGATTTTGAAGATTATGAAGAGTGTAACCTCTAAGATTAAAAGTCCTAAGGTGGGATTCTAGTAATTTTGGGCAGCTTATATCCATGCCAATTTAGGCCATGAATTTTTGAAATTTATATTGGAAATTGTATTAGCTTGGTGAGGGAATTTTTTTGAAAACAAACCACAAAAGAAAAGTAATAGGGTTTTGAATTTCAGAGAGGGAGAACATATAGAGCAAGCATGGTACTATATAGGTGAATAGTACTAATGTGGAAATTTGAATTGTACTAATGTGGAAAAGTGAATAGTTCTGATGTGGAAACTTGAATAGTACTAATGTAGAAACTTTAATCCCTAAAGGTTTGGGCCTAGTGCTTCACTAAAACCACCCCAAAAATGCCACTTTGAGATGAGGTTTTATTAGACTTGTTCAAACGGCTTTTTACTATTTTCAATTTTAGGATCTTTAAGATAACTACTACAAGTAACCACCCTAATTTTTTTGTAAAAGTCGACCATACAAATTGAAAGATATATGCATTTGAAGAGTGCAATTTTTTTTTCTACTATGCCCAGACTGGTTCAACATACTTTGACTCAAGATAATGGTATATTTTTCCACTATACATTGCATAAACTCAATGGATTCATATTTTGACTTGTGTTAGGTCATTGCACGCCAAAAATCACAAGTGATGGAGATGTTTACGATAAGAAAAAATGGACCTACAACGTCTAAGGGTTTAGAAAGTGATTGTTATATTAGGAAAGCAGTTTTATTTTTTGAATAGATAAATAATTGTTGGAATTAAAATCCAAACGGTGAATAGAACCATTATGTCATATTCTAACAATAGAAAAAAAAATTTAAAAAAAAGGTAAAATCTTTAATTTCTATGCATTTTTCAGTGAAAACAATGAAGGTAGCCAAGAACTTTCCTACAGTACTACTCGCCTCATAAAAGTGCAATTGTCAACTCTACAATAGCACTATTCATCTCTGTAGTACCTTGCCCAGCTGCCAAAAGAGTCGAGCTTTTTATGTTTGAAGCACCATAACTTTTTCCCTACTAGTCCAAAAAAAATAAAAAATTCCCCGCATTGATTATCCCTATTTCTGTTAGTAGTGAAAATTTCAAGAAGTTATGTAAATAAATGGATTTTTAGGAACATTCCCAAAATTGATTTGTCTCCTATAGGGATAAATTGTTCTTTAGGGGTTAATAGTACTCAATGTGGAAACTTGAATGGTACTAATGTGGAGCTAAATAGTGACTTTTTGAGGCGGGTAGCACTAAAGGAAAGTTCTCAAGAACCATTATTGTTTTTACATAAAAGCTTGTAAAAATCAAGGATTTTAAAAAAAATTCCAAAGAAATTTTAGCTTCTAGAAGAAGGCATATTAAATCTATCCACCGTAGAGATTGTAGATTCGACAATTATATTTTAATTCTAAAGATAAGATTTTTTCTAAGTAAGTGGCTACTTTCTACATGCCCAGTCATTGAAAATCCAAAACACCTCTATTACTTGTGATTTTTGGCCCAAAATGACCTAATACAAGGTAGAACATAGATCTATGAAAATATTCCTAGAGTAGTGGAGAAAAACTGTATTGCGGTCAAATTTTCTTGAGTGTGTCTTTGTAATAATAAACTTAAATATTTTATGGTTAAAATAGTAAGAAAGTTGTTTCAATTAATCTCCCAATGTTTCATCTTAGAAAGGCAATTCTAGAGTAGTTTTGGTGAAACATAGTTTGAGTTCTTAAGAGGTTCAATTTTTAGAGGATTTGATTGAAAGAAAATAAAATATTAGTAGTACAAAGATGATGTTTTCATTCAACTCCCAAATTCCTTGACCATTTCTCACCAAGAACACTCAAAACTTCTCATTCTAGTGCAAATTGTAGATGCAAAGTGTAGGAAAAAAACAAACAAAGTCATTGTTTCCATCACCAATTATGAGAACTTGCTACCTAAACCACATGCTTACAATTTTTTATAATCATTAAGTATACAGATTGAATGACTATTAAATTTAACCTCTATAGGGCCAAGGCATTGTCACACCAAAAACACTTCAAAATTGCTTGTTCAAGTGCAATGAGTAAAGAGGGAAACAAAGGCTTTTATTTCTACATCTAATCGTAGGATCTAAATTAAAGCTCACTAAGCAACGTTTGCACATAGAGTTCATAAACTTTGACCCCACAAATTGAAAGATTATAGTGTGTATAGTCGAGAAAAAGGTTAATTATCTTCCCTACGTAGAGTGGATCAACAAACTTTGACTTCACTTGGTTGGAAATTTTGCACTACACAAGGTCTAGATTCCTTACCACCTTGTTAAGCATGAAGTTGATTTCTTGTACACCAATTTTTAGAGATAGAAGAAGGGTGTAGCATATTCAAAATAATTGTGCAAGGAGTGGAGGTTCAAATAATACCAATTTGTGTTTTATTTTTTTGTGAACTAAATATGTTTTAGAATGAAAATCCAAATGATTGATAAGAAGGTTTACAACACATCTTGTAGTGAAAAAAATAAAAATTATAAAGTATGAAGATCTCTAATTTTATGTGGAAAAGAAGAATTTTTTTAGTACCTTGCCCGACAATTTGTGACAATTTATGAATATGTTTGACTTGGTTAATGTGCTATTTTTCACAAAAAGACAAGAATGTTTTTTGACAATATGAAAGAAAATAATATTACTTGCCATTATTGAAAATCTCACATTTGAGTGAGTATTCTAACAAAAGTTTTTGGAGTTGCCCAACATGCCCGCTCTCCCCATCAAAAGTTCAAAACCCTATAATTTTTGCAATGAATGTCAGGTTTAACCCCTAAACGTCTGAAACAGCCACTGTGGCAAATACAACCTGTTTTCTGCGCATTTGGGGGACTTTCACTGATCTGGAGGCTCCGAGGTTCAAAAGGGAAATTGTATTTGAAAGGTAAGCTTTCTAATGATATACAGAGCACCCGATTTGGAGAAGTGAGCTGTCTGCTGCAGCCTTTTGTATATCCAAGCAGCTACGGATCGCAGAGCACTGTACATGAAAAGGGGCCCGGAAGTTCATCGGGTCATAGGGGTGCCAGGGTGTACACGGCCGGCGCGGGAGGGCAGAATCTGCGAAAGGCGGGAGTTGGCGATTCGTCCCTTGGCGCCAAAGCCAAACGTTAGCAGCCTAGGATTTAGGGTGATGGACGTTGAGAGTGATCGCGTTCAGTTGGGGGGGAGTGGTGAGAGTGGAGGTGAATGTCGGACAGAGGGATTTCATGATTTGTGGTGGTTGTGCGGGGCGATGTACGTAGTGGTCGGAGTGGTCTTGTAAAATTTGACGGCTTCAATTGTGTGCACATTGTCCTGGCTCATAATTCTGGCGAGTGGGAGAAGGCAGTTGGAGCCTGTTATCTGCGACTGGGTTGTTTGCGACGTTGTGCCTCGTAGTGCATCCATGATGTCTTCAGGGCAAGTACCTCCACGTGCGCCAGCCGGATTAGAACCCGAGGCAGAATTGTTATATTCGTGGGCTAGGGATCGTGGAGCCTCACACATTCTGGCAAGGCAAATTGTGGGATTGCTCTCTGTAGAGTGGTTGTGCAGATTATCCCTTCCGCCTCGCACTCATCGCGGTAGTGGCAAGACAGAGGCCCAGTGGCATTGTTACTTGTTCCAGCGACATTGCGGAAGATTGCTAGGGTGGACTGAGAGATTAGAGGAAGGGAATCCACAAGGGTTCAGTGCGGAGGTGAATTGCCTCATTCGGGAGAGGTTCTTTCCAGACGCACTTGCCGATCAGTATGGCGCGAGAGAGAGAGCAGTCCCTGGAGAAGGAAATGGACAGTGCGCTATGGCACTCACCGGGCACACAACCGCGATTGAAGCGGAGAACGGAGGTCGCTGGGACATGCAACGATCACTGTGCGGCGGTGGCGGAGCATCTTATGTCGATGCAGGAGGAGGAACACCGGGTGGTGGTGATTGGAGGGCTCCCGCCGGTGAGCAGCCAAGAAGAACCCTACCAGCCTGGTTCACGCGGAGGTCGGACGGGGCAAAGAGCGAGGGGAAGAGGTCGGGGCGGGCGCGGCCGAGGTCGCCGGGGGGAGGAAGCACATC
This sequence comes from Bryoerythrophyllum caledonicum, assembly GCA_963971425.1. Taxonomy (NCBI): domain Eukaryota; kingdom Viridiplantae; phylum Streptophyta; class Bryopsida; order Pottiales; family Pottiaceae; genus Bryoerythrophyllum; species Bryoerythrophyllum caledonicum. The sequence continues at coordinate 3,237,648 of OZ020520.1, read as the reverse complement.
TGCTGGAGGTCACGCAACACGACGCAGTCGACCTTGAGAACGCCGCAAGGATCTACAACGGTGACTCTATTCCGGGCGTGGAACAGAGTATTAGAGGTGGCCGGCGTGGGCGCGGTGCTGGGAGGATTGCTGGCCGGGGAAGAGGGAGATCGAATTCATGCCGTCCCCTTGAAGTTGACGTCGACATTGCAGGCGCGGGCGATTGGGAGTCAGGAGGGCGGGGAAGCGTGCGAGGAGGCCGCAGGGGGCGGCGAGGGCGAGGAATGCAAGGTGGTCGGGGTGAGCCAGTCGGGGCAGCTGCGGATTCTCTGTACCCTGCACCGGAAGGGTGGGTTCCGCCCCCAATTTGCGTGGATTAGTGGGCGAGTCCGGTGTTGCTTTGTCTCAGATCAGGCCACCGCAAACAGACGAGTGAAGTGGCCCACTTCTCCGCAATCGACCTGAGCGCGGGCGATCAGAGCGTGGTCGAGGTGGACGGGTACATGACTCCGCCACCTCTTGCGCGTGGAAGGCTGAAAAATGGCGGTGGGCTGGGTGCTTCCGGGGTCAAATTTCCGGTGATTGGGGTGTGTCGATACTCTGTCGAAGACTTCACGCCGGGAGCTCCACCGGTGAGCACAGAGCAACGCCAAAGTGTGGGTGAATACAGCTCAAGCCGCCACGATTGTGGGGAAGCCAGGTGCCCATTTACAGAGCGCGGGATGTTCGCAAGGAATAGTGCGATGATGGCAGGCTATCCTACCGGCACTGGCCTCAACCCATCCAATGATCACATCAGGGTTGATGTATGGGCGTTTCCCCGCGAGCAATGGGTGCTTGTGAAGTTGGAGGTCTTGGGTTTTGATCCGGGACTGTGGGATGGCGTCGAGGAACTCAACGGACAAGTGCTGCAGCGCTATTACCATGAGGTGCATGGTCAGTCGATGTTCACTATTGATTTTGGTGGCACTATTGGCAAGAGGAAGGTGTTGGTTCTGGAGTCTGTACCAGACGAAACCAAGCTCGCTTCAGGGGTTATTCGGGTTTTAGACTTCGGGGTTGAGGCAGTTGAGTGTAGTCACAAGATTGGAACAACTACTGGTGACAGAGGCTCAGACCTTCCGCAGTCAGAAGCTGGAGTAGAGGACGAGGATATGAGCGACCAGGGGTGGGTAGCCACTTGGGAGGATTTCCGACCACTGAACAGCCCAGGTGACAGTGCTTCGCCTTGTGACTCATTTATGGAAATGCCTTTGCGAGAGTTGGGTGTATACGATGAAGAGGAGGACACTGGGTCATGGGATTTCGCCACATTCTGGGCCGATGATCAGTGGCAGCAGACGCAACTCACCTTGCTTGGGAACCGGGAGTTCACAGGTACGTCGTCCTCACTGTTCCTGTGCAAGTCAGTTATTCACGCACCCTCTTTAGTACCTTCACGCTCATTTCAGGTTGGCTGTAGTACTGTTTATTGTTCTTGCTCTGGTTACCTGCTTACATATGTTTGTGCGTGTGACAGGTCCGGAACCAGGTCCAAGGACACTTCGTTCCGTGCCAGGTGACCTCGAAGATTACTTCCTACAGTTCTGGCCACCCGCAACTCTTGCTAGGATCTGCAAGGAGACTAATAGGTTTGTCTGCACCTGATCATGTCGTTCATCGCCCTGGTCTCATCAGTCACCTGCTTGATGAGTAGTTTGAGACCGGAAGGGTGGGAGAGGATGTGTATTCAGAATGTTGGTGCCGACTGCAGGTATGCTGCTCAAACGGACTACGATGAGCCACACCTCACCAATGAACGGGCACAGTGGGTAGACATCGATCAACCCGAACTTTTGTGCTGGTTCGGCATTTTGATACTCATGGGATTGAAGCAGCTTCCCAATCAAAGGATGTATTGGGATAGCCGACCGTTTTACTCATGCCCACTGATCAGTACTGCCATGACTCGGACGCGATTCGAGGCTATAGTTCGGTGTATCCATTTGGTTGACAATGAGACTCTGCAGCAAGATTCGAAGGATCCAACATTCGACAAGATTGGAAAAGTTCTCTGGCTCATTGAGGACTTCACAGAGAAATCACGAGAGCTCTACAATCCTGAAAGAGTACTCACAGTAGACGAAATTATGGTGCCATACAAAGGACGGTATTGTGGAATTCGACAGTACATGAAGTCAAAGCCGTGCCGATTTGGCATCAAAATTTGGGCTCTGGCTTCAGCTCCTCAAGGTTAGTTCCTGCCTTTGCTTCACTTCTGTCTGTCTACATTTTGCTATGTCACCGGGTCACAGCCATTTCCTTGCTGCTTTGACGTGCATGTGATGAATAGTGTCGTCGCTCCGCCACATGCATGGAGTGAACAATGTTTTGACATAAGTGAACAGTGTTCTGAGGCTACGACCTGCAGGCAGTTTCGACAGGCTGTGAAGCTTTGAGTCCACTTCGTCGTTATCAGCCACTAACTCTTGCATTTCAATGACTTTCTTGTGACCATGGGGGTTCTGTAGGGGGAAATTGCTGACCCTCATTTTTGGTGACACCTTGATGTAGGTATGTCCAGAACTACATCGTGTACCTAGGTTCTTCACACGATCGGGCACAGGGTGACCTTGTAGGAGAGGATGCGGTTCTTCAAGTTGTGAAGGGATACGAACACCGAGGACACACGATCGTCACCGACAATTTTTTCACAAGTGTGAAGCTCCATATGTCCTTGTTGCAGAGGGGGTTCTTTGCAACGGGCACCGTGAAGAAAGGATCCCGTGGGTTTCCTACATCACTAGCAGGTTTTCCGAAGACTCAGTTGCCTCCCCGGGGCACAGTTGTTGTGAAAATGTACAGGTCACGCTAAATTGCTGCTGTGTGTTGGATCGATTTCAAGCCCGTTTTCTTACTGTCCATTGCAACTAATCCTTGTGACCCCAACTGTGTGGTTGCTCGGTGGGTTCTGGGAAGACGTGACCGTGTGGATTTCCCCACCAGCCCCATCTTGCTGGAGTATCAGGATTTCATGCGCGGGATCGACGTTGTAGACCAGCAACGCGGGGAGTACACTATTTAGCTGCCTACGCACAAGTGGTGGCATCGACTGCTATTGTGGACACTTGATTCTGCGGTGTTGAATTCATATCTGCTCTACCGTGCCGACTGTGAGAACGTCGGGTTGCCCATCTTCTCAAGGGTGTTCTGGCATTACACCCTTGGAATGCACTTGATTGGCCCGTACCTTCCCGGAGGTCACGTGAGAGGACGGCATGGTCGCCTGGCTCCCCCCGGATTCCACCGGATTAAAGGCCACTGTTCAGCTCGCCGTGCCTGTGTGGTTTGCAGAAAGGTTACTCGCAGGTTTTGTGGTGGTTGTGTGGGGCAGTTTATGTACGACGGGGCGTGTTACGTGGCCTAACACACCCAACCTGGGTACTTGGCAGGGCGCCGTCGAGCTTGACTGGTTCGGAATCATTCAATCCTTGGTGGGCGGGGTACAAGTACGGTGGTCGTTGATAGGCACCTGGAAGGCGGTTAGTTCGGTGTAGCGTGGTTCACCTTTGGAGTTCTTCTGCCGGACAGAGGGATCCATCTGCCTTCAAGCTTCGAGTTCATCTTCAGAAGAGATCGTTGTTTTTTCATGTTTTTTGAGGGGTTTATGAGCTGCGCATGATGTCAGCAACAACTGAGAGGATTGTGGTGGTTGAGTGTGTAGCCCCGAGGTTCAATTTTAGCAACACCGGATTATATTTTGAATTCAGATAGATCAGTGATACTTTTTGAGTGCAAGGTGGAAAAGATGTGAACTGCGATTGATTGTAAGACACATGACATACAATTTTACAATGTATCAAAAGTATCCTTGGTTGAGTCCTCCTTGCGCATGTAGACCGACTCGGTGGGGATTTTGCCGCCAAGTCTCTCCTCCCGCGAGAATCCACTCCATTCAGCACTGCCAGGTGGGGCAGATAGTAATGCGCAGAAGCTACAGCTCTCGGAGATTCCCAGAGTCCCGCCATCTCCGGCCGTTCCCTCATGCTCCACTGTGTCACATCCTGCGTCTCAGTTGTGGCAAGGTACAACCAGCTACGCAAACAGGTCATCGAACCCTGCATCCTCACCGGGTCACCCTGCGTACTTCGGTGTCGAGGTCTAAGATCTGCCGTGAAGTGACTAGTCGATCACTGTGCGGTTCAGAAACGATGGATCGAGCCCAAAACTTCAGGCTTCCATCTCTCGAGGGCCTTCTCTCAATCCGCACGATCTGATTGCTTGTCTGGTTCACACAGGTCGCCTTGTGAGCACCGTATCGACTGCATACGTCGTTGGCACTACGGTTCCCACCAGACGTTTAGGGGTTAAAATGGTGAAGGCCAAAATGGTGAAGAACGATGCTCGTTGTTGCGGACTTTGTATGGAAATTTAGCTAGATAGAGTTTTAACCTCTCGGCCTCCTTCTTTGCATCACAGTTCCTGTCTTCATGCTGCAATCTTTGAATGTACCTTTGTTTATATGCAAAGAAGTCATCCAACGCCTTCAACTCTCGCTCGGCCGCTGCAAATACTTTTGGAAAAGTTTGTCGCTCCTCACTACCTGGCAACGACCTCAAAGTCTTTGTTCCTACCTCTGGTCCGCATGGATCCTTGTAATAATGCTTGTGTTGTACTCGAACCTCATGAGTCCATCTCAATTATCCATGTAAAATCGCATGTGGTGCAAAAATGTTATGCCCACCAATGAATCCGAACCTATGAGTAAGTGAGGAGTTATAAATAATTTATAATCCCACACATTCTCTAACAACCGAGCGCTAATAATTGCCTCGGTAGGAAATGTTCCTTCTTCTATAAGACTAAGCATTTCCTTCAACAAGTCCACATCGGACCTCTTCAACGTATAGGATATACAATTGAAGCGTTGGTTAGTATCTTCATACGTATGGCCTATTGTAAGAGAAGAGAGTTTCATCTCTTGAAAGAAGCTCAATCCCACAAATGTAGCACATAGAACAAACATATGAATGTTTTATTTCTTGTGTGTGCAGTTGTCCACTTGGATGCGCAATGTTGGTGGCAAAAAGCCCCATCTCCGCAACACATCTCCTATCATGTACAACAATGTGCTCATAATCTAGTTGCTATCACGTTTGTGGTGAGTTCCAAACCACACATCGCAATATAAACCAATCCCATGTATAAGAGCCCCGCACAAATGGGTCTTCACAAATTGGTGTTCAATGTTCTTCACAGTCTGATGCATCTTTGGTACCATGGTTGTGTTTTGGTCCATGCCATCTGTGGGAGTCTGAAACTTCCACTTGGTTGCCCCTAGCAAAAAAATCAGGTAAATTGTGATTTTTAGTCTTAAATAACTGTAAAAGTAGTTAGTATTACGTAGAAGTAGGTTGTATAATAATAAGTGAAAATTGGTGAATGCTTAACTAGTTGATTAATATTAAAATGGTGATAAAAATTGGTTCTTAAAACTACCAAAGTTGTGCCCGGAAAGACCTAGAAAAAATGCCGAGGAAGGATCTCCGAGACAAAAGTCCAAATCACCACTTAAGACTAAACTAACTAGTTAAAGTCTTCATCAACTAAATAACATACTTAGTAGAAAGGCACCACGGCCTTGGTGTAGTGGTTTGAGTCATGGCACACCAGTGAGGTGGTTGTGAGTTCAAATCCCCATGCCGGCGTGGTGCCTACCACCATAGTCCACCCAACTACGGTGGGGGTCTTAAGACCTTGTTGTATGGGTACCCAAAAAGCCCTTGGGGGGGATGACATGTCGGTTGACTTGAAGGCACTTAGTGTAGAAAATTGTTTACCTTCGAAAGGGGGAAGTAGCTCTAGATTCACTTTCCTTTGTCCCGTGGCCATGAGAATAGTGAATAGAATGAACAAACACTATATTCACGCCGGTCCCTTTGGGGCCGGAGTTCTTCTTCTTCTTCTTCTTCTTATACTTAGTAGTGTTAGTAGTAGTTTCTTAGGTTCTGCGTTATTGTTGTAGAAGTTTAAGTCCCGATTTATGGACACTTAATTCTATAAAAAGAAAAAAAAGACAAACAAATAAAATGAAATAAAAAGAAACAGAAAAGAATAGAAAACAAAAGAAAAAATCCATACTTCGGTATCAACACGAGGATGGCTGGATACCCGGACTACCTGGGTATCACCCAAGCAATAGCCTACAAATTTCCCCTCCAGAACCTTTCCCTCGACCTCTCCTCTCCAAAGCAATTCTCCTCCCCTTCTTCCTCTTTAGCTCCTCTTTCCCTCCCACTCTATAATTCCCCCCCCTCAAATTTTTCCCCCTCTCTCCTTCTCTAATTTTTCTCTCTAACATCCCTCTTTTCCAAGGAGATTTGGTTCATCTTGGAAGTAAGGGTTTTCAACCAAAGTAGAAGTGGAAGAAGAAGAAGTTGAAGAAGGAGATTTTTGAAGGAGATTTCAAGGTGCTGAGGGAGGATTTTCAAAGAGTTCTTGAAGGTGGTAAAGGAGATGCACGGAAGCTAGAGTTTTAAAGGAGATGCACGGAAGCTAGAGTTTTAAAGGAGATCCACGGAAGCTAGAGTTTTGAAGGAGTTGGTGGCACCTAGGGTTTGAAGCGTCAAACCTAGGATTTGGTCGTGGATGAGGCTTTTTGACAACGGTGGTGGAGATTCCTAGGCGTGGAGGTGGTGCAAGGAGGTTCATGGCCGCGGCAAGAAGATTCAAGAGACAAGACCACGATTTGAAGGAGGTTGCAGGTGCAACAAGGAGGTGGCAAGAAGTTGTGGAAAGGCGATTCTTGCCAAATATTGGATTTTTCTTATTTGTGCAAACTTTCTTGTTTGTTAAGTCTCTTCTATCTTTTTCTACCGGGGTGACCTCCGGTTACATCCTCTCCGGTCTAGAGAAAAGTCTACCGGTAGACTCTATTTAGACCTTGTATGTCCTAGGTCTTGGTTTCTTGCACTTGCAAGTCTACCTTAGTATCCCATCGTTTGTTTTCCGTTGTCCCGGCCTTGTGATAAAAGTCCTCTTTTATGTTTTCTCCATTTTCCCCTCATCTCTAGGCCTTGTCTAGTTTTTCTATCTTTTTTCCGGTCTTTCCGGTTAACCGGGAAACCCTCTTCTAACTTCTTGTTTCCCAAGTCACCTCTTTGAAGTGGTCAATTGTGATGTGGTTTTTATTGTCGTGTTACTAGATACGTGCGATAACTACATCCACGTTAGTCTAGTAAAGTGTTCCAGAGAAAGTACACCGGTTGCCCGGTATACTTGTGTGTCTTCCAAGCCGGACCGAAGTTCGTGATAATTTGTGATAGGTGATTGGTGTAAATACATAGCACATCCCGGAGCAAGCCCATCCCGGACAATATGACTCCACCGGTAACACGAGCGCTTTCCAAGATTGACCCAAACAAGTGGGAGGGGATTGCAAAAAAATAATAGTTTGAGGAAGGTGGTTGAGTTTTCAAACTCAATCTTCCGGTTAATCCTTCCATGGATCTACCGGGAGATAATTCCACTCTTTCGGATGGGTCTTTCGGTTGAGCCTTTGTTATATGTTATGTGTTATTGTTGATTTATCCCACCGGTTGATGGAATGTTGTTAAAAGTTGCTAGATTTAAACACTATGGTGAGAGTAGTGATGTCGATGGGGCCCCATTGTGCACCCGGTCGCTACCACTTGAGTGGTTTCTCCGGCTACTTTCTTTTGTTAGGGAATGTTTTACCGGTCTCGGATCGGGAGTCTTCCGGTTTACCGGTGTACTGGTAATCCGCCGGTGACTAGGCTACCCTTGATTTTAGGATCTAGATACCATTTTGTCTTTTAGTGGATCTAGTTTTGGAGGATATCTATTGACTTTTATACACTCTCTAGATGCCATTTTCACCTTTTGGGGATCTAATTTTGGAGGGTAGCTAGTAGCCTTTGTGTACTTAAAGAGCCTTGGGCTCTTGTGTTAAGTATTCTTCTTTTTGTTCCTTTGCTTGTATCTTGCCTTCATTGTTTGTGTCTAGAGTCTTTTGTTGAGCTTGTGTGAGTAGAGGTGGAAATGGTTGAATCCTCCTAGTGAGTCTTTGCTAGGATGTGCAAGGTTGTAGCTTGTTGAGTGTTATGTAATTGAATGTGAGTAGAGGCTTTCAGAGGGTGTAGGATATCTAAGTAGGTAGGTGGAATAAAATCCGGGATCTACTCCAATCCCTTGACCGGTGAGACCAGGAAGAGTTGCTTATCGGATGGAATCCGGGAAACCCACGACTATTTATGATAGCCTCTCTTAAGTAGAAAGTGTTTGGATTGATGGGGAAGAGGGGTGATATCATCCCTCTTGATACACCAGAAGAGATCCCAGCTAAGCCTGAGCCCGGAGTGTTTCGGGATTTCTACCCTTATAGTGGATGAGTTCCGACAATCCTCGTGGAAGGTTGCCTTGCTTATGTGAGTTGCTTAATATTAAACGGTTGTGATTCTTGTATCTTCTTTGTTTAATTCATTGGGTGTGGTTGTAGTTGGAACCGGATTTTGCGTGAGCGGTTTATCGGAACTAGTTTTTGGTAGATTGTAAAGACCGGTAAACTAGCTACAATCTTTTAACTCTTTCAAGGTGTAGAGTTAGATTGTGGATATTGTGGCCTCTGGACTACAGAAACGGAGGGCAGTGACTTTTTGGGCACTCTAAAAACTTACCGGAAAACTACTCTAGCGTTCAACAGAGTTTAAACCAATCACTTGTGGTTACTTGTTACCGGTTACTAAGGTACCGGGGAAGCCATCCTCTGGGATGTGCTGAGGTATTAAGTGTGAAGTGTTGCCAAGATTTAAAGAGTTTGACGCACGATAAAAATCCCTGGAAATGATCTTGTTAGGTGGGCTTGCTTAAGGTAATTTTGGTTATCTTTAAGAATTATTAACCACTAGACTATGACACCATCTACAATGATGCACATGTAGAAGTCAGGGCTAATATAACACGTCCTTTTAAATATCCAAGAATGCCTACGTTCCTCCATCTGGTTCCACAGATGCAACATAAACAACTGTTTTATCCTAATCCTTGCACCCACATTGGGGGTTTTTTCCATCGCACATTTACACTTTTAACAATGATATCACTTTGAGAATCTTGAGAGTGGGGGTACTTGGATGTAGGGATACTTGATGTGCCGCATCCCCGAAAATGAGTTTATTGAAATGGTTTCTGCATTACAAATTTTCTTCACCTCGTCATTCACGTACTTAAATACACTAAAATTAACTATAATCATGGGAACAAGAATAAGCGGCACCACTTTTTTGTCGCTTTTACAAAAAACAGGGGATGAAGTTGAGGACAACGAGCTTCGTCCACAAAATTTGAACTAAAGCAGGCCTCTGTAGCAGACATTCTAGTACTCTCTCTAATCGGATTTGAACGGGTATTATCGTGAATTGCCGTTAGTCTTCTATATAGTAAACAATCCTTCTCCAATTGTTTAAAGCCCCTGTGCAAATATCTAAATCCAATAGCGTAGCAGGCATTGCAAACTTGTTTGCCATCTATCTTCGTTACAAATGTATCACGGCGAGTTCCTTCTATCCGTGTATGAAAAGAAACCAATATTTACCTCATCCACGTTCTTCGTTTGTGAAAATTGGAAGCCGATGCAGTATATTGCATGTCCAAAAGATACCTTGCCAAAATTTCCCTCAAACAATTTGGTTTGCATCCTCCTTGTGCTATTTGTTGGAATTAAGAGTTGCTCGTAGTTATTGTTGGAGTATAGAGTTGCTCGTAGTTGTTACATTATTGAAAATAAAATTATATTGAGGTAGAATAAGAGGGGAGAGTAAAAGAGGAGAAAAGGGAGAGAAGTAAAAAGGCACATGGCATGGTCAAAGAGGTTTGACCATCCCATGTGTCTTGCATGTGTGGTGGCATAGTCAACAAGGTTTGACCAGCCCATGTGTCATAGATGGGGTGGCGGCACGGTCTTTGAGGTTTGACTAGTCCATGTGACATAGATAGAGTGGCGGCACGGTTATCGAGGTTTGGCTAGCCCATGTTTCATAGATGGGGTGGCGGCATGGTCAACGAGGTTGTTGACCAATTCTTGTGCAATGGTACTATAAGTAAAGACCTCACGAGAAGGCAAGTATCTCACTCCAAGCATTTTTGTACTACCTTGTATATATCAAGTGCTTGTGCAACCATCTCTCTACTTCTATTGAATCCAATACTATTGCCCTTTGCACGCTTGCAAGGGATACCTTACTTGGTGCAACTTCTGTCAAAGATTCCTTGCTTAAAACTCTCCTTATATTCTGTATAGAATATGGACGATGCGGTTGTCCAACGTAAGCTAACCTATCTATATGGGATACATCTCGGATGTTGGAGGGAGTACATTGGGAGAATGGTGAATTATCATCTACGGGGTTTGAAGCTTGATTAGAGAGCGGAGACCTCTCGGTTGATCTTGGTGTGTTAAATCTCTTATGGAAATCAAATTTAGAGGCCATAATTCGTGTAGGTGATGTTTGAGATCCATCTTCACCATGGACATTTGTAATATGAGGTTCTATGGCCACAACACGTAGCAAAGACGGGTGCCAACGTATGATCAAGCCAACACGTACCAAGACGTTCTTCTACAACCTCTCCGGTCCAATGCAATGCATTGTCTACCCTAGTGATACGCACTGCCACCTTGATTGAGAACAACTTTGACCCATTCAAATCCATGCCACTTTTGAATACATCCTCCTTGGTTCCTAAGCCCATGACACCTCCTCTTTCCGAGAGCAATTGTACAGTCTTTCCCAATTCAGATGTAATGACACCAACAAATCTTTCCTGAGTTTACTGAGCCCGTGTTGCTCGTACTAATCGGGCTCCCACAGAGCTATTGGAAAAGGTATTATCTCTTTGGATGTTTGGAGGTACAAAAAAGGTCTAAATGTGTTGCCTCTATTGTTGCCATTGGTACATGAAAATCATAATGGTTCCAAGTTGGACAATATATTTATAGAAGTTAACCTCTAGAAAATCAGTTCTCTTTAGAATACTTTGTTTTTTGACATGTACCTAGTACGCTCTTCAAAATGATGATCAGTTTGAAGCCTTCATTCAATAGTGAATAGAAATATAAATATTAAAAAAAATGGCTTCAATAAAAATGGCGCATCAAAATCTAAGTCAAAAATTTCACACATCAACAAACAAGGTAATATATTTCTTTACATGATCAATTTCAAATACAATGACAAAAAAAATATATCCTCTTTTCTATCTGAAATTTAGTTTGATCTTATTATTTCTTGCATTTTATTTTTATAATGTGGTACACACCTTCTTATTAAATGTGGAATATTCATATCAAAATCTATTGATTTAACAACAAATAATATTTCAATGTTTACCTCAAAAGTTGGTCCCTTGTACTTCACATGCTCTCTTTCCATGGGCAAGTGTTCCTTCGTAGTGCCAAAAATGATGTATGATAGATTGTCATAAGTTTGCCTCTTCTTGCTTTGACTTAGTAGTCCTAGTCAACTTTGTAGTTCTATGCGTAGTACCCTTCATATATTGTGTGGTGGTAATCATTAACGTACTCCAAATAATTTAGCTACAACAATACAATAATCCCAAATTTCCACAAATTTATTAAAGTAGTATCCCCAAAAATTCCCCTTTTAGATGAGACGTTCCATGATTGATTCAACAACTTTTTACTATATTTTTCAATTGCAAAGATTTTAAATTAACTACTACTAGAAGACACTAAAATATTTTCATAACCTTTAACCGCACGGATCATAAGTTACATGTTTAAATAGTGCGTTTTGGCTTTTTTATTCCCTATGTGGACATTGTTAGGGTATTTAAAATTTTGAATACAATTAATGGCATTTTTTTCTAGTAAATATTGACTAATTTTATACATGTATATTCTAACTTGTATTAGGTTGTTGCATGCCCAAAAGTCACAAGTAATAGAGGTATTTAGGATAACGGAAGTGGAATTGCAATGACTAGCACTCTATAAAGTACTCATTTCCTTAGGAATACAATTAGCTTCTATAACAAGAAAATAATAGTAGTTTTTCTTGCCCAAACGACGGATAGAATTATGGTTTTTGGTTTTTTTAGGATTGAAAAGTATCTTCAATTATTATATAATCCTTAATCTATACTCGTTTTTAGTAAAATTAATGAGGATTGCCAATACCTATGTATCACTCATTTTCAACTCAAAAGATTCATTATGCCTAAAGTCTCCACCACTAACCATTTCAACACTTGTAAGTTGAAATTGATCCACAAGTTTAATATTGAATTTGTAAGTGATGAAAACGTCATTATATTTCAATGTAGCACTAAATTTTTATAGAAGTGTAAAATGATTAAACAAAATGGAAAAGAAAAGTTCCATAGATATCATGGAAAGAGAAAAGTAAACAATGTTCTAAACTTAGAGTTAGACTCCTTGTTAACTTTATTATGCAGCCTATAGCATGGGTTCTAATGAAAATATAAGTGGCGTGAGCATACAAAAAGATGGTGAGTGCCATGGATGGACCTTACTAACATTTGTAAGCATTCATGTTTCCCCTATTGATTGATAGTATGTATGTGCATCACTTAACAATATTGATATATTTTTTTGGCATGGTCATAGATTTTTTAGCATGAATTCTGCATGGTTATACATGTTTTTTTGAAATTTTTATTGTAGATAGACATTACTAAGAGCTTTGTGTGAATCCAATTTTTTTCCTAAATCCAACATTTGATGAAAAAGTTATGGGGTTTTGAAGTTCAAATGGGGAGCGCGGGCACGTCGGGCAACTCCAAAAACTATTGCTATAACACTCTATTGAATGTGAGATTTCCAATAATAGAAAACAATATTATTTCCTATCATATTGTCAAAAAAATCTCTTCTCTCTAATGACGAATAGCATATTACTCCAAGTCAAACATTTTCACACATTGCCGCACATTGTCGAGCAAGGTACCAAAAAATCTTCTTCCTTTCCACAAAACTTTGAGATCTTCATATTTCTTACTTTTAATTTTTTCCATGGCATATCGTTGGATAAACTACTAAACCTTTTAATTGACCATTCGGATTCTTATTCTAAAACGTGTTAAGTTCACAAAAAAATAAAACGTGAATTGACAATTTTTGAACCTCCACTCCTTGCACAATTTATTTGAATATGCTACACCCTTATTTTACCTCTCAAAATTGGTGTGCAAGGAACTATTATCATGCTTAACATGGTGGTAATCAATTTAAACCTTGTGTAGTGCAAAAATTGGACACCAAGTGGAGTCAAAGTGTGCTGGTCCACTAAACGCAGGGAAGAAAATGAACCCTTTTTTGTACTTCAAACACTGTAATCTTTAAATCCCGTGCGGTCAAAGTTAATGAAACTTTTTGAGTATGTTACTGAAGAAGTCTTAATTGAGATCCTATGGTTCAAAGTAAAAATAAAAGTTTTGGTTTTCTTCCTTGCAAATTGCACTAAAACAAGTAGTTTTGAAGTGTTTTAGGTTGGTTTTTGACAGTATGCCGACTTGCTAAGTGTGGTCCAATAAGTATGTCGACTTGCTGAGTATGTCGACTTGCTAAAGTGTGGTCCAGCAAGTATGTTGACTCGTAAAGTATGTCAAACAAGGTTGTCAAAACAGATTGCATGTTGTTGTTGACGGACGCATCTGTCCGATCAGCGCTAACTAAACTACAAATGGCTGCCAACCTTTGGAGCCCATAACTTTCTCAAAAATGATCCAAATTAGACATATGAGATGTTTTTTAGCATCTAAATTTTTTGTAAATTATGAAAAACATCTCATATGTTCAATTCAAATCATTTTTTAGAAAGTTATGGGGCTCCGACCATTTGTAGTTTAGTCAGCGTTAATTGGACAGTTGTATTCGTGAACAGTAGTTAATTGGGCAGCAAGTGGCAGCGGGTAGGATCTGAACGAGACCATTTGTTTCCAGTAGTATTTCCTGAGAGAATGCGGAGGCGAAGACGTTTCGCATATGGTTCCTGCACAATAGGTGCCACATACAATCCCAACAATTACACTTTAGGTCGAATACATTACACTCCCAGACGACACACATTAAAACCATAGCATTAAGATCCAACCAAGTGCACTTTGGATCGAATGGAGCTAAAATGCTCAAGGGTACATTTAGAGAGCACATCTACCATCTATCCAAATAAAAATTAGCTCGAATGAAGCTAAATTACATGAGTGCAGTACAGCTCAACATCGAACCAAAATTGCCTAGGCAAAAAATAATTCAATAGTGCAATAACTAGGAGGTGAGCATAAAACGCACCATCAGCGAGCGTGAGTAAGGAGCATCCCTTAAATCGTCATTAAAAATACGCTTTGCAGAAGTACAACTATCTGGATTCAAACGTGGAGACCTTGGAACTGAACGAGGCCACTATGGCAAATGGGAGTTGACCCTATTATGAATTGGCTCTTGAGAAATAGTGCTTTCAACAACTCCCTCGTCCACTGCCATGGTCGAATAATCCATGGTAGACTGCGCAGTTGCTGTAGAGTGCAATAAAAGCCCAAGTTTACTCCGAAGGGAAAGAGCGAACTCCTCTGGGTCCAGCAAGGAATCCACTAACGCCCAACAATCACACCCGAATAGTATTTTCAACCAAAGTGACGCCCACACACCTTAGAACAATAAATGAAAATTCCAATCATTTTAAACAATTGGACATTCCATCAGCAGTAGAATTCCAATCCGCACAACTAACAAAGTGGTGAAACATCTTAATATGTATTATCAAAAAATATATATACACAAAAAATGATCCAAATTTTTTTACAAAGTTGAGCTGCAGTCAATTGGTAAAGTTTAGTTCTATCCGACCCAAAGTGTAATAGAGATCTAAGCGTTCTCAACGGCATTAAGAACGGAGATTCTTAGAGGCTTTGATTGCGTTCTAAATAACCGTAGATTGACCACATGTCTTTTATTCATTATAGAACATCTCCCGACCCAAGGGAGGTTCGGCCCAATACTGCGCTAGACTACCCTGAAAGAGATGAAGGTCAGAGAGATATGGCAACAATTCCTTAAGTAGTACCAAATCCTCTCTTGTGCCATCATAATTGTGTGACCATGATGGAAGTAAAAGGATTTTTTCCGGCAAATTGAGCATGTGCATAATCGGGCTATTGTCAATGATAAACGTATTCGCCGGAGTATATTCACAACCCAACCTATTGAAGAGATGGTTCGATAATGTTGTCAAGAAGACGTCCTTCTGAGTGCCCAATTTCTTCATGTAGATTGTTCTAGTACCGACTCTACGCTCGGAAACCCTATCGCAATTTTCTTGACCAAAGATCCTCAAAGGGTACGTAGAACAATGCTAAAAAAAGATATTTATATATCTGCAAGGTTGTAGATGCCATCATCAAACTCCAGATTGTGATGATGGCAAGCTTAGACAACTTCGTGAAGAATTTAGAATAACTTAGGCACACTCAAACTAGATTAGGGCCTACTTCAATTGGCAGCGTAGCCGAGTGTTTAGACACGTCAGGGTTTCTGCATCCTTTGGCCTCCCACGCATGCTCAGACGTGCATAGAATTCGATTACGGTCGAGCATAACATTTAACCACTTGCCTTAGGAATCTGATAGGACTCTAGGTATTAATTCTATACTAGAGGAACCACTTATTAATGCCTCGCACACCTCGTTAAAAAATGCCAGGAGAACAAATAATATTACTACAGATTCATTAACAACGACGAGTCAACAAAACAAAGAACGGAAGGAGGAAAACCGTGGTCGCGGCGTCAAGGGGAGGTCAAGTCTAAAAAGTGTTAGAAAAATACCTTGAACATTCTACCGTCTTGTCTTGTAGTCGAAAGGTTAATAATTCTTAAAGATAACCAAAATTACCTTAAGCAAGCCCACCTAACAAGATCATTTCCAGGGATTTTTATCGTGCGTCAAACTCTTTAAATCTTGGCAACACTTCACACTTAATACCTCAGCACATCCCAGAGGATGGCTTCCCCGATACCTTAGTAACCGGTAACAAGTAACCACAAGTGATTGGTTTAAACTCTGTTGAACGCTAGAGTAGTTTTCCGGTAAGTTTTTAGAGTGCCCAAAAAGTCACTGCCCTCCGTTTCTGTAGTCCAGAGGCCACAATATCCACAATCTAACTCTACACCTTGAAAGAGTTAAAAGATTGTAGCTAGTTTACCGGTCTTTACAATCTACCAAAAACTAGTTCCGATAAACCGCTCACGCAAAATCCGGTTCCAACTACAACCACACCCAATGAATTAAACAAAGAAGATACAAGAATCACAACCGTTTAATATTAAGCAACTCACATAAGCAAGGCAACCTTCCACGAGGATTGTCGGAACTCATCCACTATAAGGGTAGAAATCCCGAAACACTCCGGGCTCAGGCTTAGCTGGGATCTCTTCTGGTGTATCAAGAGGGATGATATCACCCCTCTTCCCCATCAATCCAAACACTTTCTACTTAAGAGAGGCTATCATAAATAGTCGTGGGTTTCCCGGATTCCATCCGATAAGCAACTCTTCCTGGTCTCACCGGTCAAGGGATTGGAGTAGATCCCGGATTTTATTCCACCTACCTACTTAGATATCCTACACCCTCTGAAAGCCTCTACTCACATTCAATTACATAACACTCAACAAGCTACAACCTTGCACATCCTAGCAAAGACTCACTAGGAGGATTCAACCATTTCCACCTCTACTCACACAAGCTCAACAAAAGACTCTAGACACAAACAATGAAGGCAAGACACAAGCAAAGGAACAAAAAGAAGAATACTTAACACAAGAGCCCAAGGCTCTTTAAGTACACAAAGGCTACTAGCTACCCTCCAAAATTAGATCCCCAAAAGGTGAAAATGGCATCTAGAGAGTGTATAAAAGTCAATAGATATCCTCCAAAACTAGATCCACTAAAAGACAAAATGGTATCTAGATCCTAAAATCAAGGGTAGCCTAGTCACCGGCGGATTACCAGTACACCGGTAAACCGGAAGACTCCCGATCCGAGACCGGTAAAACATTCCCTAACAAAAGAAAGTAGCCGGAGAAACCACTCAAGTGGTAGCGACCGGGTGCACAATGGGGCCCCATCGACATCACTACTCTCACCATAGTGTTTAAATCTAGCAACTTTTAACAACATTCCATCAACCGGTGGGATAAATCAACAATAACACATAACATATAACAAAGGCTCAACCGAAAGACCCATCCGAAAGAGTGGAATTATCTCCCGGTAGATCCATGGAAGGATTAACCGGAAGATTGAGTTTGAAAACTCAACCACCTTCCTCAAACTATTATTTTTTTGCAATCCCCTCCCACTTGTTTGGGTCAATCTTGGAAAGCGCTCGTGTTACCGGTGGAGTCATATTGTCCGGGATGGGCTTGCTCCGGGATGTGCTATGTATTTACACCAATCACCTATCACAAATTATCACGAACTTCGGTCCGGCTTGGAAGACACACAAGTATACCGGGCAACCGGTGTACTTTCTCTGGAACACTTTACTAGACTAACGTGGATGTAGTTATCGCACGTATCTAGTAACACGACAATAAAAACCACATCACAATTGACCACTTCAAAGAGGTGACTTGGGAAACAAGAAGTTAGAAGAGGGTTTCCCGGTTAACCGGAAAGACCGGAAAAAAGATAGAAAAACTAGACAAGGCCTAGAGATGAGGGGAAAATGGAGAAAACATAAAAGAGGACTTTTATCACAAGGCCGGGACAACGGAAAACAAACGATGGGATACTAAGGTAGACTTGCAAGTGCAAGAAACCAAGACCTAGGACATACAAGGTCTAAATAGAGTCTACCGGTAGACTTTTCTCTAGACCGGAGAGGATGTAACCGGAGGTCACCCCGGTAGAAAAAGATAGAAGAGACTTAACAAACAAGAAAGTTTGCACAAATAAGAAAAATCCAATATTTGGCAAGAATCGCCTTTCCACAACTTCTTGCCACCTCCTTGTTGCACCTGCAACCTCCTTCAAATCATGGTCTTGTCTCTTGAATCTTCTTGCCGCGGCCATGAACCTCCTTGCACCACCTCCACGCCTAGGAATCTCCACCACCGTTGTCAAAAAGCCTCATCCACGACCAAACCCTAGGTTTGACGCTTCAAACCCTAGGTGCCACCAACTCCTTCAAAACTCTAGCTTCCGTGGATCTCCTTTAAAACTCTAGCTTCCGTGCATCTCCTTTAAAACTCTAGCTTCCGTGCATCTCCTTCACCATCTTTAGGACCTCCTTGAAAATCCTCCCTCTGCACCTTGAAATCTCCTTCAAAAATCTCCTTCTTCAACTTCTTCTTCTTGCACTGAACCTCATCTTCTTCAATGAAAATCATAACTTCCAAGAAATAGTTTTTATAATCTCCTTAAAAGAACCCAAAAAGAGAGAGAGGGAGAAAGTATGAGGGAGAGAAAACTAGAGAGGAAGCGAGTGGGAAAATTATGATGGGGGCGGAAGAATTTAGAGTGGAAGGGAGAGGGGTGAGGTGCTGGAGGAGAAGGGAAAAAGTTTTGGAGAGGGGAGTTGGGGAGACTACCGAGGGAGGGGCTGTCAGGAAGAGGGTTGCCTCTTCTCGGGTAATATCCGGGTATCAGGGTTGAAATCCGATTTGGGTCATATCCGGGTTGATAACCGGATATGAAATTTTTTATTCTGTTTTAAAAAAAAATTAGTCTTTAATTTTAATTTTGATTTTATTTTATTTTTTGTCTTTTTTCTTATATAGAATTAGATGTCCTTTTTCCCAAATAGGGACTTAAACTTCTACAACAACAATTTAAAAATCTAATCAACTACTACTAAAACTCACACTACTAAGTATACTATTTAGTTGGTGAAGACTTTGACTGGTTAGTTTAGTCTTAAGTGGTGATTTAAACTTTTATTACGGAGATCCTTCCTGGGCATTCTTTCTAGGTTTTTCCGGGCACACCTTTGGTACTAGTTTTAAGGCCTGGTTATATTACCACTTTAACACTAATTAACTAGTTAAGCATTCACCAATTTTCACTAATTATTATACAACCTACTTCTATGTAATACTAACTACTTTTCCGGTTATCTAAGACTAAAAATCACAATTCAACCAATTTTTTTGGTAGATGCAACCAAGTGGGAGTTTCAGACTCCCACATCTTGCAGGAATTCATCTTGGACCCCTATCGATTCCAATGAACCCAAAATATTGCCAAGGGGATCCAAGTGTCCCCCAACCATTTGGGGGCTTGGCTCCGGGACAAGAAGAGGTGGCTCCAAGACAGCAAAATTATAAATGACATCTTCAACGAGCATGATAGAAGCTTGGACGACCTCTTCTACTAATGGAATCATAGTTTAGAAGACCTCTTCTATGATTGGATGAGCGATCGTGTCATCACCGAAACTTAAATCTGGAAAATTCAAAATTTTCAAACTATCAGCTGATGAACACATAGGACAGTGATATAAGGCAGAGTCGTCAGATGTCAAGTAATTATGCACAAGTCGAGTTAAAGTGCTCAGCGAGCATTGTAATACTTACAAAAAAATGGGTGTACAAAATTGGACATTTACAAAATGTTTTGTCTGTATACAATCAAAACTACATCACACTAACTTGACAATGAGCTTGGGACATCTTCAACAGATAACGACGGAGTAGGCAACTTTGAAGAAGAAGATAGGGGATTCGGTGTGGATGGGGGAACCGGAAGTGATTGAGGCCCCATAGAGAAGAGCAAGGAACCGAGGTACTGACACCAAAGTCTCCCTTCTTCCGCTGAGAGGAGAGGTTGGGAGATCGTAGCATTTACCGCGGGTGGTCTTGTGGCAACAACATGCAACTTAGCCGCCATGAATCTCTCCAGCATGTGAATCATGTCGGCATGTCTCTGCTCTTGGTCCCTCTTCATCTCTTCGTCACGCCTCTCGTGCAGACTTCTCAGCACTTGGTCACGCTCCGCTAACCGTTGCTCCATCAACCTCTGTTGAATGGCCTTCTCATCGAGCTTATTCTCGAGGGTTATTAACCTACTGTCATCATGAGCGATGCTCGCTGAAGCCAACGGAGAGCGGCCGCTTGCGTTGACAACTTTTCTCCTCTTGGATTGAGGCTGAGCGGATGATCTATCCAAGGTGGGAGCTGAATGAGGCATGTCCGAAATGTCTAGCGAATCCAACTCCGAGAAGTCCAGTTGCTAAGAGGACAATGGCTGTAGCGAGGTACCAATTGTGTCACCAGCTTAAAAATGAGCGTCACTCTAAAGCTCTGGCAGAGTGGCGTCATCGAAGTCGTCAAGGGATTCGTCCTCCACATTGACCGTGCTTGAGCGTGGGCACACACCCATGGGGCTTCGGTCCACATCTTCCTTTTCATCGACAATGTCAACACTCGATTTCCCCTTCCCCTTGGCAACGACCTTGCCAAGATGTTGTAATTCGTAGAGTGAGTATTCCTCCGGATAGCACTTAGTTGTAGCTAAATGACCCAAAGTATCCGTTCTAAATTTGTTCCCACAGAGACCTATTGTTTCTTCCCTACATGATAAGTACAAACTAACTAACTACCACATCCGTATCCACTAGTTAACTTTCCTATTCATCTCTTGATCTACCTATCCGGGTTCTTCCGAACTCCGGAGTTCTAACACTTAGCTTCCGGATCCTTTCGGATTCCGGATAACTTCAAACGGAGCCTCTTCCGGAGTTTTAAAGCAAGTGGTCGGGTGCCACTGATCATGTTTTCTGTTAGTGGTCGGATTCCCCACTGTCTTGTGACTTAAAGTGGCTAGACATCCACTGCCCCGAAACTTAAAGTGGCTAGACACCCAGTGCTCTCCCTACTCCGCTAACCGGTGATCGATTTGTTGCTGCTAGATCCACGCTTTCATATCATCCGGAAGGCCTTCCAGATGTAGTCACACAGAGGTTGATCCAGACTACAACGACATTCCGGTTGATACTACAGTGGTTCTACTGAATGAGTATTACTGTTTTGTAAATAGACTTCCTTCTAGACATACACATCAGGCTTTTTCCTCTATCGCAAGGGGAAATTCCACCCTCAACCAAAATCCGGGTTCACACGGGTATTCCGTGCCCTAGGAACTACTTGGCTCACTCCTGCAGTACATTCCTTCCCCCTCCTGGCTACTTTTCGGTCTCTACGGATTGCCAGGCCTCTATCCAGCCTCTCCTACAGTTCTTCCGGGCGATCTCCCAATGCAAGCTCCAACCGGTCGTTCTACATGCAACCTTTATAACATTCATACATAAGAATTTAAATCACAATACACCAACCACAATGGATCCGTTCTCTCACAGGAAAGAAGACTAAATCACCACAAGTTCAAGAAGAGAAAATGTGATAGATGGAAAGTGCTCTTCACGAGAGAAAACAAGATGATGAGCTGACTAAAACTCATCTAATAAGTACTAACTAAACTCATGAACCTAAAAACCTACCTTATCCGCTCAAAATCCGGGAAATCTTATCTCTAAAAGTAAAAAGTCCTTAAAAACCCTTAAAAACAACGTGGTCACGTTAGAGTGCAACATCAAATCCGGAGATCTTCACTGACTAAGAAACTACAATTCATCTGTAGATGGTACTTATAACTTAATTAAAAAAATTAGAGACCTCTTTGGCTTTTTCTTGGCAGGTTCCTGCTTAGATTTCAAACATGCCACTACTAAAATGAAAAGGGGCGGTCAAAGACCCAATACATATCAATCATCCGAGTACCTACTTTTGATTCAAGTGATGTTGATGGTTGGCGGTGGAGATAGTACTCCCCATAGGACGTTATAACAGGACGCATGACGTGTGGCTCACCATGCTTAATTTCCCATAATGTTGAGTTATGATTGTGGAATCTACCTTGAATTATAACAATCTCGATGTAATGGCGATTCAAATCAATTACGCTTCCTCTACCTATGCTCGAGAAGTGTAACGAATGGATTAGTAGGGAGGAAAGTATAAGAGAGGGTTCAGGAGTGCAACAATCCATATGTTTTGTTGTTCAACTTTAAGTCTTGTTAGTCCATAGCAAGGGATGAGAGAGAAGAGATGGCTACCGCAAGTAGGAAGAGGGAAATGGAAGATACAAATTTGGTAGAGAGGAGAGTTACACGAAGGATTGAGAGCGAGGCTGAGGAAGTAGAGAAAAGAAGAGTCATTTTCTTACAGGACGACGGCGGGTACTCAAGGGAGTTATGTTTTGATCCGCATGTTCTGGAGGAAGTGGAGGACGAGGAGGAGATCAAGTATGTACAAGAGGAGGAGGACAACATCGACTGTGAAGCGGAGGACGAGAAGGAGATCAACTCTGATGTGGAAGAGACCCTCAATGGAGATACATCGGCTGAAGAGGAGGAGGAGGACGACCCGTGGTATGAAGACAAGGAGGAATCTTACTCAGAGGGCGGCTGCAGCCCATTTCAAACTGGGTGTGACACAGGGTCTGATGTCACATGTACGCACCGGCACACTGGAAAGATCTTTAGAGCTCTTCAAGGAGGTAGTGTCAGGATAGAAATTGTTCTTAGATCCAAGAGTTTCGCTGAGACGAGTCACAGTTGTCTCCTAGATTTGCTCATGTATCAGACGCTGTTGTAAAGAGACTCACTTCCGAGTAAGCATTATCGTTTATGAACGACCGAGCAACTATTTTTTGAGTACTCTACTTCCGACCGGATATCTCCGGATGGCTTAACGACATTCCTGACATGTCAATGCTCCAAGCTCTGAAATGTACTATACTCTTCTTGTACAATTTTATGTATCATTGTGCACAGGAAGGACACTGGACGTCGACCCATGTTTTTTGGTCCTTCTCCACTATACTACCACAGAAATGAACAGTGCACCATATTACATGGTATGTTTTATAAACATGTTAGCTTGAAATTTGTTATCATTTTGTCGATGGCGACTAAAGAAATTCCACGCTTGTTCTATCACTGTAATCGGTTCGTATCGTATTACTGAAATCATTTGGAGATATCCGGATGATTGATCAAAATTTATTCACTGGGTATCCCTTTCAATTTATTTGGTGCCACTATTTTACTAGACTAAAATCCTTCTTCCTTATTTCTGGACTTTGCAAAGTCCAGAGTTAGTTAAATACAACATGCAAGCATAGACCGTATTCTCTCAGTGGAGAATCCATAGACGAACCATCAAATCTTATCACATAAGAGGGCCACATATGTGTATAGCCGCTTAAGAGATCCAGAGTTCAGGACTCGGGTGAGCAGATTGGTTCTTTGACCAATCAGATACATGTTGCACACTACTATCGACGACAGTACGATTTTGCAGGAAGAGGTGTCGTTTTCGAATGAAGGAGTGGCATGAGAGTTTCAGTGCGTGTTCTTTACACACGGGAGTGCTTCTGTAAATCGTGGCATAGGGTCTAAATTGGCTTGTCTTAAAGACCATATTATTTGGGAGCCATTGGATGGACTACATATAATGGCAGCTTGTAAATTTGCACAAGAATAGTGGAGGAATGATATGATTTCGACAACTGAGTACCTTGAGTTTTTTGAGCGGCAGGACGCAACCTTTGTCATGTATGATGATCATTGTTTTTACATTGATGAGTCCATGCGGACCAACATAGCGGAGTGGGAGAGAACATCTTATTCCACTGTGGAAGAGCATTTGAAAAAGCTCCGCTTGCATATTGGCTCGTATGTGGGAGGCTTGATAGCTTGGTTCGTGCAGATGATGCACGCAAAGGCATCGTTTTGGTGAGTGCCGCAAGTGTAGTACATAAGCTGCACAAGATGGCTGATGGTAATGAAGTTGCGATTAAAAAGTTGGCCAAGAACATGCAGGACGTGATCCGTCATGCCTAGAGTCTGAGCGATGATTGTTTTAACGATATTAATCGTGTCTGCAAGGACTACGAAGATGGACTTCTTTTTTACAACAAGAAGAAAGATATAAAGTGGAAGTAGTATGCACAAAAGAAGGAGTTGGATTCCAATGTGGATGTGCAACCAAAGCGAATGATAATGACTAAGAATTGGTTGAGGCCGCTGAGCTTGATTCCAGATTCGTGTTATCTATAGTTGATACAATCTTGTACAACTAAGCCATTTGAAAGGTCACCAATGTGATGGTTGACAAGTTGAAAAAGAACGTTCATGTGCATATCCAATATTATATGTTGAGAGGTTGCGGATACTATACGTTGAAAGGTTGTCAAAACTAGGCGTTGAAAGGTTGCCGATATTATACGTTGAAAGGTTGCCGATACGACACGTTGAAAGGTTGTCGAAACTAGGCGTTGAAAGGTTGCCGATATTAGACGTTGAAAGGTTGCCGATACGACACGTTGAAAGGTTGCCGATACGACACGTTGAAAGGTTGCTGATACTACACGTTGAAAGGTTGCCGATACTACACGTTGAAAGGTTGCCGATACTATACGTTGAAAGGTAGGACAAAAAAGAAAGGACAAAAGCTCACACACATGCACTTGTACGCTAGGCCAGATGGATCACTGCTTTGGCACCAAATGGTCCGCTCATTTGGCACCAAATGGCCTCCTCTTTTGGCACCAAATGGCCGCCTCTTTTGGCATCAAATGGCTCATTTGGCACCACACAGAGTTGATAGGTTGAACCCGTTTGGTCACGGAAAGGCCAACCCTCGCCTTACGCAAGCGGGTTTGGTACCAAGCGGCTTTAGTTTGTCTCCATATGCGTCAGCTTAAAGCTTGACCGTCTGGAAACTAATTGTATTATATATTTACTACCGTACTTGAGGGTCATATTTGGCAAATTTTATCTCTAAAAATAGATATTAATTTTTTTGTAATAAAAAAAAACATTTTTTACTATATGAAAACATATTGAAAAAATGAATTTTGAAGAATACTCTATTTCTTAGGACTCTATTGAACTTATTTTTTTAGAAATAAGTAATTATTTAGCACCAAGGTGCCAAATCCGACCCTTGGATAAGATTATGGATCCCCCGTCGTCGCCAACCGGCCAAGGACAACCCCAATTAAGTAAACATATGTAAATGCAATTAGGGAAACAAAATGCTCCTTTGATTTGAAGATGTGATTTCCTTGTTACATTACATTTTGAAAGAAATCTGATGACATTTTCACTACATTGATCATCATACTTGAAAAGGACATATAGACACTATATTCACGCCTCACTCCAAAGACCATAGTTTTAATTTAATTATTTAAATTTGTTAAATTTTAATATAGGACCTAAATTTAGTGTAGTGATCATGTGTTGGCTCTCATCCAAAATGATGTCCTGTGATGTCAGTCAGTACATATCCAAAATGTGGTACTGACTGACATCCAAAATGTGTACTGTGATGTCAGTCACATACAATTATTCGTATTGACACGCTTCACTCTCAAATTAATTATAAAATTTTAGGTCAGTTTTGTTGGGTGTTCAAGCCAATGACCTTCAAGATATGAACTAACAACAACACTTGTACCTTTTTCCTTCTTTTCCGGGTACTAATTCATCTGTATTTTACTAATTATGTACATATGTACCTTTTACAGATGAATATGCAAATGGCATTGTGTATTGTGAATGATCTAGAATTTGCATTTGCACAAGTCTATCTACAAACTATTTGCTATATTCCTCTGTACCTACGAGTGAGATTTCTTTATGCATATAACTCACATATTTTCTCTGAGATTGTGAGAAAACAATCTTCTATACTGTAAAATTTTTAGTTCAAAAGGAGTCAGTTTTCTCACCTTGCCCAATTTAAAGGTGTATGAAAAAAAACCTTTCATAACGCATCTTGGTTTTTTTCTTAATTTTTTCTTCAACAAGGAGTACCATTATACTTTGTTTTTATCATTCGGATCTGCATATCAAAAAGACTTGTATTCTTGTAAAATGAAATTCAAATCAAAGATTTGTTAGCCTCCTTGCCTTGCATAGTTTTTTTGAAAATGCTACATCTCTCCAGAAAGAACTCAGTGTATAAACTACAATGGCATAAAATTTAGACCTTGGGTACAACAAAAAAATTAGCAACAAGTGATGTCAAGATTTGTTGAATTTCTTTGTATTAACCCCTAGAGTACCATTTCCTCCCAAGGAGAATATCTTCCATTTCCGGTAGGTTCCTACGGTGTCAATTTTGATCATAAATTTTTGGAAATTTTTATGCAGATGCGGCATAGCAGTAGTTTTGTGGGAATATAATTTTTTCACGATGCACCTTCAAAAAGAAAGTTATGCTATTCTAAGTGCAAAACTGGGGACTTTGGGTAGTGCCAAAATTTTGCTAGAAATTTCTATTGACTATAAGTTTTTTTATACATATAAAGAATACTACTATCTTTGAAAATGTCAAAAATTAATTCTTGTCTTTAGTGTAAAAAAGATTATCAACCCAAGTCAAACATTTTCACACATCGTCGGGCAAGGGGGAATTTTTTTTGCTTGCACTATAAACATTATAATAATCTTCACATCCGTATGGTGAATTGCAACCAAAAAAATATGGCATGTTCATATAAAAGTCTATCTTAACACTTTATGGCCAATAAGCTTTTTTGGCCTCTGAGAATCTACAAGTCTTCTGGACCATGCAGAATGACATCTATGCACTGGATGCATTTCAGCACAAAAATCTACAAACTCATTTCACGGAAATCATTGTACCTCGCTAATGCTTGCACCGATTGTCGTGGAATGGTCTCCATAAATGCCCACCTTCTTCCACTTCTAAGTCATGGTCTATTTTTTCCTTTGAGGTGGGCATGTAGCGCTTGCTACAAAGGTTCTTGCGCCAAAACAATCCATTTATGGTCGTTCGGCCTTAAAGGGTTGTGGTCTTGGGATTAAAAGTCCAAAATTTCACTTTAAAATGTGAGTTTCATGCCTCCTTTTGCTAGTGGTGGTTTTGGACTAGTTTGTACAAATTGTACACTATGGTTGATGGACTGATAGTATAGTGAATGGAGCTTATGAATGGAAAAGGTGAGGAGTAGGGTAGGTATGCCTTTGGACGATGATTCCGACTTACAAACTAATTCACTCCCATTGAGATCGAGATAAACAAATGTTATTAGACCATTCAGGACTATACCTTCATTATGACCAATTTTGACATGCCTTATTTTGAATGGTTGTCATAAGGGGTGACAATTGGCTTGGTGGATGTCGTTGTTATGTCATAAGGGTGGCAAACCTTATTTTGAATGGTTGTCAAAAGGGGTGACAATTTGGCTTGATGGATGTTGCTGTTACAAGAGATTTCCTTGTATATTGCAAAAATTTGACATCAAGTGAAGTCAAAGTTTGTTTATTTACTCGAAGCACTACTAAAAACTAACAGCAGGTGAACCCAAAGTCTGCTAATCCACTCAATGGAGAAAAGAAATTGAACCCTTTTTCACTACTTCGTAACATTGCAAACTTTCAATCCATGCTGTGAAAGTTTATGAAAGTATGTTACTTAAGAGCATCTCCAGTCCTAGCGGGGAAATCCCCACGCCAGGGGAGATTTAGGCGTGGGCCGAGGGAGACGAGGGAGGAGTTATCCTCCTCTCCCCGCACCCGCAGCCAGCTGCAGTTGGCCAGCAGCTAGCAGGCAGCTCCAAGATTTTTTTTTTAATTTATAATTTTTAAAAAAATAAAATAAAAATTCATCCCAATGTTTTCTTTCGTTTTAAAAAAAAGACATCGAAATATTTTTTATTAAATATCTTAAAAAATAAAAATAAGAAATCCGACCACGCCACTCCTGGCATGCCACATGACATGTGGGGGAGTGGGGGGGCCAAAACTGCAAACCCCGGGGAGCTGGGTGCCCAACCCTAGTTCCCCGTTCGGGGCTCGCCTAAACTTCAAGTCCCTACACCGATGCCCCGTTTTGGGGCATGCGGTGTAGGCACTCAACCACCCCGCACCGCCAGTTTGACGGCTTGCGGCGCGGGATGGAGATGCTCTGATAAGTCTTGATTGAGATTCTACGGTTAAAACTGGAAATAAAAGTTTTTGTTTCCTTCCTTACCCATCTGGTGTGAATTTGTGAAGGATTTGGAGGGGTTAACATAATGACACCTAGAAGATGACAATGGAGTGTGCATCCAAAGTGCCAACTCAGCAACGCCCCTGACTTTGAATCAGACTTGGTCGCAACACTGGAGAGGAGAACTGTGCACACCCGGCCAACGTTTATCGGTTCGACGTTGAGGGGGACGAGTCGGTACAAGAGAGCGACGAACCTCGTCCATCTCTCGTCCAACCAGCCGCCGCCGCCACCGCCGACGACGACGACGACGACGACGACGACGACGACGACGACGACGAACGAAGAGGGGCATCGTCTCGCTCGTCTGGAAAAGAGTAGGGGCAGGGTTGGAGGATGAGAGAAGAGAAGAGTGTCGAGGCATCGCAGTGAAGAAGTGCCGCTGCTCGCTCGCCATCTCCCCCGCTAGCTGCTGCTACCTCGCCGCCGCCGCCGCCGCCTCTCCTTCTCTCTCTCTCTGTGCAGCTGCATCCGGAGGGGAAGTCTTTTCACTTGAGCTTGCAGCTGCGGACGCGGCGATCTTCATCTCCAGGTGACCACTGCGTTAGGGTTTGCGTCTTCGCAGCCGTTGGTTCTCTCGCTGGTGTCGCGGACCGTGGTTGCGGCGTTGTTAGTAGTGTGTGGGGTTCGTTTTAGTTTTTGGATTTTTCGAGTTTTTGGTTGGTTTCTTAGGGTTTGGGGTCAATGTGATTGAGGGAGGAGGGGAATTGCGGGGTTTGGAGTGGGAGTGGCTGTGGATTTTCTCGATGTGGAAGTGGAGGGAATGGGAGATCGTGGAATTTGCGACCGTGGGGGTGTGTTTTGGGTTCTGGCCTTTGAAAGTGTGCTGGAATTCGTGTGCAGATGAATGCACTGTTGCGTTGGTGGCATTGATCGGTGTAGCTTCATGGCAAGGATCTGCCGCACCTGTACAGAGAAGCGAGCGGGCGGAGGCGTAGTTGTGTGTTAGACATGTGTGTGGCCGCCAGAGGTGCAGCAGCTGTCTTCGGGGAGGTTTAAGGGACGACGCTGCATTTACGTAGGGGCGGGGCGGGGCGGGGCGGGGCGAGAAGATGTACAAGGAACGGAACGCGGCTCTGGCAGCGGAGGAGCGGGGACATGCGAGGGGCGATGGGTCGCTTTACCGGGACACCAACAAGAAGCGGCTGGAGGCTGACGGGATCGAGAAGCCGTCGCCGTCGACGTCCAAGGGTGGGATTGGCAAGGACAAGGACCGACTAGCTCCTGCTGCTGCCGTCGCTGCGGCCACCCAGCCCCGCCGCTACTCGGGGCAGGAGGCCAGGCCCGCGCCGGAGAAGGCCAAGTACCCTGACGATGGTGAGTTCCCTGACTGAGTGAAAGTCTGGGACACTGTCCAGTTTTCTCGAGGCCATACACGACGATCTGCTACAGTTTGAATTGCTGGCAGTGATGCATGCTTGGTCTAGGGTCTCCCGAATCTGCCTTTCTCCAATAAAAATAGCACGAATGGTGATCTTTATGTGCGATTATCCTTCTGCGTGTCAAAGAGTAGGGCTTTGCTCCACGGGGTGAGGTTTCTCCTTAGCACTTGTTGGCCTGGGGTCACGTTCCATCGCAGTACTCTACATTTGTCCTCTCTGCTGCAAGGTCAGTCTCGTCTTGCCTGCAGGTTTGTGCAGGTTGAGAGGCTGCATTTGGTTGGGACTGCTGTGTATATGCACTCTGCAGCTTTTCTCGCATTATTGGTTATATGTAGGAGTCACCTCATGGTTTCGTCGGTGGACTATCTTTGGAAATGCAACCGTGTTGGCGTCCTCTCAGATGAATGGTGAAATGCAGTGGTCGCTGAGGACTCGGAGTCGGACAGCGAGGATTCAGATGTGAGTGGATCCGATGGGGAGGACACCTCCTGGATCTCCTGGTTCTGCGGCTTGAGAGGGAACGAGTTTTTCTGTGAGGTGGACGACGAGTATATACAGGACGACTTCAATCTCAGTGGCCTAAGCGGCCAGGTTCCGTACTACGACTACGCCCTCGACCTCATCCTGGATGTGGAATCGCCTAGCGGTAAGTTGAACACTGGAGCTGACATGGTTTGAGCATACTTTGGGGGTGGGTTCGTTCATGTTGTTCTTGGCCTGCATTTGGGTAGAATATGCTACTCAGCTGGAAAATGGATGATGCAATTCCTCTGGGTATGTGTTTATTTTGGGTGCAGAACTTTCTGGGGGATGTTTGGGTTATTTTCCGTTTCAATTTCGGAGTTTCAGTCTCTGAACATGTTTATTCTGTATCGAGAGTGTATGGTGGTTGCTTGAGTTTTTAAAATGCCAGCAGCTGTTGTACTCGCGGTTTTGAAGATGGGCGTTCATTCTTGTTGTGGCTCTGCTTAGTACAGCTTGCTTGTATCTGTGACGTTGGTCGATCTGAGTAGTGAAGTTTGTTTTTGTGCAAATACAGATGACATGCTGACGGAGGAGCAGAATGAGCTTGTGGAGTCTGCTGCCGAGATGCTGTATGGGTTGATCCATGTTCGTTACATTCTAACCAGCAAAGGGATGACTGCAATGGTAAGTGGGCTTTAAAGAACCAGCTTCCTGCACATGGGTCTTTTCTGGTCAACAATTTCTATGAACTGTTTCCACTCACGTATGTGTCGTTGTGAAAACCGTACAGCTCGAGAAATGCAAGAATGTGGACTTCGGTCGATGCCCTCGCGTGTGCTGCTCTGGACAGCCATGCTTGCCGATGGGCCAGTCGGACGTTCCCCGAACCAGCACGGTGAAGATCTACTGTCCGAAGTGCGAAGATATATATTACCCTCGATCAAAATATCAAGGCAGTATCCTCTTAAGCGTGCGAGATGGTTTACTGTTGTTTTGTGCTTATCATGGTCGGTATTTGGTAGAGGCCGCAGTCTTTGGTGAAGTCGTGGTACTTGTTTCAGAGGCGTGGTTTGAATGGTGTGTGTGGTTGGGCATTATGGTCGTCGTTGATGTTTTGTAAGCCGCTGTGGTGATTGCCTTGACCTTGTGCACAGACATTGACGGTGCTTATTTCGGCACAACGTTTCCTCATCTTTTCCTGATGACATACCCGTACATCAAGCCATCAAAGCCGACGCAGAGCTACATACCGAGGATATTTGGTTTCAAACTCCACAAGAGTGCGAGGTAGGCAGCTTTGTTATGTAAGAAAAGCATCTTGCCCGTTGGCGGTGTTGCATCCTTGGTTCAGGATTGGGTTGTGAACCCCTCTGTATGTGACTTTTTGAGAAATTTGGCTCCATTTTGGAGGTTATGGAAGTGATGTCCAATGCTTCATGTGGGGCTGATAGACGAAGTATTTGGCTGTAGGATAAGCGCATACAGTCTATTGAATTTTGTCATTTCAGTTTGAAATGACGCACTTTAGTGTGGGTAAACCTGGTCAGATATGTTGCTTAGGTACTTCACTGGAATGAGTTTATGATTCATGAATAAGGATTAGTCAAGCATGCCGAGCAACAAATGGCTCGTGCGTTTTTCGTAGTTATACTTCAATATTATTATTTACAATTCAAGCGCCAAAAGAGGTACGGTAGGACCTCTTAGACTTGTTTGTAAAGTCACCCGAAGTTTGAATAAGATACCCCTTTATTTCTTATTTTGAATAAGTGAGTGCTAGACTAGTTCTCAGTATCTTAAGCCTCCTCAAAGGAGAGAACACCAACTAATTTTTCTTGGTATCTCATGCAACATATTTAGAAAATGAGTGTTATGTTTCTTTAGAGAATGAGTGTTAATGTGGATTAATGAGGTGCCTACTATATCTGCACATGCACTCCCATTAACAAGGAGCTTGATTCTGTAGTGCATAGCAAAGGAGATGACTACAAGATTTCTTCAATCACTTTTTGTACACTTTGTAATATTTTGTTATATCTCAATTTTTCTACAAATTATTTCTTCATAATAAGATTAGGTGTAAAGGTACACTAAACATTGCATTTAGTGTAGCGCCCAGTAAATGACTTGTAAATGTTATAAGTTTTTACTTTAGTGAATATTTTTATCAACTATGTTTATGATGATCCTCGTATTTGAATACTGTAGAGAATTGTGCTCCTGGTAAAAATTGGCATCAAGAGTAAAAACTTATAGCATTTACAAGTCATTTATTGGGCGCTACACTAAATGTGATGTTTATTGTAGTAGAACTTCAAAGTTACAATTCTCTGCATTTAATGTTCATGTTGACATTTAGTGGTGTAACATTATTGGCGTTGTTGACATATAGTGTTAGAGTTTATAATTAGTGATTTGAACACTAAAAACCAAAATTAGTGTACTTGATGCAAGGCTTGGCCCACTGGGGCAAGAAATTTTTTTATGGAAGAAAAATGAACAAAACGGTCACAATTAACTTAATGAGATGATGTTATAATAAAGAACCAATATTAATTCATAAAAATTGAAATCTTTGTGACGAACGGAAGTAAATGCTTTTCATCTGGTAATCTGTGATATCATGGATGGTGACATGAAAGAGGTTAGAGTGTAGTAGGGTCCTTGAAATTATTATTATTTTTTTTTTTGTATTTCTCTCTTCTCTTTGTACCTCTTGTGTGTCTAGAAATGGTTCCATTTCTACATACAACTTATTAAGGAAATAGTTTATGGCCCGGGCTGGTGTTCATCATCATGTATTAGGTTAAATTCTTTTGTTTGAAAATTACATCAACCTCAGGACCATATATTTTTCATGCATGCTTGCCTTAATGAATCTTTTAACCCTTTAACCGTTTAAGGCGGATGAGCTTTATTTTCTTGCAAGAATCTACAAGTGTTCTAGATCATGTAGAACGACATCTATGCCCAGGGAACATTTCATTGTGATCCCACTTCATGGAAATAACTGTAGCTTGCCGATGCTTGCATTGATTTTCTTGGTGCTCATCCCGATAGATGCCCATGTTCCTCCACCTCTTTCTCATAGTTTAAGTCTTTTATGGAGGTGGCTTGTAGCAATTACTATCGAGATTATCATGTTGAAACGACTCGAATTGGAACGCTCATCCTTAAAGGGTTAAGGTTAAGAAACCATGTAAGGAAAGTGAAATGTATCCATTGCCTTGATGATGTTCTACAAAATTTATTATGTTCAAAGATTTTATCATTGTCCAAAATTCAATTGTCCTTAGAGGGTTAACGACGAGACCTATAACTATATGACCAAACTTGATGACAAACCCCCATAATTTCCATTGAGGATGTGTACTATGGATGCCTCCATCCCCACTATATTATTGTTTTGCTACATTCAGCTGGCTTCGATTAACACCTATCACATGCAATTTTTAACCCATCCATATTTTTTTTAAATTTTAAATATTTGGATGGCAGAACAAATTCTCAGAATGGAGCCAAATATCAGTACATTTGTATTTCAAGTTTCATTGCCATGTATATATTATTCCTGCCTCAATCTCGCAATGTCGTCCATTTGAAAGACAAAAAACATTTAAGTGCCAAAAAAAAAAAACTATGATCCATGGCTCAATTTGGAATTTTAATTCAAATTAAGATGGAGCTAAATTTTTTTATATTCATCTACATTTTAGATAGACCAAATTAACTTTCACATTTATATAATCATTTCTTTTGTCTACATAGTCTTGGAGCCAATCGTAGATTCCGCCAATGGTTGAGATCACAAAATCCTAAACATCATTAGTGGCCTCCATAGTCTTCCAGAGCTAAAACATTGTTTCAATTGGTATGAAGGTCCTCCAGAAGGAGTTAGAATAATAAGAGTGTATTGTGGAACATTGGGCTTCTATAATACCAAAGGAGTGCAGGAGGATATATAAGAGCATGCCAAGGCAAATCCAAGCTATTTTAGCCTCTCAAGACAAGTGGACATAGTATTAATTTCTTTTTTTCATAGACAATGAAAACTTATCAAGGAATATAAACTCTTTCTAATGTAAATTTCTTGTATATTTAAATGTTAAAAAGACCTTTTCCCATTAATATATAGCCCATCAAAATCAGTACTTTCTATAATTTATATTTTCTAAAATCATATTGCCCATTACTCTACATTGCTACTAAATTAGAAATTATAAGACTTTGACTAAGTTTTGCTATACAATAAATTATAGAAGTTTATAAAAAATCTAATAGTATTTACAACCTTGACATCTAAATTATCTTATTAAAAAATCCTTCAATTTTTACATGTTATAAACCATCTATTATCCATAATCTTTGCAATTTTCAATAGCTTCTTGATAAACCATTATTTTTTTCCTTTAGCAATCATATTTTCAATAGTGCGTATAATTGATGATATAATTTACATTAATGTTCAAGTAATGCAATAACATGGCCCATTGATCTTGACATTTACTATTTATCCAAGGCAACCAGTATATTTTGACAAAAGAAATATTTGTTGTATCTTGGTTGATGCATGTGAATTATTTGAGCTACATAAATGATGCATTGGCTAAATAATGTATGCATATTCAAAATTTCATTAGATTACATATTAACAAAAATTGCACATGCATCATATAACACCAACTAATTCAATATATAACAATAATTATAGTACATTACCCAATAAGTGTGTATAGTATAGAATAATCAATAAATCAGAATAAAAGAAAGGCAATTGAAGTACCTTATCCAAATAATAAGAGGTAGGATGTAAGACAATAAGCATGTACACAATATGTTCAAGATTTGAATTTCAAGCTTGGGTCTATCTAAACCAATTAGCAATCTATTCAAAAAACAAAAAAGATACAATAGCTATAGTACCTTGTCTAAATTATAGCAGGTATAATGTATGGTAGTAAGCACACAACACATACAATAGGATCTAAGCCTCAGGCCTACTGCATCCAATCCCATTATCAAACTCTTCTAGAGCAAAAAGTCAGATAGTCCCATCAACAATCTATTTAAGAGCATAAAGGGAGAATCTAATCCCATCAACAATCCATTTAAGAAAAAAAGGCATAACACTATTTTAAGAACGAAAAGGCAGAACACTTAGACTGAGTACCTTGTCCACATCATTATACATTTGATATGAGGCATGAAGTGTGCACGTTGTACTATACATCAATAGATTAAAAAGGACAACAACTGGAGTACTTTCTCCTAGGTCCGGATTAATATACAAGTGTTAAGCGGAGAATTAGGATTAGAAGGCTCGGGTGGTAATTTTCATTTTTTTGGGCACCGATTGAGTTTTTGGGCTCTCCAATGGATGAACCTGGCCAGGCGGATGATTTCCGTCATGGACAGTGTTTCATCCAGTGGACTGGCCGGATGAAACCTGGCCAGGCGGATGATTTCCGTCCTGACCAGTTCCATCCGTCAATCGGATGAACATTGGCAGCTAGATGACTTCCATCCAGCCTAGTGTTCATCCGCTGGATGATTTTAGTTAGGGTTTGTGCACATGGAGGGGGAGCTTGGAGCTCTCTCTCTCTCTCTCACACTTGCAACTTAGAGCTAGAGCTTAGACAATTAGGGTTTTGAGGGTTTTTTTTGTAGAGGTTTTGAGGTCACATTGAGTTGGAGAGGCTTTGCCATGTACAAACTATAAACTAGCTAATAAAACCCGACGTGATTTGAGGTTTTATGAGGAGTTTTGAGCAAATCAGGGTTTCAGTAGGGTTTCTAGGGTTTATGTGAAAGTGAGTTTGTAGGTCAATCTCCCTTTAACAACAAGGTACAATATAAGACAAATAAGGCATGTGCGTATATCATATACAATATCTATGCCTTTGGCTTGGATGCATCTAATTCTACAAGCAATCTATTCAAGAGCAAAAGGGTATTCTTTGTCTAACAACAATTGATTATAGTCTACCAAATATTTTAATCAGAAACTAATAGAAAGATATTTGTTTTGCAATACATGTATTTACAAAATTGAATTGAAACAAAATGCTTGTTTGATTTGATGCCAAACATTCAACATCTACAATCTATACTAAAGTCCAACTAGACACCAAGAGAAAGGTGGAACTTCTTATCTTGGCTTAGCTATTCCATTATAAGGGGAAGAGATTCTATTATGTGGTACTCACCAATTCTACTAGAAATTTTCTTGGTTTTTTTCACCAAGATGCTTTGAAATGAAATTAATCTATACATGCATTGTATTGTACAAAACATCTTTTATGAGAGCAACGTTTACAATGCATGATTCAAAGGTGGAGTATTTTTGAAGCAATGCAAACAAGAATAACCAATGACACTACAAAAAGTACCTAAGGTATACCCCCCATGACCAACAAATTAAGCAATGTGCATATATTAAGGATAACCCAAATAATAATACATCAATTTTCAATGATAGCCAATATAATTACAATCTCAACCAAAGTGATTTCATATTTTTCTCATAAGATTCAAATTACTTCTAAATTTTCAAAGTGCTCAGCCATGTTTAGCCTAATTCTAACACTAGGTACCCCCCATAAGTGCATACCAAAAGTTAGGGGTCTTGACTAGTAATAAGCCTTAATTTTGAGCAGATAAAGAGTGAATGGGCGGAATTGAGACCAAATATAGAGTGGCAGTAATTGGAGGGTGACAGTGATGGGCTAGACTACCTTACTCTTGAAATGGGGTTGCAATTTTATACTAGTACCCGACTAATATCTTCTAGGCACAAAATTAGTGGTGGTACGAACAAACACTTTATTTAGAGCGGTCTCTTTGGGAGACCTTTCTTTGAATGTAACTATGATATCATGGGAAGAAAGTTGCCAAAAACCTTGAGATAGAAGGAAGACTTGTTGATTGTTTGTATGCCAATTGTGACGTGTAGAGCATAAAAGCATTTCTTATGACTTAGGGCCAAACCACACGAGAGGAAAGGCAGTGAGTTGGATGACTCACATTGGTTCAAATTAGCAAGTGGTTGCCACATGAGAGGAAGTAGGAGGAGTGGCAAGAATGACATGGAGCAACTTTGTAGCTTTGGAATTTGCATTGGATGTTGCTTTGGAATCTACATGGCAATGACTTGGCACAATAATTGCCGTTGAAAACTACCAGGCACTAGTGCCTGAAGGTCCACAATGTAAGGAGGAAAAGAATATTTTTTGTGCCACTAGTGCCATGTTGGAGGAAGTTGTGAAACTTCCTCCCCCTCCCGTGTCGTAAGGCCCTTAAATCACAAGCACTGCAATGGTCTCCATCATCTCCCGTTGCTCCTCACATCATACACCTTCCAATTTATATAATCTTTGCAAGTCGCAATGAAATCTTCACAGATCAGCCTCTGTGCAATTCTAACTCTTGATGTCTTATATATTCACTAGCAGTTGGCGCTTGCTTTGCAATGCATTAGTTCAACCATTTTAATGTAATTTTTATATCACAAAATATTAAAAAACAAATTACATAAAATATAAACATGTCTTTGAAACCTATGCATGAGTTTTAATAATGTAATAGAATAGAATAGAATAAAATAAGTTAGGTTTTAGATTTTTTGCATTTTAACATGGAATTTCAAAAATGTTATGAATGTCAAATTTGTAATCAAGAGTTTCAAATTTATTTTGGATAAGCACAAATTGCAACACACAAATGCAAATTTCACACACCCACAAACTCAACTTGCAATTTCAATCTCAATTTCACACACCCACAAACTCAATTTGCGATTACAATCTCAAATTCACACACCCACAAACTCAATTTGCAATTGCAATCTCAAAACTTGCAATCTCACCTCAAAACTTGTAATTTCAATTTCCGCAACTCGAATATGCAATTTTGCAACGCCAACTTTGTATGCCAACCTCCAAGATCACAATTCCAACTTCACAACTTTTTCACTCCAAGTTGACAACTCATAATTTACAATTCAATCTTTTAGTGCTCAACTCAAAAAATATTTTGAACGTCAAATTTGTAATCAAGAGCACAAATTGCAACACACAAATGCAAATTTGTCACACCCAAAAACTCAAGCTTATGCTTTGCAACGCATTAGTCCAACCATTTTAATGTAGTTTTTATATTACAAACTATATTAAAAAAAAGGTAACATGATTCATTGCGCGGTTGGCTGCGCGGTTGACTGCACCGTTCCTATAGTTCACTGCACGGTTGACTGCGCAATTGATCGCTGCGTGGTTCACTACGCAGATGATGATTTTAGTAGTATGATAGTCTTTTATCGTACACTTGTGACTGGTATAACTAAAGCGATGGAGTATTTGAATGTGTTGAGTTTCTAATGCAGCAGATTGTAAGTAACTGCGAATAGACAATAGGAACGATTACTTCTTATATCTAAATGTGCAAACGGCACGATGCATCTACACAATGTTTCCATCTATTCTGAGACTAGGATCTAGTTGCTCCGTCTGCACTACGCAACTAAGTCGTACGCAAGCACAACGCAAGCTCAGTGCTATCACTCTCTCTACACACAACTATGTAAGATGAAGATTAGCACGATGCTCGCATCATTTATATGCTCGCATCAGTCCTAGACGGACTGAGTTTATCGATAGAACCATTGCATGAACGGAATCATTCATCCAATGCTCCCACTCGTGCATGCATTGATTCTAACTAATCGTAAGTCTGATCTGGATTCCCTCCCACTTAGGTAGTCTGAATAATTGGCGCCTGCGCGCTCTTCAGGCTTTGAACTTTACTTAGGGTTTGGTGGAAAAGGGATTTCTGTGAGGATCAGAAGGGGCCCAGGAGGCATGTTAGAAGTAGTACAAACATGTTAGAAGTAGTAAAAGTTGGCTATTTTCACATATGTGAATGCCTTGTGAGGCCCCTTGTGTATTGTATGTATGTGGTACAAACATTCACCAATTTCACAAATCCACAAATCATGGTTGCTTGTATATCCCATATGGTTTGTCACGGACAAGTAGAAAGACAAGTATAAGATGCAGAGGTAAATTGAAGCATTTGTGGAGTAGGCATAGTCAATCCATGGAATGGAGTGTGGACACCTAGGAGTCTCCCCCATTCTAAAAAAGAAAAATGCATGTTAGAGTTAGATTGAAAATATAGAAATATTCTTGGTTCAAATGTGCATTTTCACCTTTTACTTTTAAATGATAAATAACATTCAAAAGCGGTGAAATTAACATATGTGAAAACATTGTAATTTACCATGTGGTAAAACTCCATGTGTGAAAGTTGCATTTTTACTACATGGAATGAGATTACCCGATTAGTGTTATTAACCTCGTAAACCATGTGGTAAAATCGGCTATTTTCACTTATGTGAATGCCTCCTAGGCCCCTTGTGGATGAGAAATGAACAGAACATAGAGGACGCTTTATTGGGTAGAGCTATAGTAAGGATGCCGACTAGTTGATTCTTGGTGTTGACATAGCAAATGTCCATTTGCTGTTAGTTAAATTTCTCGCAAATGAAGTAGTACTTGCGTTTAATATGCTTCGTCTACTTGTGGTATCGTGGGTTTTTGACCAAGTAGATAGTCCCGTCATTATTAAAAAATAGTATGGTAGGGTTATCCTCGTGCATACTGAGATATTGAAGTAGGTTGCAGAGTCGTAAAATATCCTTAATGGCTTCGGCAATAGCAACAAACTCAACTTCAATTGTAGATTCGGCTGTATAGCCTTGCCGCTTGTTTGTCCATCCTATAGCGCCATGGCTAGAGACCATGTACAACCTTGCCGCTTCTTTGTCCAGCTGATAGCACCATGGCTCTAGACCATGACAGCCAGTTCTGGTTTTTTGGTCATCTTGATCGTTGGAGAAATCAGCAAGGATAAACCCGTGGAGGATCAAGTGATCCATAGAGTTGTGATAGAGGATTCCAAAATTAGCCGTACCCTTGAGGTAACGCAAATTCCGTTTTGCTACTATTCAGTGCCAATGGCGAGGGCAATTAGTATAAGTAGCAACGTGACTAACCACATACCAGACATCAAAACAAGTGACAACCATGGCGTACATGAGGGAACCGATAAGGGCCTTGTAAGGAATATCAGGACTGAATAATTTGTCAGCAGGATCATCTTAGATTGGGGAATGAAGATTGGCAGGAGTAGAGATAGGGTTTGCATCCTCCATGTTGAAACATTGAAGGATGTCCAAAATGAACTTGTTTTGATGTATGAAAATAGAACCTCGTGAGGGATCACGTTGAATCTTGAACCCAACATAGTATTCTGCATCGCTCTAAACCACTTTAAAAACCGCCTCAAGATATTGTGTAATGACGTTAAGCTCTACAGGATCAATAGAGCAAGCCAAGCTGTCATCCACAAAAATTCCAACGATAATGTCAATATCTCGAGAAGAGATGACACGGTAGTAGACACAAGAATCGTAATTGTTGGAAGTGAGATTGTGTCGTTGTAGGAAATTGTCAAACTTCATGTTCCATTGACGACATGACTGTTTTAGTCTGTGTAAGCTCTTGAATAGCCGACATTGAAAATCTCGATGAGAAGAGTCTTCGTATCGAATAGGATCTTGCATGTAGATAACCAAGTTTACCGGAGGGCTGCAATGGAGGCAAATCCAATGCCACAGGGCTACTCACCAAGGCAGACCGGAAGAGATAGAGAAATCAAACCCAAAAGCACGGGGGAAGAAGATGAAGAAGCAACTACATGTTTTGAACAACCTTGCAAAGATGGCATTTAGAGGTTGGGAGTTTGAGCCACAACCCTCGAAATATTCCACATGCAAGGAATACATCGAGTGGTGCCACATCACTAAGCAATTTGCGCATGACTGCCACAGACGCCATCGCACATCGGACAAGGAAAATTTGACACATTGCTTGAATGAAGCGTTTGTTGAACGTTGTATAGAAGTTTATCAATTTTTATACAAGCTCAAACATGTGGAACGTAATGAAGCACCTCACTTCATTTGCAGAATGGTGTATGCCGAGGTGATTCTTCACAAAATGGTCGATTGGATGACCATAGAATTTGTGAAGAATAGTACGATGCTGACGGAGCGGGACATTCTAAGGTAGAGGACATTCCGAGATGGTGGCTTGGGAAGAAGAATGAAGGCAAAGCCAATCGATAGAGAGTACGAGATAGTTGAATCAGAACCAAACTTTGGTTCTGATGGTGCTTGCGAGCCAAGACCGCCTCGTGAAGCTGTAGCAGAGGCCATTGGGACTGTAGTGGAAGCAAACCCTATGCCGGTGAATATTGCAATACAACATGTTGATCAATACATGGACCCCATGGACAACATTGAAGGGGTTTAAATGACAATGGAAATTATCGCAAACATGGTCAAAGATATTATGGAGCGGCAACTAGTGGTGGCCGCAATTAGACCTACCATAGTTCATGGTGTGTCATTTGGTGTGCGAGGCGATCAAACCAATGAGATGGAAGAGTTGCAAAGTCAACTTGCGGAAAATAATGGTCTCATTGCTTAATTGCAAAAAACCATCCAAAATTTCGTGTTGGCAACGGCGATTAAGGACACAAAAATCACCAATCTACGGAATTCGTTGCAACAAGGGCAACAAATGCACCAAGTCCGAGCAAGTCAACCAATTGTGGTTGATGATGCCCTCGAAGTGGATGACAACATCATCAACAATGTGGTTGGTATTGCAATAGTTGGCGTTTTAGAAGATATACGCACACCAGCTAAACGACAACTGGTTCCACTTGTTGTGCCTCCGATGGGTCGATTTGCATGACGGTATGTAGACATCAATGGTCCATTGAGCCAAGATTCATTGTCATTTCCAACCAACGCTGGAACGGAGGAAGTGAACCCATTGAGGAGTGCAAATGATGCATTGCGCCTTCGTGTTTCACCCTTGGCTAAAATATACTACCAATGGAAGGTGGCAACCATTCTTTGTGTCCATCACGGTCGCCAAATGGCAATGAAATTCTAGAAAATTGACAATGAATACTTGCAGCACAATGTGCGGAGGAATTTTGGCCTCACATCTTAGGCCAATTTAGATGATTTGTTTCCATCTGGCTTGCCAACATAATCAAGTAATCCATTGATGATCAATTAGGCAAAGTTGGATTTCGATCACGCCAATGCAGCGTCGTGCCATGATCTCCAAATGAGGCCGGGAATTCAAGGCAGAAAATTTTGGCCATATCCAGCACCATGGATGTTAGATGGAATCAAATGCGCAGTGTGTTACAATCCGTTTGGCACTAAGGGTGCATAGGCACTTGGATCATGTCAGTGCAAGTTCCATCCAATGTGTTATTTGACATGTTTTTTGTTAGAAGATTTTGCCCATGCTACAAATCTTCATTCCACAAACGCCTGTACGAGGTATCTAAACTCACTCCGTACATGCCACCAAGCCATAAGAGAAATTCTGAGAACACTCTTGGTAAAATGTACTGGAATCAATGGGGCAAAGATTTAATTTGGAGTTGGCGTGCCAATACGCATTTGGTGTTCAAAAATGACATCAATGCAATGTTTGGGTGGGAGCACAACCCCCAAGAGATTGTGAGGATGTTCCAGAAGATCATTGGATCTACTCCAAGTGACAAAGGCAAGCGGAATTTCTTCTATCAAACTTTGAACGCGTATTGGTATTTCGAGAACAATCGTTTCCACTTTGGTCAACACCATTAAGGCCTTGTATCGAACAAAACGTGGAAGTTGATCACGGATCATGGCGGAAATTTGGACATGGATAGCCGGA
Organism: Bryoerythrophyllum caledonicum; assembly: GCA_963971425.1. Lineage (NCBI taxonomy): Eukaryota > Viridiplantae > Streptophyta > Bryopsida > Pottiales > Pottiaceae > Bryoerythrophyllum > Bryoerythrophyllum caledonicum. Next base: position 3,194,892 of record OZ020520.1, on the reverse strand, counting down.
TTGTAGACAAGGCTTGTATGTGAGTGGTAAGCGGAGAGCAGAGAGTGGTGAGCAGAGAATTAAGTCTTGGAGAGCAAAAAATGTTCCAATATTCCTAGAATAAGTTGAGAATATTTGAATATTTTGTCAAAATTTGAATAATTTTAGTAACTTTTAATTTTTGACTGAAGTTAGTATTTTTTGGAACCTACAACTGTGGAATTAAATTCCCTGGGCTTTTAAAAGATTGGATTATTTCCTTCTATTTTTGGCAAAAAAATCTTCTGGGTTTTGATGGTTAGATTTTTAGGACTTAAAAAACCATAAGGATTGTCACCTCCTCCCTTTTGATAATGCTCTTCCTCCCCGAGACATCGATTTGTCGATGATTCCATTGGCAAAGAGGATGAGGGAGGACATGGTCCCATACTCTGCATTGCTCATTCCAGACTCAGTTCACATCACCAGAAACTCTATTGGACCACCAAAAGTAGGGCCGCGGAGAGGCCCATGGATGTTGACATAAAAAAAAAACCTAGGAACGAGGAATAAGAAGAGACAATGAATCCAATGCTCGATATTGATATAACTCCTACGTTGACAATAAATGTGTTTTGAGGATTTTGAGATAGAGGAGATATAAAAGTTGATTGAGATACTGAATGTGATGTCAGTTCAAATTTTGAAATGCCAATTTTAAGGAAAATTACAATGCAGAAAGCTAGAAAAGTATTATGATAACGTAAAGTCTCGGATCCGAAAGGGTAAAAATCTTAAAATAATTTGTGCACGAATGCTAGGGAAATAATATCGTTAAGTACCCTCTCGGAGCCGAGAAAGTAAATACCAAAAAATTATAGGAAAAAAAATGTACTAAAAGCACTTGGAATTCAAATTCAAGGCAGATGTTAGGGAAAATAAATTATCAAGTGACAAGTATCCTCTCAGAACCGAGAGGGTACACATCTAAAAATAACTGCAATATAATGTATGTGAAAAATATGATCAAGTACTCTTTAGGAACTGAGAGGGTACGCATCAATAATTAATAGTTGAAGACAAATTGCTATCCTAAATCTTGGGGTGTGACAAAATGCAACTTTTAAGAACTAGTTTTACCTCGTTGAAGCTAAACAAAGGTGCATGGATGAAGAAGCAAATGTTGGCTTGAAATTTACAAATATTTAAGAAAATGAAGTAGATATGTTTGCAATAGGAGAACGGATTCTGTCCTCAAAATTTGCTCATAGCCTTCTTAAAAGCAATACATGGATAGTTGAGACAGGCGCCTTGGAGATATCTGTTGCTTTTGAGGGAGTTGAAATCCAGCAAGCTGAAGAGCCTCAATCCCCGTGCAAGTGAGAATAGTGTCGATCATAATAGGCCAAACATTAGGGATAGGAGACATGTTTTCCTCCCTGAAATATTAGACGACCTACTTGCGCCTGGTGCCTTTCACAGACCGTACGATGTCTCGTTGCAGAAGTAGAAATCCAATGTTCTTCTTTCTGCTTTTCCAAGATCCAAGTAAGTGGGGGCGAGAGTTGCCTTTCCACGTTTCATAATCTTCTCCGTGCATTTCTTTTTGGAAACCGCCATTTGTGCCCAACAAGACTTCGCCGAGTTCGTTGGCAATCGGGCAATATGCCATTTGGTTGGAATTGCATGGGTCTCTTGAACCGCTGTCATAGGGCAAATTTTAGCCTTGAATACTAGAGACGCATCTCAAATTCGAGGCGATGGCTGTGATGGTGCAAGTCCATCAATAGGAACACCATTATCTTACTTGATAATGGGCAAAGGATTGAAGAAGTCCCACGCCGCCTAAATCGATACTTAGGATGAGAGAAATTTACTCTATCCGGCCTTTGTGATTCTTCATCGGCACCAAGTGGTAAATTAGCCTTGCATTTCAATGTTTTAAACACCTCCTTTCCTGGCATATACAAATTAGGGGTGCAAAATTCATTTTCCCTTAGCATCACCATCTTGAAATCACTTAAAACAGGCGGATTGCATGTCTTCTGAGCTCTACGTTCCGCCGGTTGGAGTTACAATTCTTCCCTCCTTGGTCCTGTTTCTCCAACGTTACGCTTCAAAAATTGGTAATATTTAACCACTTGAAGGAATGCCCGGATGTAATCATCCACTGTTGCAACGTACAAGTCTCCACGGATATTACATGAAGGCTATTTCCACTTGTTGTGAATCAACTCTACAAGATTACAAGATGGCATCTCCGCAAGCTCATCTCTAGACATGCTCTAAACACGATCATGCACATTTAGTACAAGGTTTGTTAATACATGAAAATAAATAGAATCATGAAACTAAGCATTACCTGAGTCATAAGACTGCCCCATTGACGATATCGGAAGTGCCAAAATGCCAACCAAAGATCAAGATGTTGGTATCCGGATTCTATAACGACTTCGGAGGATGCCTACCAGACTCAAATGGTCTGATATGATCTCTTGGCCTCGGCCCTCTTCCATTGTGTTGGCCTTCTTGTATTGCTGACATAACGCCTTGTGCTGATCACGTAGAAGTCCTTTGGTGATGTATTTATCAAAATATTTTACCATCGACTCTGTTCAATGAAACTGGCAAGTTGTCAAGTACGCTCTCTATCCACCATAGCTTCATCCTTGTTGCCACTGCCATACAAAATCCAAATGACATTCCAATTGACTTCAGCACTATCGGCCATATAACCTATGAATTGTGGTAAAGGGAGTCTATGTCTAGCCATCACCGCTTTAAGATTCTTCCAAAATAACATTTGAGCTTCGGCATCCTCAAATTACATGTCACAACATGCAATGCTCATAATCCAACAATAGGTGGCGTCATATATATGGCATGCCATGGTTGTCTATTGTTTCACACATTTAGCGTGATGAAACATCATCCAAGCATTCTCGAGGTCACCGCTCGTCTTACCACACGGGAGGGGGAGGAAGTTTCACAACTTCCTCCAACATGGCACTAGTGGCACGAAAATATTCTTTTCCTCCAACATGGCACTAGTGCCTGTGGACTTCCAGGCACTAGTGCCTGGTAGTTTTCGCATGCAATTATTGTGCCAAGTCATTGCCATGTAGATTCCAAAGCAACATCCAATGCAAATTCCAAAGCTACAAAGTAGGCACATGTCATTCTTGCCACTCCCCCTACTTCCTCTCATATGGCAACCACTTGCTAATTTGAACCAATGTGAGTCATCCAACTCACTGCCTTTCCTCTCGTGTGGTTTGGAGGTCACCGCTCGTCTGCATGCGCTTTACCAAATCCACGTCCGAACCCGGTTCAACTTCTGAGATTTTGAAGACGAATACCTTCTCTGAATCCTCACCTTGACCTGAGAACATGTTGTTCTAAACAAAAACCCAGTTACTTAGTCCCCAAAGTCTCGTGATGTTGTCCAGCACACCGTCCTTCTCAAGATATCGAAATAAAACGACCTTGTTTCGGATGCTTAGATCCCATGTCCTTGCATTTATCCAACATCGAAACTAACTAGTCTCTTAAGATTGTCCTCTTCTGGCAACAAAAACTCCCCCACAAGGTCCCTACTTGCCTCTAAGACTATAGAGCTCTTGGTAGCAAGATGAGTTCTCTAAATCTGCTTACTAATCAAAGAGTTGATTTGCTCCTTGACCTCGCAATAGTCCTCAATTCTAACATGATGGTTGTGACTTCCTAGGTGAATACAAGCACGTGTGATGTTGTGCTTACTTGAAACATAATATACTGTAGCCGGACAAGACCCAAAACATGAAGGAGGCATGTGATAGATTTTGCAAACTAACGTGGAGCCTAGAGGTGGTTACTAGATTAGAGAAAAAGGGTGAATAATAATTCTTTAAATTCCGTCTCATTGAAGGATGTAGTCCGATGGTCTTGCTAGAAGATCTCATAGTGAGAGTTGCTGCATTAAAGTTGGTTTTATAAAGCGCTACAATTGGAACATTATTATGTAGGTCTCAATAAGAATGTGAAGAAATGCTTCAATATGCTACGGAATATGTCCAATTATACAGGTATATTGTGTCTTGCTCGTATGATGGAACCGGCAAGACTGCTCTTGCAAAGAAATTTTGTTGGCAAAATGAGTTTTAAAGCTATGAGATTTTTGGAGATTGGTACACCTTCAAGCAAAGAGGTTAGCCCAACTTTGATGACCAGTTTGCAAAAGCAATTGTTGTGTGACCAACTTTTTAGAAAACCAGAATTGATTGATTACCAGAGCTTTGAAGAATGCTATAAAACATTATCAAGGCAAGGTCCAGTATTGATTGTCTTGGATGATGTTTATGACAAAATTCAATATGATATGATCATTGTTAACAAAAACCTTCTTGCATCGGGGAGTTGTATCATTGTCACTTCTCAACATCACATTTTGATGCTTATCTCAAGTAGGAGAAATCTACAGCCAATGATTTTTATCTTTGTAGGGTAAAACCATTGAGGGATGTGAAGATTCTCTAAAGCTTATCAATTGGCATGCCTATGGAGAAGAAGAAACTCCCAAGAATTTCAAGGTTTTAGCCAATGGTGTAAGCAAAGCATCATGTGGTGGTTTACCTTTAGCTTTGAAGGTGGTTGGCTCTAGCTTGTTTGATAAGAACTAACCAAAATTAAATGGATATGTAGGAAGAGGCTAGAGACACGGTGAAGGGAGATTCAAATGTCACAAATGCTTGTAAATGGAGCTATGATTGCAACTTTTCCTACACTTTCTTATACTTAATGGGTGTAGTGTAAGTGGAAATTCTGAATTAGTTTCAAAGGAATTACAATGGTTGAGATGGAAATGCCAATGACACACCTACCTCCTATGCTAAATCTGTCCAATCTAACATCACTTGATTTTTCTCAAAGCACAAACTTGGCAGTTGCATGGACAACAAATCCAACACTAGAGGTATGCAATATCAAAAATTGCATACTAACGTTAAATAAAGTACTTTAAAAGTCTTATGTATCAAAGTAGGTTTTAGATTGCTCTCAAATTTATGTCACAATGACTAAAAAATCAAAATACATTAAAGACATACTTTTCTTTCATTGAACACCTTATCAAAAAGTATAATGTAACAATTTCAAGTTATATATCACAAAAGGTATAGTGGAGTGTAAGTTTTTAAAGCATTTAGGTTGATGGTTGATGGTCAATGAGGGTTGAGGGTTTAGGAATTAGGCACAATCAATGACTTTTGAAGCGTTCGAAATTCAGAGGCTTGCCCAAACTTGCTAAAGCTCAATCTGAACGATTGCACATCTATCATCACACTCCCTAATTCTATAGAACATCTCCCTCAACTGCAAGTCTTGGAGTTATACAGATGCAGGAATCTACAAAAGCTTCCCAATTCCATCGGCCAGCTTACAACCTTGCAAAAGCTCTTACTCGAACGGTGTGGGAAGCTCCTATATCCTTAGTGCTATAGGAATTTCTAACACTAAGGATATATGTTTTGGTATGCTACCTACAACCAGATTCACATACAATGTACACCCAATGCACACTAGCTTTGGAGCTGATACAATCTACAATGCATTGGTTTGAACAAGTGCAAATTTAGTAAACTTACTACACGAGAAGTAAGTGCAAATCATTCATAGAGACTTCTAAACTTGAAAGATCCGGCTTTCAAGATGGTATTGTGGAAAAAAGCTGCACAGGTGGCGCCAATCAACGGTCCCACCCAAAAGATCCACTGCATCAAAAAGCAATATATCAGGATCCTAACGTTGTCCAGAAGTTCATTAAATTGTGTCAAAAGAATTGTTCAGGTCTATTTTAATGTCACAAAACCATCGCTCGTTTCTAGACTAGAGCTTAAAAAGATTCCTAGGGTGAGCTTCGAGTATATCAAATACAATCAGGCATAATTTACTTGAGAATTTATGATATCATAGTTCTTAATATGAGATGGGTGTATGCACGCCAGGGAGCTTACATGCTGGGCCCATTTTGCATACGAAGGATTGGCAATTGCCGCTCCTAAGCTTCTTGCCGGGTTAATTCCTGTGCCAGTTATGGGGATGGATGCCAAGTGAACCACCATAACTGCAAAACCGATAGGCAGTGGTGCCAATACCTGCACAAGTTCAGCTTTTGTGTCATTATCCTGAATTAATATTCCAAGTTTCACGCAATTTCAAACCTCACAAAGCAATCACAGAGTCAACTGTATGGTCATGAGAACTGACTCGATATATTAGCGATTATCCATACAATAGGGACATTAGGTTCAATTCTAAGTGGAATCCGACATTTTAAGAATTTGATATCACTCTTGTATTCTAAACATGCTGTATACTGCAGATGCAATAGGACATGCTAGAGAAGAAATGATATGTTGGTCAAAGAGACAGAGAGCCAATAATTAGAAATTTTCTGAGAAGCGCCAACATAACGCAACTTGCACTTGAAGCTGGTAGTTGAGAATTCTTACAGGAACGTGGGAGTCGCGAGCGTTGCGTTGTGGATCTGTGGCACACAACACGGTGAAGAGGAGCACGAAAGTGCCCATAATTTCAGCAGCCAGCGCTTGTTGCCAGTTGTGCCCACTGCGCACACTGTTCACTGCGCCTCGAGCGAACGCCTCAAACTCCGCATTCCCCTGCACGCCCTTGGCAATGGCGGCGCCAGCAATGGCTCCCAAACACTGGGCCACCATATATGCCAGCGCCCTGGTGATGGTCACCTTCCTCGCTATTAACAACCCAAACGTCACCGCCGGATTAATGTGACCACCTGAGCAAGAAGATCAGCAGAAAATAGATTAGAACAGGAAAAACAGTACTTCAGACTGGGAGAATTAAAAGCATATTCTACTTACCTGAGATGCCGGCGATGCAGTAAACCAAGATGAAGACCATGCCACCGAACGCCCAGGCAGCCTCCAAGGTGCCCAAGTTTCCTGCGCCGGTCCGGGACGCGCCAGCGACCGCGGTGAGGGCGACGTACAGTAATAGCAGCGTCGCGACGAACTCCGCAATCACGGCCCGGTAGAAGTTCCAATGCCTCACCTCCTGTAGGTCCACCAACGGCGCCTGCACAGGGCCGTCGGGTCGGTATACCACATCGTTCTTGTTCTTTGGTGAAGATGGCCCGTCGTCATTCGCCATCTTCCGTTCCCGCTCCAGGATGGAATCTTGCAACTACAGCTCCTGAACCTTGAAAAGCTACTTCTAAAACTACAGGTGTGAGGAACAACACTTAGTGTGACAGTTCCAGTTTGGGCTTAATTCACAGAGCAGGACTGTTGAGATGTTCCTACAGACTCATACATATATATCAGTGCTCAAATCATCAATATGTCCTGCGTGATGATCTACGAATTGAATTCCAGCTTCTGAAACTTGAGATTCAGTTGTCAGTTCTAGATTCAACAGACACCTGTCAAGACCTTCTCTTGAACAATCTGAAACTTCAGCTGAAGGAAACACCACCGTAACTCTATTTGGGCATACTCAGAGAAGAAGCTGTTCCCAGAGCTCAAATCATTAATAAGTGCTTACTCTAGGAGCTACAGGTATATGAGCGTCTGAGCAGCGGATCGATCTCAATATATAGAACAGTCTACGTTCTATACTAAGCGATAGACCGACGACGTTTGTCTAATGAAACGATGCCAGTCCAAACCACTGGAGCGAATCTTCCTTTACGCACCTGTCATATTGCGGGGACTTCTCACGTCTGCATGGGCTTTCGAGCCAGGCTGATTCGGACTGAAAAGATTCTAGTATAGATCTAGCTAACAGTGCCGCCTTATATTATTAGGTGTAACACTTGGGCGCGGTAAGAGGAGCATGCTGCCTTGTATGTGGCACGTATGAGATCTACACTTTTGTGTTAACTTCATAGTTACAGTAGCTCTGCGAACTGTTCGTGGGAAAAGACACACCTACGAGGGATATTTAAGCGTTGACCTATTTCGAAGCATCCAATGCTGTTAGGATTACTTGGCTTTGGCACGTATATTACGCTGACCCGGCGCGATGAACTTCGCCTGGTCAGCACCAATACCTTCCCAGACTATTTATGCAATAAGAGTATTCAACACCCTGGAGATTACAGTAATTATTGTAGGCTCCGGTTGATAATGGAGTCTTCAGCTACTAAGGTAAAGGCACCCAATTCCGATTGGCCACCCAATTCCGATAAGTAGAGTATGCATGGCATGGTGCATGGAAATGGTAAATGCATGAAATGGTGCATGAAGCGACCCAAAACCAATAACTCAAAATCTGAAAACTCCAATTATTATCAGTTTTCGGTCATGAAGTGTGCAATTTTGGGTTGCTTCACCAATTGTGGTGTGCCAAGTGGATCGAAATGAGGGAGCTTAGTGGCGGAGCCTCCACGTTTGGCTACTCTAAACCTGCTACACCTCCCACATTCCACTGCCACTTAGAAGCTGGCTTGTGTTCCGTTGCTTGCTTTCACTTGCCACGATGTGCACAATGCTGTGTCAAAAGTGGCCTAGAATCTCGCATCAGGAACATCCCCAGTCACTGCCGCTGTATAAAAACAAAACAGTATTGATATTGAGTCTATCATCATCATTGCTTATAAAAAGTGGAGACGGGCTGTGGGAGGGATGCCACCTTAACCGTGTGGAGGGAGGAGGTGAGGGCACACGCGAGAGCTCAGACTCGGCCACCGCCTGCTAAGCAGGCGACATCGTGTTGCCACCTCACGCTCGAAACGGACCAAAGACCGGGCGATGCCTGTCGTCCCACGACCTGAGATGCCGCGGCCACCTCCGGCGGCGACCCGATCCACCTACCACATGAATGAGCAATGAACAGAACTCCGTCCAACTCAGCCAGAGTAGGAATGGATGAAGAATGAAACAACAGCAGTTGCACAAGTCCGGAAGCCCAGAAGGGGCCAGGGAGAATTGACCCCTCGCTCGTCCTTACCCAAGGTGGGCCCATCTTAATTGCATGCGGTCATTTTTCTGGCCCTCTTATTTTGGGGGGTCTAGAGGCTTTTTTGGATTTTTTTTGACAAATTTGGGGCATGCGGCCATAGTTTACCCAGGGGGACCCTCTATTGCTATAAATAGGGCCCCATCCATAAACAAAATAGGGGCCAGGTTTGGCCCCACCACCTCATGGCCCCCATGGGTAAGGACGAGTGAGGGGTCAATTCTCCCTGGCCCCCAGAAGGAGGATCTTTGTAATTTGGTGGCACGAGGTATTTTAAAAGGGGGGGGGTAAAAACTGGCCCCTGTTTTATCTTTGGATGGGGAATTATTCAAAGAAAATTGGGGCCTTTGAGAGTCACTTGAGAAAGCCCCCCAAAAAAAATTAAAAATTCTTTGGACCCTCTATAATGAGAGGGGCAGGAAAAAAATAAAAATTTAAATGCCATTTAGACTAGGGCCCACATCCTCAAAATACCCCGGGTCACCAAAATATAGAGATCTCCGAAAGAAGAAGAAGAAGAACTCCGGTCTTCAGAGGCGACTTGTGTGAATAAAAACACGCAATTAAGCAATTTTGTCCTCACCATTTAAAAGTGCACTTGAGTACAATGGCGGCCGTTGTGGGCAAAAATGTCAAAATTGCAAAAAACTTGTTCTATTTTTTTATAAAAAAACCCTTGAGTTTGTACAACAATATTGTGTACGGTCAAAATTGTTAATATAAGAAGCTTTTTAATGGCATTTTCAACAATTTTTTGGTGGCACTTTGTTAATTTTTATAATATCTAATTAATACCACTGTGCAAAATTTCAAAGATAAACTATAAAGATTGTAGTGTGCAAAAAGGCGCTATCACCAATAATTATACAACAAGCAACGATTGCCAATTCATAAGAAGATATTCTACATACTACATGATATACAAATCTTAGAAAATAAACATACAGTGTATCTATATATGGACTCAGTGATGTAATTTACCAATAGTAAAAACCTCTTTACTCTATAGGATTGCTCCACAACGTCTTACATAACCCTTACAATATACTACCCTTGCACATACACTAAATAGCAATTACCATACACAATACACTCATAATACTTTCACTATCTAATATATAGCATTTAAGATTGCTTGCAAGCAATTTTTGTCGATAGCTTTGGTTTGCATTGCAATATATTCTAAGGTAGAGGCACCCAATTCCAATTGGCCACCTAATTCCGATTAGTAGAGTATGCATGGCATAGTGCATGGAAATGGTAAATGCATGAAATGGTGCATGAAGCGATCCAAAACAGATAATCCAAAATCTAAAAACCCCAGTTATTATCGGCATTGGATCATGAAGTGTGCAATTTTCGGTTGCTCTAGCTCAATTGAACTCTCATTGGTGGCCTTGCCTTGAAAGTCAAACAAGGCCGATCGGTATTGGGTACCCTCCATGAGTTGGTTATCCATGGCATGTCTTTTCTCTTCTTACACACTCTCACTTGTTGGCATTGGGCAAAGGAGGGCACCAAATCTCACCTATTCTACAGTTTGATTATGGGCTCTAATGGTTTTTGGGCTTCTAAATTTTATATTAATTGCAAATCTTTGAGATTAAATTTGAAAAAATATTTGTTGAGTTTCATTCCTAATTCCGCATCTTTCTACATAAATATTCTTGACATACAATGTCATTTGAGTCCCCAACTGGCTTAAGTGATTGGAATTGGATGCCTCTACTTTAGTATGTGATCCTTAGCCGATCGAAGAATGCAAATCTTGTTTTCAACCTGCATTCCAAATACAGTGCGCTTTCTCCACCAGCAAGGGCCAGTCATGGTTCTTTCGGGTTTGTCTACCCATGGTTCTTTCATGCCTCTTTCTCTACCCAACTATGACACTCACTAGATGGCTCCCACAATGAATCCATGCAATTTGCATACTGTTGAGCAGATGATCCCACTTCATCAACAACCCTCCCTCGGATGGTGGGCCAATACCAACAAATCTTCATCTTTAGTCTCCATCGATTTTTTCTGCCTTTAATCACCTTCGCTACATAGAATGGTACACCGCCTTTTACTTTTGCTCGATCAACACTCACGGCTACAAATAGTCTACAACCAATATCACATTGTGGATTAAATGGTGGAAACGGGTTGTGATTACCTCCATGAAGTGCTCCTCGTTCGGCTCGTTCCTCGACATGGTTGCGTTCTGTTCGTTGCGTCCTACGCAGTGCTTGATTAGATGGTCTTCCTCTACAAGGACCAAAGTATCCTCGAGCCTCGGCATTTGGAAGCATCACCACTATCCGGTCGATGGTAGTGATCTTGCGATTTACTTCACTTGGACTGTCAATTACATCCACGGTTGCACTTTCAACACGTGCGGTATTGGAGACCTCCAAAGGCCAAAATGGTAAAGAATGATGCTCGTTGCTACGGACTTTGTGTGGAAATTCAGCAAGATAGAGTTTTAACCTCTCGGCCTCCTCTTTGCATCACAATTCTTGTCTTCAGATTGCAATCTTTGAACGTACCTTTGTTTATATGCAGAGAAGTCATCCAACGCCTTTAACTCTCGCTTGTCGGTTGCAAACATTTTCGCAAAAGCTAGTCGCTCCTCTCTACTTGGCAACGACCTCAAAGTCTTTGTTCTTGCCTTTGGTCCCCATGGATCCTTGCAATAATGCTTGTGCTATACTCAACCTCACGAGTCCCCTCTTGATTATCCATGTAGAATTGCATGTGGTGCGGAAATATTATGCCAACCAATGAATCTGGACCTGTCAATAAGTGAGGAGTAATAAATAATTTCCAATCCCACACATTCTCTAACAACCGAGCGCTAACAAATGCCTATGTAGAAGATGTTCCTTGTTCTATAAGACTAAGCATTTCCTTCAACGAGTCCACATCCGACTTCTTCAACGTACTTGATATACTGCTAAAGCGTTGATCAATATCTTTATACGCATTGCCTACTATAAGAAAAGAGAGTTCTACCTCTTGATAGAAGCCCAATCCCACCAATGTAGCACATAGAGCAAACATATAAATGTTTTTATTCTTGCGTGTGCAATTTTCCGCTTGGATGGACAATGTTGGTGGCAAAAAGCCCTTCCTTTGCAACACATCTCTTATCACATACAACAATGTACTCACAACCTCGTTGCTATCATGTTTGTGGTGAGTCCAAACCACACATCGCAATATAAACCAATACTATGTACAAGGGCCCTACACAAATGGGTCTTCACAAACCGGTGCTCAATGTTCTTCATAGTCTGACGCATCCTTGATACCATTGTTGTGTTTTGGTCCATGACATCTACAATGATGCACATCTACAAGTCAGGGCTAATATAAGATGATCTTTTGAACATCCAATCAAGTCTACGTTCCTCCATCTAATTAGGTAGATGCAACATAAACAACTTTTTTATCTTAATCCTTGCATTCGCATTGATGGTTCCCTTCATCGCACATTTATACTCCCAACAATGATAATACTTTTAGAACCTCGAGAATGGGGGTACTTGGACGTGGGGATACCTAATGCGCCACATCCTTGGAAACGAGCTTATTGATATGGTTGCTCCATTACAAATTATCTTCACCTCCTCGTTTACATAGTTGAATTTATCAAAATTTTATTGTATTTATGGGAAGGAGAATAAGAGGCACTACTTCGTTGTTGCTCTTAGGGCAAATAAAGCGATGAAGTTGAGGACAACAAGCTTTGTCCACAAATGATTTAAAGCAAGCCTCTGCACCAGACAATCTGGTACTCTCTCTAACTAGATATGAAAGGGTGTTACTATGAATCGTCGTCACCCTTCCATACATTGAATAATCTTTCCTCAATTGTTTAAAGCACCTTTTCAAATATCTAATCCCAAAAGCGTAGTAGGCATTGCAAACTTGTTTGCCATCTAACTTTGTTACAAATGTATCCCAACAAGAACCTTCCATCCGTTTATAAAATGAAACCAACATCTTTGTATAGGAAACTTGGAAGCCTAATATGATGTACAAGCCTCGGTACCGGTCGTCCCGACCAGGGAAGGTTTTTTATTGGTGCTCCTCATAATATAATTTGTTTGACATAGTATATTTTAGATTGCAATTTGCATCCCTCGGAAGGTCGTGAGTTGATCCGCAAAACGTCATCATTTCGTGCGGCAAAGATGGCACGACCGCATTTGCTTCGTCATTCCGTTCCACGTCAACAATTCTTCCATAGACTCCATTGATCAAGTTGTTCAAGGTGTGATTGCTGACAATCATCGCCCGGGGACACCTGATCATGTCATCCTTCACCTTCTCCAACATATCTTCCCCCAGCACTAGAAGCCACTCTGGACATAAACTTGTACGGTTGCCCAAGTTTCGGCTTTCACCAACAACACCGCGCATGTTCCGGCGAAGTCTTAGGCTTAGGGTTTAGGGTTTTAAGGTTTTTAGAGTTTTGAGGGTTTTCAGGTTTTTAGGGTTTTAGGGATTTTAGGGTTTTAGGGGTTTTAGGGATTTTAGGGGTTTTAGGGATTTTAGGGGTTTTAGGGTTTTTAGGGTTTTGGGGTTTTTAGGATTTTTAGGGGTTTTAGGGTTAGGGTTAGGGAGCAACGGACGGACAGACTGTCGCCTATTATATAGGTAGATATGGCATGTCCAAAAGATACCTTGCCGAAACTTCCCTCAAGAAATTCCGTTTGCATCCTCCATGTGCTACTGCCCTTTGTACGCTTGCAAGGGATACCTTACTTGGTGCAACTTCTCTTAAAGATGCCTTGCCTGAAACTCTCATTTTCCTATTTTGTATAGAATATGAACGACCTGTTGGCCTAACCTAAGCTAATCATCTATATGGGATAGATCTCGGATGTTGGAGGGAGTACATTGGTAGAATGGCGAATTTTCATCTACAAGGTTTGAAGCTTGACTAGAGCGCCGGGACCTCTCGGTGGATCCGAGTGTATTAAATCGCTCATGGAAATCAAATTTAGGGTCCATTATTCCTATAGGCCCATGTCTGAGATCCATCTATATCATGGACATTTGAAATATGTGGTTCTATGATCACAAGACGTAGCAAAGAGCGGTGCCAGCAAATGACCAAGTCCACACACGTACCAAGACGTTGTCGGATAGAAAGGAGGGCGCTTTTAGAATACGTGAGGTATCTGGCTGCGACTTGAAATAGTTTGCTACGGAGTTTTGTCAAATCTTGTTGTCTTCAGCCTCTAATCTTCAGTCTTCTATCTTCACTCTTCAGACTTTGAGACTTCAAACTCCTCCTTGTTGGCCTATTCTGTGGTGGCTCTAAACAGTTATGGATAAAGATGGGTGATAAGAAACCACGGCTTCCGAGGGGTAAAACGGGACAACCCAACCACGAGCTGATCGTTCGAAAGATTGGCTCCTAAACTTCAAACCTACAGTGACCAGCAATCGCGCCTCGCCGGTGGGAACAACATAAAAGATCGACCATGTGGATAATCAATCTCACTTCGCCGCTACAAACATTAAAATAATGAGGCTAATAGTGAAAAATCTCATAATCCGCAACAGTGTTTACGATGCAAAAAAATGAAAATAACAAGCCTCCAAAATCGACTAGGAATAACAAAGCCTCAAGCTACACTTCACTCCAAAGACACACTAACTTCTTTCCCATTCAAAATCCGACTGGAAGAGAAGGAGAAGATGTCTACCTACTCTCTAGACTCCTAAGGTGAGTGGCATCAGCCCATGTGCACTTCACATGGATCTGTAAACATCCATTGGCCCAAGGAAAACACATATAGATAAGTTTTTATTTATCTTTTAAAGCCAACGAACCTTTATAGTATTAACGGGGAGGTAAACTACCCTCTATCTACCATATCTTAATTCCTATATTCAAATGGAACACAAAAAAACTTATATTAAGTACAAAGCTTCAATCAAAATCAAGTAGTAATAAAAATTAAAATTAAAAAAGATTGATAGTCTATCTGCAAGAACTCGAGGATGTGCTTGATAGTGATTACGATGTAATCCACACGTTGAGTATTTGTCAAAGGATTTACTAGCCCTTGTAATCAACGATGGGGCCAACGTTTGCCTCAATCGGCCTAGCTATGCAAAAATAATTGTCTTTGCTCAAGCCCTTAAAACTTCCTTCAAATGTCACTTCACGGGTGTCTTGTTCAACACATCCAATTTGAAAGCAAGATCACTAAAGCACAAGCCTCCCTTTGGAGATTACCATGCCAATGTTGCTCAATACAAGGTTGTTTCAGCGGACGAGAAGATCTAGCTTCATCTTGTGGGTGAAATAGCATTGGTGTCGAAACCGCCAACTGAGACAAGGAAAACTCTAATTCTACCTTTAATTTTTACTCTAGATCTTGTGACCCCATAAATACCCTCCAGTTTGATATTTTACAGTTTGAACTTCAAATTCAAACACAAATTCTAAGAACATGAATGAATACTTTGAATTGGTGAATATTATTTATGGCTTTTACCTTTTAAACAATTCCATGAATAACAAGCGTCACCTTGAAGCTACCGGTAGCATCATTAATAAGTTTTGTCCTTTTGATAAAAGATCTTTCCAAAAAGTAAACAAGTATATGTTTTACACACTGTAGATATTTACATCAGGACAACGTTCTCCTATAACCTCTCCAGTCCAATCCAATGCATCATCTACTCTAGTGATACGCACTGCCACCTCGAATGGGAACAACTTTGATCCATTCAATTCCATGCCACTTTTGCTTACATCGTCCTTGGTTCCCAAACCCACGACATCTCCTCTTTCCGAGAGCAATTGTACACTCTTTCCCAATTCAGATGTAATGACACCAACAAAACTTTATTCAATTTGCTCGTCCCGTGTTGCTCGTACTAATCGAGCTCCCACAGAGCTACTAGAAAAGATATTATCTCTTTGGATGTTTGGAGGTACAAAAAGGTCTAAAATGTGTTGCTCTCTATTGTCGCTATTGGTACATTAAAAACATAACGGTTCCAAGTTGGTCAATATATATATATATATATATATATATATATATACACATAGAAATTAACCTCTAAAAAATCAGTTCTCTTTAGAATACTTTGTTTTCTGACATGTACCTAGTACGCTCTTCAAAATGATGATCACTTTGAAGCCTTCATTTAATAGTGAATAAAAATGTTAATATAAAAAAATAAAATGGCTTCAATAAAAATGGCGCATCTTAATCCAAGTCTAACAATTTCACACATCAACAAACAAGGTAATATATTTCTTTACATGAACAATTTCAATTACAATGACTAAAAATTATATCCTCTTTTCTATCTAAAAATTAATTCTTTTATTATTTCTTGCATTTTATTTTATAATTTGATATACACCTTCTTATTGACCATGGAATATTCATATCAAAATCTATTGATTTAACAACAAATAAAGAAAAATTACAAATAATGTTTCAATAATTACCTCAAAAGTTGGTCCCTTGTGCTTCATATGCTCTCTTCCCAAGGGCAAATGTTCCTTCGTAGTAACTTGTTGCACACTCAATTGACAAAATGTAACTACTTTACACAAGAAACTTGAGCATTGACAGTTTCACAGTAAAAAAGCCCATTATATTCCATTGTGTTTTTTTTACATCAGTTGCTGCATGATTCCGTTGTGTTGCAGCATATTCCGTTGTGTTTTATACATCAACTCATGTAGCAAAGGGACCCACCCTTCGCACTATTTCTAAGTCGTTGGGGGATAGTGCCGAGTTGCCCGGCCTGTGAGCTTGCGCGCAACAGGCACAACCGGCACGGGTCAGGTCAGCCCCATGGCCGGGTCTGCATCCACATGGGCCCTTTCCCTGCTAGGCCAACTCTTTGCATCGCCTCCTCTTTCAGCTCTAAAGCTACCCGTACGGGTAGCCTTGAAGTTGTATGGATGTAGGTCCCTTTCTTACCATGAACTCCAGGGCTACCCCTACAAAGTAGGCCATTCCCGTATGGGTGTATTACTTCACAAATTATTAATTTCACAAAATATATGACAAGTTTTCGGTTCACAAATAATATATATGATATAACCACAATGATTTCTAAGTTATTTGGACAATCTCACGCCACAAAACTTGTTGATTCTAGCGCAATGAGTAAGGAAGGAAACGAAGACAAAAAATTAAATTAAATTAAATTAAATATATATATATATATATATATATATATATATAGCTAGAGGATCTTAAATAACGCCTTAAAGATTAACTGTCTTGGAGGACAATTTTTTCTCACTTTGACTGAAACTATATTTTAGTTGGTATCATCAAAATTCACAAAATCTTTACCACACCATTTCATGTAAGTTGAGAGAAAGATTCCATGGTTCCATTTTCAAAAGATTCATCTCGGAAGTTTTTAATCCATGGAGTCAAGATTCCTCTAAAATGCCTTGATCCTTTAGGGATTAAGGCTTATTTAGTAACATTCGTCATAACTTTTCAAAAACTTTGAGTGCACGGATAGATGTTTGCATTTTTTGTGATTTTCATATGTTGTAGATGGAGAATCCAACCGGTTTTGTGTTAAAAGGTGTACATCATATCCAATAGTGGAAAAAGTAAAATAGAACATTTAAAAAAAATGTTAGGTGGAGAAAGAGAAGTTCTTTTGGTCCCTTGCAAAACAATGTCTAGAAGGTTGGACATTTATCGTTTAGGAATTGCAAACACATTGTACCAAAAGTAGGTCTAAAGTAGGATGTAAATCATTTACAAAAACATAGTCCATTCCATGTTTAGGAAATTGTGACATTTTAATTGAATTAATGATATATTTTCCACGATGACTACATGTAATAATATAGTCAACATTACGTGTATCACAAAAAATAATCAAGAAAAACATACAAGAGGAAAATGAATACTATACACCACTTCACCCTTATATTGTAGAAAAATTTGGCACCAAGCAAAGTTAGAGTTCATTGATCGTCTAATTTTGAACTCAATTCATGACCTATAGCTTGGAGAAAATTTGGAGAACATCCAACAATCACCATATTGTGTTCAAAGTCACCGTATAGTGGTAGTAATAATTGTGGATTTTGGAGGGTATACTATTTTATCCATTAATAAATTCTTGCAAATATTTTTGTACTTTCAAAGAGGTTTAAATGTGCACTAGGTTGATAGCTTTGCAATGACATATCATATATGAGAAAAAAAAATTATAGATTTTTTACTTTTGTCTACTTGATCATATAGAAATATGTTTCAAATTTATTCAAATTAAGATAGAAGTTTTGTATGCGATAAGAGAGATCAACAATCACAAAGCAATGAAGAGTCTCTACAAACAAATTTCAATCAAAATTTAAGACCAAAACCATTTTCCATGTGCATGAAATACACATAGTATGTGGCATGGTAGTCATTGAATTTTAGTGTATTTAATGTATTTTGCGATGATATATATTCCTTATATTCCTAGCTTTTCTATGCTTTCTATAAGTCCAAATTGTCATATGGTTTTTGTAGAGTGTATATGCAATTTGTAAGCAATTCTATACTTAAGATTTCACAAACTAATTCCTTATGGATTTCATGCCAATGGAGATATAACACATTTAGAGTCCACGTTTGGGCCTCTCAAGCACTAAAGGGTCAAAATTCATAAAAGTTTGTGAGCTGGTTGTTTTACTCGCTTTAATAAAGATTGTACAAAGAAAAGTCAAAATAATATGTTTTGTCTCCATTTCTATTCATTACACTAGAATGGGCTCATATTTCATACACTATAAGTGAGTCTCTAATTTATTCATTGTTGGCTCATGATAATAACTATTAGTTCTATCTAGGTCCAAGACACAATAGTGGAAGAGCAAAGTAGAAAGGAGAGAAGAAAGACAAGGGTCCAACCAAAAAGAATAAATATTGGAATCCATTAGATTTCCCCTTCTGGTGTTCAACTTTAATTAAAGTTGACCCATGGTAAATGTTTGAATCTAGGATTGACTCAAAGGCACCACAACCTGGTGGTTTTGGTCATGGACCACTAGTGAGATGGTTGTGAATTCAAATTTCATTGTTCGCATGGTGCCTACTACCATAGTCCACTCAACTATGGTGGAGAGTCTCAAGACCTCGTTGTATGGGTACCCACAAGGTCCTTAGAGGGGATGACATGTTGCATATCTCTAGAGCACTTCGAACTATTACACTAATCTATGTCCCCGTGACAATAGGCTTAGTGAAGAGAATGAACAAACACTATATTCATGCTAGTCTCCTCTTGGGACCAAAGATCTTCTTTCTAGGAATGATTCAAAAATGCCCCAAATTTGCCACTTTCACAAAGGACAAGATTAACCCTTAAACGTCAATCAAGAACTGTACACACATGCATATATTTTACTATATAGAATACCAAAAAATGTATAAAAGTATGGCAAGACATATCCATTTGGATTAAAGATTCTACAACTAACATCTTTCATTTGGAGGTCATGTCAATATCTAAACCTTATCATCTGCAAATATGACACCATACCTGTAGAATAGTGTGGCCACAAGTGGCACATTTGAGGATTGATCCTTATAGGTACAGTCAACTCTGTTTACAAAAACCTTCATGGTTTTGTTTTCTATATATAGAGGCTTCTATAATGAGCGGCTGTAATAATGGAAGGGGTGAGAGGAGGTTGTAATATTGGAGTATTGGATGAATGGTGATGGCTTTTTCAGTTTGGTGGGGGTGATGATAACTTGGAAGTGCACGGAAAGCAAGGCTTAGGGAAGGGAGTTTACGATGAATGAGGCTGAAATAGCCAATGGCTCTTATAATGAGCAAAAATTTGTTCATGACCCGAGCCACCTCTTATAATGAGATTGTTTTTACCGTAGGTGAACCTCTAGTTCGGCACCTCCATGCCAAATAATTAATCAAAGTGAGTAAAGGCCATTTGGAATCCAAAATAAAAATGAATTAATTTTCGGCAAGAAATCACATATTACTGTATTTAGCACATTTGACGACCGTGGAGTTTGAATCCAAGACCTTGGGGTTCTAAATCAAAGCCTTGTTGCATGCACAACCTTGAAGGGAGGCTTTTCCAAGCCACACTCCCCTTTGATATCTTCCAATGTGACAAAATCTGTAAATATAGAGTTTCTCTAGTTTCGGCAATTTCATTATATATTTTCCCACTTAATTTGGCAAGCATTTTTCTAATTAATAAATGTCAAACTAGAGGTTCACCTACGGTATATCAGATGTTTTATCACAGGGAGGTGACATTTGGGCTGCAACATGATGTATTTACATGTATTTGATATATAAGGTGTAAGAATTGATGTATGCAATAGTTACAAAAGTTTGTTTTTATGTTGAGTCCAATCTAATGACCTGTGGCATTTCAAATTTAGATCATTAGTGCACCTACTACTTGTTTGAGAAGTTTCAAAATGGTCATGTATTTTACATGTATGGTGTCGTATTTGAACATGATAAGGTTCAAATACTGAATGACCTCTAAATGGAAGATGTTGGATGAAGAATCTCCCATCCGAAGGTGTATGTCTTGCTAACTTTCAAGATATTTTTTGTATTCTAAGATTATATTACAGTGATCCCCCACAAATATTTAAGGGTCATGACCGTATTCATGACCGTATACATGATCCCCAAAGATATTTAAGGGTTGATCCTTGAACCCAATTTGGTTAAATTTTATAGCTTACAACTGGCTATCTAGACTTGCAACAATAACATGTGACATGTGATGAAGAGTCCAACACATCCACCCAAGCTTTCTTAAAACAGTATCCGAATACAAACCTTTGATCAGTCATCTACAATGGGTCAAATCTACCCCCTTCGATGTAAACAAGGTAGCTAGAAGGTCATCCTGACAGTCAATTTATCTTACACCCTATCTCCCTGTATCGCCAGTAATAGCTCAAAAAAGGTCCAAAACCTCATGCTAACGATTGCAAATGGATTAAAAAGTAGCAACTTCCTTGCAAGTATGTACCTCCGAAAAGAGGCAGAGGGGCTTCCAATTGGTCCTCTGAGCAATGCAGGCTACATTTCCGAGAGAGTAATCTTCACCATGAGTGTACCTACAGGACCTTGACACCATAACATGAGCTAAATTCACGATTGCAGTTGCTTACACATCAATCGGGTAGTACTCGTCAGCCCTTGTCGGCTCTCTGCATCCCAAAATCAAACCGCAGCACTTTAGTACAAGTCCCTCCGTTAGGACCGTTACAACTTTTCCATTCAGGTCATCCGTCCTGGGCTTTGAGCTAAGTTTGAACTTGACTTGAATAAACCAGGATACTTTGTTCAGATTCTTATCAGGACGGACGGCGTACACATATCCTCTTCAAACATCAGTGCACATATTATCTTCAGTTCTTGGACTTTGAACCAAGCATCCCGTGAGATTGCTATAAGGTGAAGAAACTTGTGGATCATGTGAAACTACTTAGTTACCGACACATGGAATTATAAAACAGCCGCGAAGATAATAATAATATATACGGACATGCACAGGTAACAGGTGGTCACTTACTTGTCGTTTACTGACGTAGGGCAGGATCTGAACAGGACTCTCTGACGAAGGTGCGCCCCTTTTCCCTAAAGGACGTCCAAAACGCTTGGCTTCCCTACGTTTCTCGGCCTCAAACTCTTTTCGAGTGTCATGACGAGAGCCGCTTTGCCAAACACGACCGAAATTGGGGAGCCAAGTTGCATCCGCCTGTGGAACCCCTTCCAACAACTCCCGTTCCAACTGTGCTCTCCGCATCTCGGCCCACGCCGCTCCAACCCGGTTTGGTGGTCTCGATTTTGCCAACTTTCTTTCCTGATTCTTCGAGAGCGGTTGGTGCTTCACGGGTTCCATGCTAGGGCCGGTTTCAGTGCTTGAGGCAGTCAACAGCTTCTCGTCCACACCGGGTGTAATCCACGGAGGAGTGGCACCAGAATGTACGTTTCCCTCACTAGGTAGCAGAGGCGGGCAAACAACCTTAAGAAGATCTGCAAATTGTGTTATTGGCGAACATTTCTTAGCAAGTCTTGTATTAATAACGACTATATGCAATATAACACCAAAGTGTCGAAGTGTTATAGTTCCTTCAACTTCAAATAAATAACTGAAAACTACCAGGAAGGGGCTTAATTGTGCATCATTGGAAAGAAGAAAGAAAATCCTAGAATATGGAGTAGTTTGGATACACAACGAGATTTTCTGCTCCTATCTGTGAAGGTTTGAAATACCATTTCTACTTTTAGCTTCAGCACAAACCTCCAAGATATCCAGTACATGACAGGCAGTTTCTGTATCTGAACACACTTACTCTGGCCAGTAGCTATCACGGTATACTGCGAAGGAGCTGCAGGTGGTAAAGATGGCAGCATGAATTGTGCACTGAGCAATCGTGCTCCAGGCGCCTGCAAGATTCAGAGTTCCAGGTGGCGGGGGAGACGTTCATGAGAACGAAAAAGCCTCACAGTTGCGAATTACATTAATTGATATTTCAACAGGTCCAAACCTCACAGAAACAACGAATCCTAGCAACAACGTGTACTATTGCCTCAAACACAAAATACTTACGTGCGTGTCATGGATTGAGTAAACGCCTCTTGTTCTGTTTAAAATCTCATTTGGAAACTCTGAGTTATAATGATCAGAAGACTTGCTGGTACTCGCTCCTGCCAAAATGAAGAGCAAAATGTGAAGGATGTCATCATCACCGCAACTTTTGATTACCAATTCCTACATTATCTAAAACCATGTTAAGCAAAACTGACAAAAGAATTCTCAATGGTTAAGCGCCAGCGCACCTGTACCAAGATTTGTGGGCGCCAAACGACTTGCAGGAGACATAGAAAACCACTGGTGACCACCAGTTGCAGTCGCCACAGAAGATGCCCCTTCATACATAGGCACTGGCTTCTGGGAGCTTGCAAGAGTGAGGACTGATAAAGGTTGAACATCATCTACAAGAGCAACATGCGAAACAACGTGTCTAGTGCCTAGTGCGAAAGAAGTCCCTGGATCATCAGAGTGGATATTGTTTGCTCCAGACGCCACCTTCGCCTTCAAAACCTTACATTGCTCCTGCCACTGGACCCAATAAAAACACCATCAGCAAAACCACAAGCAAAACAAGTTTCGTAAATCAGATGCTAATCGACATACAAGTTATTAAAACCCTTCAAGAACAACTGTACCTTCGTTAGCTCCTCCTTCGAGATGACGTAGCGACAAACATCGCCCAAATCAGCTCCATGTTCCAAAAAGAACCTCTTCACGTTCGTGAAATGCGATGTGCCTCCGAGATGCTGGATGGCGCTTTCACTAATCCAGACACGACCAGCAATCAAAAAGTGAGCCTAAAACCTACATCATTGCTTCCAACCCTCAAATGATCAGATATAAAATTTGGAACCCTGAAGAAATGCTGGAAGATGCTTTCACTGACTCTAGCCGAAACAAGCCACAATCAATAATGAGGCAAAACCCTGATGTCATTCAACCCTATAATCGTCACAAATCGAAGTAAAACCCTAAAGAAATGCCCTACATAAACTTCATCCCAAATAAATGCTGGATGGCAGTTTCACGAATTCTAACCGAAACGATCCACAAACAAACACTGAGGCGGAACCCTAAATTGCAAGAATTATCACAGCTCAAACTTGTTCAAATTTTCCACAAAGTACACGTACCGATTGAATGAGCTCTCTTTCTCGTCCATTCCCTGTTCGCAGAAAACGCACCAGAAGTTGGTGCAATTCCGGTCATCACAAAATGCAACCTCTTCCAGCGACGACCTAATCTCTTGATTCTTAGACCTTGCCTTGGATAGAAACACACCCAAGTGCTGCTTGTGCTTCACACTATACTTGTGACCCATGCCCTTGTCGTGGTTTGTGCGGCAGACTTGGCAGAACGTGAAAGGAGCCATCGAGTTGGCTATCAAACGCATCTGTCAGCTGTCCCATCTGCTGGCATGCAAGAAAAAGGAACAATTCATGATCGCAAAAAAGAAAGGAAAGAAACGAAGAAACAGCCGATCTCTTGAGCACAATGAGTGATGCGAGACCCGAACCCTAAACCATTGTTCTGAGCTCATGACGGTAATCCTCACCAATGATCGACGACGCCACATGAATAATCCTCGCGTGCTGCAGCTGTCCGGCACATCAACCTCGATCCGATTGCTGTATCTCTGAATGTTCTCATCTTCAGCTCTGGTTCGAAACCGCGCTCCTGAATTGCGGCCTCTGTCGCAGTATCCGCTTTGCTGCCTTCAATGGATTACAACGGCGTATGCTTCTCCATTCATGACATCCGTGCCGAAGTATTATGCGGGCATCAACTAGGTATCAACTAGGTATCGACTAGGTATCGACTAGGTATCGACTAGGTATCGACTAGGTATCGACTAGGTAGCAACTAGGTAGCAACTAGGTAGCAACTAGGTAGCAACTAGGTATCAACTAGGTATCAACTAGGTATCAACTAGGTATCAACTAGGTATCAACTAGGTATCAACTAGGTATCAACTAGGTATCAACTAGGTATCAACTAGGTATCAACTAGGTACTGCGTTTAAGAAGTGGGATACAAAAGAAAAGAAAAGTAAGGAGAACATCTAAATCCCTGGTAGACTTTGTTTGACTAACATGGCAATTTATCTAAAACTTCTTAGTCATCTGGTACACGGAGTACGTTTCCATTGCAGTTGCAATTAAGTGGGCTAGCAACCAGGCAAATTGTACCCAAATGATTGAGAGGTACACAAATTGTCTCACAGCCGGTGACAAGAATTATATTAATTGGTTACTATCTAGTTTGTTTGGTGTTGAAACTCTGTTTTGAGCACCCGGTCTTCTGTCCTTATTTAACCCTTGAGCGTCGGACCTAAAGCCGTCCATGGAATGAGAGTTTATAGGCCTTTTACCGTTGGCGTTGTTGCAAAGATCTTTGGTAGTATGGATATCAAAGAAATTTCTAAAAGTATATTGTAACGCACTAGAAGGGAGAGTTAGGAATGTGAAAAGTAGTTCATCAGCAAAAAAGAACCCAATGAAGAAGACGAAATTCATGATTTCAGTGAAGGAAGGGCATTTTATGTACTTTGGGCAGGTTATGAAAAAATGGAAAAGCATTTTCAAAAATTGTGACACGGTTTAGGAAAAGGTACCATTATGAAGCAGTGTAGTAAATTGATAGAAAGAAATCATGGATTTAGAAGGAAACCCCAAGAATAGATAGAAATCAAGCTTGCAAATGAGTGTCTGTACACAAGACGTGTTTGAGGAAGTCAGGGAGGGCAGGGAAATGACTCTCTAGAGAGTCGGAAACCATGGAGTTGCCCGAAACCTACCAGGTGCTGCCTCCGGGACTCGCAAAACAGGTCAGCAATCATTAAATTCCTCGGTTCCAATCCTTCCAGACCATTGCGTAGTCAGAAAACTACGAAAGTTTTGGATCCGCTTTGTCTTCCACTTGCTTGTGCGCGCCTCCACAGACGTCGATAGGAAGCATCTCGAGTATTTCTTGAGAAAGGTGGTAGGGATTCGAAGGAGCGACGCCGGGATTTAGGTCTTGAGCGAAGTGGCTACAAAGAAGAGGCATTGGCGCGTCCTATAGAGGTGAGCCTAGTCGCGTTTGCGAATCTTGTGTCTGCAAAAGATAAGAAGTATTGTAAGTTTGTGAGATTTAGTGAGGTCAAGTTTGTGAATTCATTCAGACCATATCGATGTTCGATCTGTTGCCGCAGATCAACCGATGACACGAGGAGGTGATTGCAAGGAGCTGATTACGAAGAACTGATTGCAAGGATTTGATTACGAGGAGTTGCAGAGCAACCGATGAGACGCGTAGACGAGGGAGACGAGGAGCTAGTTGCGAGCGAGTTATACATCGAACTTGATGGACGAGCAGTGCGCATTACAAGACCAACTCTAGTGACAACATATGGGTGGAGACCAAGTCAATGGGTGGAGATAAACCTTCAATATTACGAAGACTGCCGTTTGCAAGGAGTGCCGCTTCAAGGTCTGCAAGGAGCGTCGCTTCAACGTCTTCGATCTGAGACTGGGTCTACAAGGTCTACATGGAGCAATGAGGTGGTAATAGATCTGATCATGAGAATTGGCCTTCGTCAACCCAGATCATAAGAGTCAGCCATCATCAATCCAGATCATAAGAGCCGGCCTCATCAATCCGTCCAACATAAGTCGTGGATGGCGATCATAAGAGTCAACCAAGAGTCAGAGTGCCACACTCATTCTCCCCTGACGCGATGGTGATGGTCTTATGTGCTTCACTCCTATGTAAGGTATTTTATGTATATGCGGATTCAATTATGGTTTTTCACTGTCCATGTGTTGACGTGAAGTTTTTTTATTGGAGCAATCGATGATCGCGCTGCACCATGAGACTCGCTCTGCACCATGAGACTCGATCACGTTGCACCATAAGACTTGATCACATTGCACCATGAGACTCGATCATGCTGCAACATGAGACTCGTACACCAGCGACATCACATTCAGCACATGGACGTCCATCATCACTCAGCACCATAAGACTCACTCAATTGGTCCTCAACTCTGAACCTTGAAGCAATGCTGAGATTGATTTAGAGACGGTTGAATGCACTGGAATTATCCAACATCTCTACGGCTTGAGGTACATGTGAACGTATGTCTAGGAATATCGATCCTTTTAGAACAGGTGTGTGACCTTCGACGTCTTTGAAAAACCATAGAGTGAATTGACGTATGATAATTGTGTTCAATTTTCTATTATACTGTAGAAAGCATTAAACAATTATAGTATTGAAACCATTTGAACCAACATATACAAAATATGGGTTGTACAATCCACCATATTCTAATGTTGAACATATGATGGATCTATATCATTCTGTATCGTTCCAGTTATTATAGCCTATATAATATTGCTCTACCTAGTCGTTATGCGTTGTTTAGTTGCTTAGCGGTTGTATGTCAAAAACTTTAGAGAGGCTAATGAGTGTGATTTCATAGGATCTAGAAGCATGTCTTGATAAACAACCTAGAACTTCACAAAGAAATTGTCTCAATATGATAGTACCCCTATGTACAAAGTCAAATTGGACACATCACTTAAGCTTCACAATCTTTTCTACTAGAACTTAACAAGTAGAGATAGTAATGTACCGTGTGGTGGGTTGTTGATGGCAGGGAGATGGAGCTATGGAGAAGTGCTCATGGCTTTAGTTGACATCATGTGGCATTTGATTGCTGATGATGGTTCTGCATTTTGCTCATAGTAAGTTTCTATGTCTGTTTCAGTGTCCTCAAAGTCTATGTTTGATCTTCTACTTCTAAAGCCTACATCAGTCATTGTATCCTCTGAATCTACAATTAAAGTTCTCCTCTGGATGGTGTCACTCATTGTATCATCAGTGTCTTTGTTGGTTAAGTTTCTATTCTCTAAATTTGAGTCACTGTGATCGGTTCCATATCCATCAAAATTGGAAGTATATCCGTCACTACTAGAACTAGACTCTGCTGATGGATCAACACTAGATGCATTACAGTGAACTGCTTATGGATAAGTTAATGGTCTCTGATCTTCTTGATCCGTCATTGTATGTGCTGCTTGGTATGTTGGTGCTTGACTTCTTCCAGTTGTTGCACTTTAGTTGAGTGAGAAATCTGACCTCTGTGGTTGCAATCTTGGTCATATAATGTCGTCATTGCTGCTCCGTTCTACCTTTGGAAAAGGAAAGATAACTGTACGAAGAGCTACATGTATTGTTGTGGAGAAACTGGATGGATGGCCTTCCGGGCGGGGTTGAGACCAGCCTAAGAATTTGGTTGCCCACGTAAACCACAACCACCAAAGGTGATCTCGTGAGTTAGATATGTGTCATCTTTCAATCTAGGAAGACTTTATATATAACTCTCAGTGAGCATGCCTAATTTATATTGGACTTGCCATTTCCTAGCTCTATGGTGTGTGTGTAAATGGATGGCAATGGTGCTTGCTTCAGTAGAACACCATTGTGGAAGAGGGGGTGGAGATGGAAGATCCCAGTAGTGTGATCTAAGCCTCTTCTTCATGGTAAACCACTGTAAAGAATTCCTCTACCTGTCACATTCACTTGTCGTCACCTTCCTCTCATAGTCATTTCCATTGTTCTCTCTTTTGTGAATGTAGTCTTACCTTTGTTGGTTGTGATATAAAGATGGCCTTTGTCTTGAATGTTGTATGGCTGTCACTTGATTTTATGATGTGGTTTTTTTTTGTGAGGCAGAGTATTGTTGTGCATTATTCTTATTTGAATGTTGTGTGGCTGCCACTTGAATTTATCGTAAGAGTGTTTATTTGGAGGTAGAGTATGGAGGTAAGAGTGTTTTTTGTTGAATGGCCAACCACCAAGCTTTCCCACCATGGGGAACTGCCCTACTCTGACAGGGCAGCATGCCTAAGACCCAAATACATTGTTTTCGAAGTCAACCCATTCCTCCTTCCGACATCCGGTGTACTAAAAAAAATGTTGCCCCTATATGAAATATTGTCCTTAGGCATCTAGCTTCTAAAGCCGCCGCACCCGTTTGGACGAGGCTATCGTGTGAGCGGTGAGCGGTGAGCGGTGAGCGGTGAGCTATAAGATTTGGATATTTAAGAGCAAAAATAGTTCAAACTTAAATGAAGATTTAAATAATCATAAATTTTCATTTTTTTAATTATTTATAGTAAGATTTGAGACCTATAACCGTGAAACATTTATTCACAGTAACCGTTGAAAATTCGTTTTCAAGATGAATAAAAATGGGATAAGTTAGTAAAATGAGTAAAACTGCAACTATCTTGGCAGATTCTGTGAAAGGCAATGTCTTGTCTTTTAGATTTATTTAGCGCGATGCATTGTAAGAAATTTAAGGTAGTAAAGATTATGAGGAGTAATTTGATTGATTCTCTGAAAAACAGAAGAAAGGTGATATTGCAAAACTGGTAGTGGCCCTTTTAGTCTCACTACTGAATAATTAAATCAAGAGCTGGTTACAAGGGTTTCTTTGTAGAAACTGTCAAATCTACAAGTGTAGGTGGTTCAACAATCCACTCTCTAGAACTCGCTTCACTTCATTGAAGCTAAAACTAGCTGCGTGCATGAATGTATCGGACTCTGAATCCAAACTACAAATGACTGTAAATACATAATAGAGGTGCTTACAATTGGCCCACTGACCACGCTTTCCAATTGCTTTTGTCGCCATCTCCTTGAAACTTGGACAGGTGCATGCAGAGAGCTGCGAAATTGTCAAATAATACTGCTGGACCTTTGGAGGTGTGCCCGAATCCAATGAGACAATGCATCCAAGGGCAGGGGCGGGAAGCATGCATAACTTGCGCACAATTCCTTTCAAAGATAGGGCCGACGCACAATTGTTGGCATGCTTGGTGGACGGTGCCTTCTTGTTGCGCCGTATATTCTTCCCTGATCTTCGGGTGGGAAATTCGCCTGGATATGCTGGAGTTGTGTAAGTTGATAAGTCCATAAATAATGGTTGGTCCTGAAAGAGCCTTGCTGGCGACATCTCCTTCCGTTGGGGTAGTCTGAAGCCTGCATTCTCCAAGGAGAGGATGTCTTTGCGAGATAAGTTAGTCCCCAACTTAACCGGCCAAACCTCTGGAACCTCAGGTCTTGACATCACCCACTTTCGACGAGTGCCCTTCACGCATCTTTCAATGTCGTCATTGCAGAAGAAGAATTGCATAGACTCCTTCCTGTTCTTCTTGTAGTTGTCCATCATGCCAGTGTAGGTTGGAGCAACAGTGCTCTTCCCGTCTTGCACAATCCGAGCGACGCACTTCTTCTTGGTGATGGCTTGTTGAGCAAAGCACGCTTTGGCGGATGTCTTCGCAAGGCGTGCGATGTGCCATTCGGAAGGGTTGCATGCAATCTCCTCCACAGCAGTGACGTGGTGGCAATCGATTTGATGAGTAGGTCGGTGTGGTTCAAGGCTCGGCTCCTCCCGATCAGAAGGTGTAGGAGAATCAGTTGGTGGAAGGTTGTGGTCGTTGTCATTGCGTGCTGATCTGGTTTGGACGCGCGGTCTTGACATGGTAATCTTGTCAGGCCTGTGAGACTCATATTCAGAACCAAAAGCGGTATCCGGCTTTCGTTTAAGAGAAACAAATACCTCTTCACCTTCAAGGTGAGGAGTTCTGGTGCACAACACGTCGGCGCCAGGCATCTTCAAGAACGCTTCGTGGAGTGGTTTCCAGTTTCTAGTTCGAGACGATAACCTCTGAGCACTTCTGAGCTTGAGTTCTTCCTTTGACGGACCAGTACCAGGGCGCTCTCCTTTGAGGAATTGGTAGTATGCTAAGCAATGCATGAAGCCGCGAACAAAGTCGTCCACGGTCGCCACGTACAGGTCGCTCCCTCGATCGCCGGATTGCTGTTTCCACTTGTTATGGATCGATTCTGCAAGGTTACAAGATGGCATTTCTGCAAGTTCGTCTTGAGAGAGATCCTGCAATTGTAATATGGTGTCAATTTAGCCTTATCAGAGTACTTATATAATGTTTGGAGGCGAAGTAGATTATGAAAAAAAAGGTAGAGGAAGGTAGAGGAATTACTAGCTGCATGAAGCCACCCCACTGCCGGTAACGAAAGTGCCAGAAGGCGAGCCAAAGCTCAAGTCGAGGAAGGCCTTGTTCAGATGCAGCACCGGATGACATCCACCATGCTCGAATTGCAAGATACTTAGTATCGGCCTCTGTTATGGACTTGGCATTCTTGTATTGCTGGCAGAGTTCCCGGTGTTGAGCTTGGAGGTCCTGGCGAATGTCAGCCTTGGTGTGTTTTTCCAGAAATTGTGTTCAGTGGAAAAGGCATGTCCTTTCTCTATCCACCATTTTCTCACTCGTGACTCCACTTCCGTAGATGATGCGAACAGCGTTCCAATTAGCCTGGGCGCTGTCGGCCATGAATCCCTTGAAATTGACTTGATGCACACCGTGGCGCGCCATGACAGCATTCAGATTCTTCCATACTACTGATTGGGCTGCAACGTCCTCCGATTGCATGTCACATACTGCGATTGTCATGACCCGACAATAAGTGGAGTCGTACACGTGGCAAGCCATGGTAGTCCAGGATCTGACACGTTTGACATGGTCAAACATTATCCAGGCGTTCTCAAGGTCACCCCCAGACTGCATTCGCTTCACCAAGTCAACTCCGCTGCCAGGCCCGACCTCGGACATCTTGAAGACGAAGACCTTGTCCATGTCTGATCCTTGTCCCGGAAACATATTCTCCTGAACAAAATTCCATGTGCTCGAGCCCCGAAGCTTGGTAATGCTGTCCATGATTCCATACCGTCGCAGATGCCTAAAAGTAGAGACAGAATTACGAAGATTGGGAGAGGTTAGATGCTTGCACCGATCAAAGAGTGGCAGCAACTCCGGGAGCTCCAAGGTCTTCCGTTCCTCGCCTTCTCTAGCCAAAAGGAGTGGGCCAAGTACTTCCTTCGCTGTTTCAAGCACAATGGCGGAACGAGTTGCTGATGGAGTCCGTTCCACCTGTTCACCAATCAAGCTCTCTGTCTGCTCAATGAAGTCACGGTAATCACCAGTCTTGACAGGATGGTCGTGAGATCCTAAATGCACACATGCTCTCGTCATGCGTGGTGTTCCAAACACATAGTATATCTTTGCAGGGCAAATTGCAATACATGTAGGTGGGACATTACATGTTTTGCAAACTAGTGTAGAACCGGTAGGAGGACTGGATCCAACTTCAAACACTTTGACAGATATTCCATCCCACTTAGTCTCATTCACATCGGCGGTTCTATGGTCTCGAGATAGATACTCACAGTCGACATTGTCACAACGGAGGTGGCCAAGACAAGAAGAGGTACGGAATGTAAGTTTCAATTCGTTTTGAATATTAGACGTGATGGTGCGAGACCAAGCATGGCCATCATAACGTTTGTCCATGCCACGAAGCTGCTTGGCTACAGTTTGCTCGCCATGGAGTCCTAACGGAGGAAATTCAAAAACAATGTCTCCATTGTATTGAGGCGGAAGAAATTCTACCTGCTCTAATTTAATTGCATTGAAATCTATTCAGGACAAGACGTTTTTTGACCTCTTACGTGCATTAAGTTTCATTAAGGACTGAACTACGCTGATTGAGTAACTTGGTGGAGTTTTTGACGGCTCGCTGGAGCGTGACAGACTGATAGCATGAGTTGACTTTTGGAGTATAGTTTGCGGAGATAGCGCCCTCTGCTCTCTGCACTTTGGTTCTAACAGTGAACCCTGGACGTCTTCATTGTCCGAGTCATCACTAAGCTCATAGATGGTCTCAAGACCTGGCTCTACTTTGACTTTGGAAAGCATTGGGGTCTTAATGCTAATAGTGGAAGACTCCCGAGGAGTAAAAAGTTTAGTGGAAGCTGCTGAAACTGACTCAGAGACTCCGTATGCCCGATACTTTCCGGGTTTAAGCAACCAGAATGTCCCCACATCGTTCGTACTCGACAACTGACCAATAGCATGCGAGACTTGTCCCGTTGTAATGTCAAAAACCTCTTCTTCCACAAAGACAGACTCTTCACGAAATTGAAACCTCAGACCTAGAGTTGTGGAAGTGACCATGGCATGTCCATCTTCACCCAACGGAAATGTAACTGGCACAGAATACAAATCAGCACGAATGAAGGCCATTGTAGTCTAAGTAAATTGCAACCTCACAAAGACATAATGAAATCGATACAAAAGAGGGAGTTTAGCAGAGGCACAGAAGATTAAGTACTTGCACAAACAAAAACTTCAAACATGGACGAATGTAAACAATTTACTAGAAGTAAATTTTGGGAGTAATCCAGGAATACAATTTCTTTAACAGAATAGCCGTAAATGAAAAAGTAAACGTTGATATTCGGTATTTTTGCAAGTCCTATTCTTGAAAGTGAATGACAGCAGATAGATGTAATTAGAGAAACTTTTAAAGAATAGACGAAGGCACAATTCACGGTGTATAATTGCACTCTGACTGCACTATATGATTGGAATAAGATTGAAAGGTTGACAACCCATCATGTTCATGAATTAAAGTGACTGGGTATTATGAGGCATTAGAATGACGGCAATGAACCCAAAATAACAATTAGTGACAAACAACTCATAAATATGTAAGCTATAAATAAAGTGTGAACAATTATTGAAGTGAATGGCGGCGGCTGACAGAGAGGAAGCTATCATATTTCTGCCAAGTTGTATGCAAATTAATATAGCAACAATGAGTTGGGAACTTCTAAATTCAATTAAGAAGCGTCTTTCAAAGGTGTTTTGACAACCTTAAAAGAGAGGTTTTCAAATTCATTTGTACGCTTGGGTTTATGGAATTGTCATTAGGTTGGAATGAGGAAACTACGACAGATTGTCTAGTTGTAGAAAGTGAGAGGAAGAAGAAGCGTAGGAGGCAAGGCATCTTGTTTTCAAGTCGTAAGCAATTGCAGAGGGCTAGGATGGGAAGGAGAAAGGCAAATATTTCTGACATTGACATTTCTGATACCGCAAGGGTGTTGTCGTATAATCTAAGACAACGTGATAGAGATGGAGAACAACACCTCGTTCTTGACAATGAAGGAGATTCACTTGTAAGACTTTTTAGTCAGTAGTATATAGTTATGTTTACATCAATTTCTGAATGTCTTTGCAAGACTTTATGTAACAATGATGTGCTGACCTAGCTAACTTCATCTTCATTGTTCCTATACTCTCATCTAAATTTTTATACTAATATGTGTGTGGAAGGACAAGGAAAGAGGAGGAACCGATGCAATTACGGAGGATATTGAGGAATCAATCCCATCACTAGCGGAGGCACAATCAACTCCAGAAGCGGTGGAGACTTTGATTCCAAACCAAAAAGTATGCTTTTTCCTAACTGTCTCGACGACTCCCCGGGGGGATTGTAGGGGCGGAGAAAAAATTACTAAATATGGTAAATTTAGTGAAATTTCTGTAGGGAAATTGCTGTATTTGTTGACTAACACATGCTTGAGAACAAATACCCAATCAGAACTTGGCATGCACATGCTTTGATGGAAATTAGTATGGGTGATCTACATCAATCACCCCTCCACACTATATTCAGTGATTAGTGTAGTGGTGAGAAGGAATTGCTGGGAAGGAAGCGGATGGAAACTGCGCGTGAGCATGGGTCACCCTGCACGGTTTATGAGCAGTGTCCACCACGTACATGTGGATAAGTGCAGAACTGGACGTCGAAGTTAGGACTGGAGTGGACGTTTGCAGCTAGGTCTTTGACTCGGCAGCTAGGTATTGACTCGGAACTGGACGTCGAAGTTAGGACTGGATAGACTCGGAACTGGACATCGAAGTTAGGACTGGATAGACTCGGAACTGGACGTCGAAGTTAGGACTGGATAGACTTGGAAGCTTTATCGAAGTTAGGACTGGATAGACTGGTTAGACTGGATATTGACATGATCATGTCCACATGAACTCATGAACGTGCCACCAATTACGGCAGCATTTACAGGATCTGCGGCAGCATCTCCAGGATGCTAGGATTTAGACATCTCCAGGATGTCTTGTTTTGGTAGTGTCTCAAGATACGCGCTTAAGTTGCGCGCTGACTTTGCACCTATTTAGGAAGAGTGGGTCCACATTCTCAACGTGGATGCACATCATGAGGTGTCAGACCTTCTTTTAGCCTGAGAGCACATACTATCTTCTGGAGGGACAACTAGTTTGAGCTGTCAACTAAGGCTTCGTCGACGAAGCCTGTTACTCACCCTCTTCTTTGGACGTCGAGAACTCCAGGAACTTACGTCCTTAACGGTCCACAACTTTGGCTTCGTGTGATTTAACTTCATGGATCACGGACCTTAGGCTTTGTGATCATCAGGCTTTGGCTTCGTGATCAAACAAAACCTTTTTAGTGAGTGGAAATTTTTGATTGTTTTAGGGTTAAATCTAATTTGTTGTGTTGGTGTGGCAAGTCATATGTAGAGGAGGAATTGTTGCTGGATTGGACGATATGGCGTGCTCATCTCCTTTAGCGGCAACCATTGACTCCTTCTCAAGCGACAAGGTGAGCATCTGTGCACTTTTTTTACTAGATTCTCAGAAGACTTGAGCCAAGTGAAGACCAAATTTCAGTTCGAACTCAACACGCAGGTTTCGCATCTAATGATTTGTAGCACATCACTGCAGCATTCTCGTCAAAAAAAAACATGTTTGGCATAAATCATTTTTTCTGGGACGTCATTCATAAAATCACAGTATTGACATGTTTTAAAAAATAATGAAAAAAAGATTTTGTGGACGACGTCATAACAAATCATGTTCGTACGACACATGAAGATCTCTGAATTTTATGAACGAACAGTAGCAAGTAAGAAAGTTTATGAACAACAAGTTTGAAAATTTTGTAAAAGAATCAGCAACAACTTTGAGTACGATGGAACTTCGTCAACGAAGCATGTTTGAGACAAATTGTTAAGCTTCGTCAACGAAGCATGTTCTTTGAGTTCATCAGAATGTTCTTCTAGTACCACCAGAGTTTGAGCCATGAAGCTTTGTCAACGAAGCATGTTTTTGTGCTGGAACATGGGCATGAGCTATCATGCATGTCCAATGAGACTTCGTTGACGTAGCCTCATTTATACATTGGCATTTTTTGATGTTATGCCATTGTGAGCTGAGAACTTCTGCGACCGTGGATTCTAAATTGTTGTGTGCATGTGGCAGAGCATACCAAGAGGAGTAAGTACCACAGATGTTGGCGATATTGGCATTATCGAGGGATCATCTCAACCTATGGTATGGTTGAACTCTTTAATTCAACATGTGATGAATTGGAACGTTTATTTTTGTTTGATTTAATGTGGTTTCATAGTCCAAATATGAATTCTTGTTCGGAGTGTGAATTTATGAATGAAAGCTTCGTGGACGAAGTCTCTTGTGATGATGTCAAACTAAAGTTGATTTTGAACATTTGAATATTGTGAGAAGGCTTCGTGGACGAAGTCTCTTGTGAAGCTGTCAAACTAAAGTTGATTTTAAACATTTGAACATTTGAATGTTGTGATAAGGCTTCGTGGACGAAGTCTCTTGTGAGGCTGTCAAACTAAAGTTTATTTTAAACATTTGAACATTTGAATGTTGTGATAAGGCTTCGTGGACGAAGCCTTTTGTAATGCTATCCAACTAAAGTTGATTTTGAACATTTGAACATTTGAATGTTATGATAAGGCTTCGTGGACGAAGCCTCTTGTGATGCTGTCAAACTATAGTTGCTTTTGAACATTTGAATGTTGTGAGAAGGCTTCGTGGACGAAGCTACTCTTTTTGCTCATTTGTGATTCAATAAACTAATTGAAAACTGACAATTAAGAAGTACGTGAATAGCCTTTGTGGACAAAGGCTTGTTCAAAGAGGTTATGCTTAAATTTTTATTTTGATCTAATATAGTCTTTGTTGGCTATAGAGTTAATGAATTCAACAATGGCTTTAATGAATTCAACAATGACCTCATTATTGACTTAAGATTTGACGTAATTTGTATTCTAATTTATAGTAAATATTTTAAATACCTATGGTTATGTATATTATATGCCTTATCATTCTCAAAAGTATGTGCATTGTTATTCAGATTAATGCGGAAGTTTCTTCAGAGGTCAACACAACTCAAGACGACAAGGAAGGCCCTCTCAACCCAGAAACTCAGGTTAGTTAGTCATTTGTTTTAGACATTAGTTATTTTTCAAGATTGTGGCATTAGCAACTCTTTGCATTTAGTAATGTTGTCGCACGTGTTATCAATTATTGAATACTTTAATATGTAAATTTAAAATACAGGACGTTTCTTCATTTGATTCTGAAGATGATTCACCAAAATGCCCAAGTGATTTGGTCAATGTTCAAGATGGAGAGAGGGCACGACGACTTCACCAGAAATCAAATTTTGTGACTGTCCTTGAAAATATGCACGTCACCAAAGGCCCCTTTTACGTACCTCTTTGCAGGATGGTTCCATTGCCACGTGTTCGTCCTGTGCACGAGGTCGATGTATGCGTCCTTCAAAAGCGATTTGAAGGCGGATACATTGACGGTGATCGTTCTTTTTATATTTCTTTGTTTGACGATGCTGAGTTAACCCGTGATGTGTCTCCTGAGATCAAGGCAAGCTGGAATTCTCATTGGCAATCTGCCAATGAGAAATTTGAGGAGTTTTTGGGTTCGAATCCAGAGTATGCACATTTCAAAGGAAAAATGTTTTTTGTGTGGGATGGAAACCACAGATATAATGCATGGTGGCGCTATATTAATGACATTCACCCCAATGACAAATCCTGGCATTACTCGGTTTCCAGTGTTGTGCTCAATCCAAAAGGGCAGATCTCGGTTCTGCTTAATTGTATGCACGATGTAAATTGGTATTACCATCCACCCATATTTGATTTTCCATTAATAACTTGATTATTAATTATCTTCTATTATCTCTGACTTTGGATTGACATATTTGATTGTAAATATGCAGGTCAACTCAAAATAACCATGTAAAGGTCAGTCTCCCTGCAAGGTTGCAACGCATTCGATATTATGGGTCCCTCAAGCTTGAAGACTTCAAGGAACTTCTGACCTCCACAGAATTCAAGTCTTGTGTGAAAGTTAGACAGTCGCGTGCAGCTTGGTATCCTTTGACTATTGATGTATTCATATCCTTCTTATACCGGGTAAGTGCTTTCTCAAGATGTATTTTGAATTTTTGTATCACTTATGAATTTATATTTTTTGTTTAAAGAATAAATAACACTATGAAAATATCAAATTTAAATGTCTCAAACAATATTGTTTATTGCAGCAAGACCTCGCTCGAGTTGCTGACGAAGCCGCCATCGAATACGAAAGAACCACGCCTGCAGAGGAGAGAACGGCAGAAGGTGTGTGGAGAGTTATGAATATTGCTGAAGCATCGATGGTGAAATCCATTAAAAACAAAGATTTTCACAAATATCTTTCTGTTGCAAATCCAAAGCACGGCGAAGGATTTTTTGAAGAGGTATTTTTCCCCTTACTATCTTACTTTCTTTTCAATGATTGTTTAGACAATTTGATAATTCTTTTGTTGATTATTTTTCATCATATTCATTAGAATTTTCTTCTTGTAGATCAACAATCATTTCAGTCAATTCAAAACAACTGAAATGACTATCGAGAGGTTGCAGAAGGTTACAACCTCTAATGTTGGGCCACTTTTCAAAGCAAGGTGGTTGCATCAGTGGAATTCTCCAGCTTTCATTCGATCTTCCTATCGATTTCCAAGTGCACGTTTCAAAGACACCACACTTGACTTATTCCTGAATCGTGCATCATTTTGGGCACAGGTGATTCAATTATTCATTTGTTGTTATTTTCTTATCATATATTTTTTATAGTTTCCTAATATTTGTTTACATTATTCAGCTTGAAGATAGCTTCATTTCTGAATTCGAGAATCTTTGTAAGTCGGGCGCATTCACTGTGGACTGGAATGCCTCTCCAGGGATTATGCGTCCGTCGGACTATATTGAGAAATGGCGTATGATCTTGTGGGAGAAGGCATTCATGCATATTGTCCATCCAAGTGTTAAGCCACCATTTCTGAAGGGATCAAACTTCGATGATTTACTGGAAGGTGACCTTCTCATCAAGCGTCTATTCTACAGGTATTTTTCATTTAATTTCTCCACTTTGTGCCTCTTTAAACATTTCAAATTCATTCACTCATTTCTTATCACGTTGTTTTGTCTTCATTTAGGTACATTATCAGGGAATTGATGCCTAAAAATGCGCTTGGAGTTGTCTCATGCCCTGCTTTCCTATCTCCATGGATTCAATCTTCTTCGGATCTATGTATTTTCACAAATATTCAGCAGGAGAAATACTCCGTCCCTCTTCTAAAGGGTGGTGGATGGTACCTTGAATGTAGCTCTAATTTCATTCCAGACGAGGAGTTGGAGCTTTACAGTAGTCTTGTGGTTCTACATCCCTCAATGTTTCAACTAATCCTGAGGGCGAGGATTTAGAACACGAGCAGTCATCTGTGCCGCCAGTAGTTGTCCAAGACAAGACTTCGAACAAAAAGAAGCGCTTGACCAAGGCTGAGAAGGCAAAGTTGGAGATTGAAGTCGCTCAGAAGGCGGAGGCGGCTAAGAAGGCTGAGATTGAGGAGGCTGTAGCTACTGCCCTTGCATCAAGGGCAACTGTTAATGTTTCTGTGCTACCAAACCAAACAGATGTGACCAGAGATAATGAACTTGCTTGGAATTCATCGCCGGTCATGGCATCTTCTCAAGCTGCAGGATCCAGTCTTATTGAAGTTATACGTATGGAGGTTCACCAACGCAAACAACGTCAATTTCAACAATCAGAGTCATCTGTTGCACCAATTCAGATTGTCTCTTCAGAGTCTTTAATTCTGAATTGCTCTCTATTTTCGCTCATGCAGTCTCTTTCTCAGCCCGGTGGTCCACCACAGCCTTGGACTCGTCTTCATGAATTCATATCAAAGGTATGATTTTATTTTATCACTTTTGTTTGTTGAAATTTATGTAAAACATTGTTTCCAATTTCTTACTTTAATTGCTTTCCAGGTTGGAGCAGATCGATCACGGCAAGTTTCAAGTGAAACTTACAAGCACTCTCGATTGGATCTTATAATTGCCGACATTCCAGAGAATTTGCCCGTTCCAGGGATCTCTGTTCCTCATTCGGCCATTCCTCCGTGGAATGTTAGGCCGGAGAAGTACATTGATACCATTTTTGAGTTTGCTGACAACTATCTCCATGACAATGCAACTTTGCTTCTGTTTCATGCCAACGACCGAGATTTGCAATTGGAGATTGAAGAATGTGCAGTAACATACGATTTGAAGTTACTGAACGATTGGTGGGCTTTAAATGAGCTCCCTCTTGCTTTACCTCGAGATCCTTCTGCCACGGTAATTATATATTTTAATTATATAATTTTTATTTGCTATTGTTGATGTATTGGCAATCAATATCATGAATTTTTGGGAGATTTACACTAAACATAATTGTACTATGCTTCAGGGCACCCGCTTTTGTGTCCAATTATTTGTACGAGATACTATTGATGTCTCGGGATTCCGTGTTAGTGCTCCATTGGGGGAGCTGGACATATTATTCAATCCGGTAAATGCTTCAACTCAGCATTTGCGTGGAGAATCACCTTGGCGGGGCCCTCGGGAGAAATCCGATGATTTCTTGAAGTCAATGATTGAATCGCTGACTTCAATTGAGGACATTGTTCTTGATTGGAATGCCTCCACCGGTGAGCATTTCTTCCACATATATTTAAACTTTCATTTACTGTTTTCTTCTTCAATAAGGACTAAAGCATCATTTTCCATTGCTCTCTATTTTATAGGACCCGCCATTCGCGCTTGTCAGTCACTTGGTCGACACATAGTGGCTTTTGAAGAAGACTCAGAGATTTTTCAATCTCTCCTGGCACCACTCATTCCCAAGTTGCCCACCGTCCCGATATTGCCAAAGCGAAAAGCTGTCCGACGTATGCCAGGAGAAGTGCCTCAGAAGAAACAGAAGAGCAACCGCATTCCTTTATGTGAGTAAGTTTTAGAATTAATTATGTTATTTTCTCAATCAACATAAATATGTGCTTTGTTTGAAGTGTAGACATTTCATTCATTTTCTCTTACTTTTGCAGAGTTGAGCAAACTTCTTGTATTCCTTTTATGTTGCGGCCCTTACCGCTATCTCCACCGCATACATTCACTCTTCCAGTTTACGTTGAAACAGCGGCGGCAATGATGTCCAGGCTGAGATCTCCACGACCTCGATGTCACCGCCGGAATTATCACGAGGGTGTTTCGAAATACCTAGATGTTGAGGCATACGAAGGATTTCATAGCGAGGATAGTTCAGATGACATGGAGTAGTTATCTTTGTTTTATTTCTAAATTCAAGTTCAATTGTGTTTTATTTTGATAAATCCGACTACAATTGAGCTCAACATCATCTTCAAGCTTATTTGTTAATGAAATATTTTTTGCCGTTCCCTATGTTATATTTGCCAGGATTTTCAAATATAATTAACCCCTAAGGACCAAACGTCCCCCCGGAGTCAAATTGGATTTCGGGCATGTACCTACAATTCGAAAAAAAATCTTTTTTATTTGAAAATTTTATACAAGACAGCCTCTGATAAGAGCTTTGTGGACATATTTTTATTTTATTTTTTGGATTTATGGTTTGAAAGTTAGTACCACTTAAAGCCAAAAGTGGGGACTCCGGGCACCTCCAAACTTTTTGACAAAAGTTTCTATTGACAATGAGATTTTTCATACATATAAAGAATATTTCCATCTTCCTAAATTATCAAAAAAAAAACTTGTCTTTAGTGTAAAAAGGCATTTAATTCCAAGTCAAACATTTTCACACATTGTCCATCAACGGGGGGAAAAACATTCATCTTTTCTACATAAAACCTAGAGATCTTCATGTTTTTCACTTTTTATTTTTTCAACAATAATATGTGGTGAAAAACTTCTTATTGGCCGTTTGGATTATCATACAAGTACATACGTAGTTCACAAAAAAATAAAACGTGAAATGGCAATTTTTGGACCTCCACTCCTTGCACACTTGTTTTGAATATGCTACACCCCTTTTTTACCTCTAAAAATTGGTCAGTTGGGAAATAACATCATGCTTAAGACAATGGTAAAAGATTTAGACCTTGTATGTATCAAAAATTTGATACAAAGTGAAGTCAA
Source organism: Bryoerythrophyllum caledonicum (assembly GCA_963971425.1). NCBI lineage: Eukaryota > Viridiplantae > Streptophyta > Bryopsida > Pottiales > Pottiaceae > Bryoerythrophyllum > Bryoerythrophyllum caledonicum. Next base: position 3,153,105 of record OZ020520.1, on the reverse strand, counting down.
AGTTTGCTGATCTAATCAACGCAGGGAAGAAAATGAACCATTGTTTTGACTTTAAACCCTAATATCGGTCAATGTGTGCGGTGGATTGCAACCAAAATTGAATGGCATGTTTATATAGAAGTCTATTTTAAGATCTTACGGTTGAAAATCCAAAATTCACTTTAGAATGTGATTTTCATGTCTCTTTTTGGCAGTGTCAGTTTTGGACTGGTTTTAGAGCGAAAGTGGTCGTGGTCTTTTAGGGGTTAAAGAGTCATACAATTAAACATATGCATGAACAAGCCAATTCATATTGCTTTCATGGATATTAGTGCAAATTGTCTATGGAGGCTAGATCACTCCCATACCCCATACATACTCACTTCACTAATACATATCGTTCATAAATATACCGGTTGTTCCACTCTCAAATTCACACGGATAAAGGCCTCTATTATTGCCAAATTTCCTCGGTTATCCAGTTCATTTCTTTAAACATACAGGGCAAATTTTTCTAATTACTTGCGTTGTTTTACTTATACCCTAGTAATCTTGGTCTACGGTCATAGGGTAACTTCTTAAATCCTAAAACCAAGTTCATTACTTTTATACTTAAATTAAACCTCTATTTATAAGTTCTATTTTTCCCTAGTCATTCACGGTCATAGGCACTCCTATTACTCATGAATTGCTAAATTTTTTATAAATTGGAACAACTTACTGCAAAAAAACTTTTTTTTTTCTACTCACCGCTCAAAGCTCACCGCTCACTGCTCACAGCTCACCGCTCACTGCTCACAGAATAGCATTCCCCGCACCCGTTTTTATTACAATCTTAGCTATACACTCAAATTGCACACTTCAATGAAGCATTTTTAAACTACATGTGGTACACATACACCTTGACAGCATCTTCACAAAAAATTGGATGAAAATGAGGATTTTTCAACACGTGGAAGCATTTTACATTCTTCATCGACCAGATTATGGTCGCCCCGATGCTTAAGGGTTAAGGTCACAAGTGAGCAATGCCAAGCTGAGTAAGTGCTTGCAACTCTATGGGTACAAGCTGTGGCTGCTGAATCAATAGGCGACACATAGCAACCAATTTCGAGAAGTTTGTGGCTCTTTGGGACCAAAACTGGAGGTCTGGAGACGCATACAACAAGGACACGTACAACACCAAGCACATCCAGGTGCCTGTTCAGAGATCTTTCATCAGTGAGTTGTTCCAGGACATCCTTGACTACGCTGCAGCCAAAATGATCTGGAGGAGAGTCGGTATTGCGCATGTGGAGGATCTGGAATGTGGAGAAGAAAGTCCTCTATAAGCAGCGAGACTTCAATTTCGCCTTACATCTGCTGAAGTAGAGGTCGAGATCTTCCGATATAAGGGCATCCTCAATGTATCCTTGAGGATGCCCTTCCCTAATCCTCAACTTTCCCCAGGTACTAACCTCAACTAGCCTCAACCCGCCTCAACCCACCCACAATCTAGCCTCAATTTACAAAGTTGGCACATATGGGCTCGTAAAGGGGGCTTTTTGTCCTATGTGGGTGGTGGCCGGTCCCAATCGACGGGGCCTAAATAGACTTTCACACGCCGTACGTGTGGCACAGACTTGATTGGTTTTACCCCTATGATTCGCCCCCTCTAGTTTACCAGGGGCCCCTCCTACATTGCCTTTCTCCTGTGTGGTTCATCCTACCCTAAACCTACTTTACTCATTGAGCATTGTTTACCCCGCTCCCTCTTTTTCCTTTGATTATTTAGTCTTTGAGGTTTCTCTCAAGCAAGGCGTCTCCTACTTGTTCTATCTTTTGTGAGGTATTTTTTCTTGCAGACATAATTGTAATTTCACAATTGTTTCCTCACTTCTAATAGTAATTAGATGAACAAAAGAGTTTGTTGGTTTATCAATTATAAGTGTTAGAAACCTTGGTGGTCTCTAGACTTCATTCAAAGATCGCTAAACACAATAGATTGGGAGTTACAACCAAACATCAAATAAACAAAAAACATAGCTGAACACAACTATGCTAAGCACACCCTCAAGAAGAGTGTAGCAAATCACTAATGTAGTCAAGCGTCTCGCACTCCACTAGGGGAGAATCAATAAGTGCAAGAGGAAATAGAAAATGCGAAGCCTTTATTAATGATAAACCATCACTTACAAGCAAAAACAATCACTATCACTTTCTAAACTAACTCACCAACCTTAACCTCACAAAGACATTAAGTAAAGGGCATATGCGCCGCTATATGTACACCCACATACTCCTAACGAATAAAATGCATTTGTTGAACAAATGTGGTGTGGCAATCGTACGTCCCTAACAAATGCAAAATAAAACTAAATAACCTACGCTAATACTACATGATGTGGTGCGATTTTTAACGCCACATCCAACGACAAGTGCCATGTAAAGAAAGATTGCTAAACACTATAGATCGGGAGTCACAATCAACATTAAACAAACAAAAACCATAGATAAACACAACTATGCTCAACACACCCTCAAGTGCTTCCCTAGCGGATAAAGAGCTCTTCTAATAAGCTAAGATTGGATAACTCTAAGAAAACCATCTACACGGTAATGTTCCTACACCAACTCTACGCATCCGGTTGAAGATGTTGATCATTGATGTACATCAATTAGCAAATCAAGAAATAACTACGAGGGGTAGGTTGGGTGCAATGTGAGCCCCAACTTAATTGCCTTAGACAAGTTTGTTGTCAATCCCTTGGTCAATTCTTACGTTGCCTATTTCTAAAACAATATCCGGAACTTCAACGAAGTCGTAGAGTATCATTCTATGACAAGTTGACGAGGAATTTAAGCCATTTCATTAGGTGAAACGTGGCTCGAAGACCTCCAACAACGAGGACAAGTCCAAATTCATGGACGGTAGACTAGAAAGAGACACCGCCAAGCACCATCCACATTGACAATGGGTTGTTACAGGATGTAGCATCAAGGACCAGTAAGTAATAGATTATCATTCATAAAGGCTCCGCATTCTCCAATTCCACTCATACTTGTTGATTCTCCACTTGTGGACTGCGAGATGCTTGACCGCTCTTGTGATTCACAACGTTCTTACTTGACAAAGACCCTCTTATATTTCTCTTAGTTTTCCACCATTTCTGCAGATGAAAAGTTGTAAGAAATCGAAAGAGTAGTAAAAAGGTGGATTGCAAATATTGGAGTTGGATATGTGAATTTCTTTGAATTGTAGCTAAATGTGAGTTTTGAAAGTTTGAAGATCATTCTCTACTGAGAAACTATTTGAGAAGGTCGTCGGTGAGAAGCTCCGAGAGTTTATCCAAATCTCGTCATTTGTTTCAACAAGTCATATGTTTGACATCCATTATCATCCGTCAACATGTTTCATCTCCATCACTCGTTTTACGGGACAAATTGCGATTGGGAGGGCTAACTTCGTAGGCAACGAGCTCCATCGGGTGACGTCAACTAGTGGCGGGACCCAATTTGTAGGAAGCAGTGAGATCTAGCTGGGATCGAGGCTCAATGGGGACTTAATCGCCGTACGCGTGGAGCGATTTCCGCGATTGATCGTTTCCTACGCACACATCGCACGGACGTGATCCTCCTACCGATGTGGTAATTTGCGGGCTACAACATCACGAGCTCTACATGCTGCATTTACGAAGAGATGTTGTTTCTCCATGTCAAGCAGTAGCTCGATCACGATCTGCACAACCGTCACAAAATAAACAAGGTTTAGATCTAAAGAAAGCGCATCAAGATCACATTTTATGCAAACTTTTCATTTCATGTGCAAGACCACCATCGCTATTAGCTCAAAATTAAAGTATAACAGACCGTATCACCATTACAAGCGGACTCTTCTATCGGTGCATACCTATGATCTATTAAAAGGCAAGATTAGAGCATGTCTATAAAGTTCCTATATACTATGAAATCCTAGCGCCCCTCTGCCGCACTCTGGGATGTGCAGCCGCACAGCTGGTGGAACCACCACTTCAAGGAACATCCAAGAACCGTTTCATACTTGGACCTCAATCTTTCCTTCCCTGAGTGAAGCTTATTCGTGAACTTCACACATGAAAGTTGCTATGTGAAACACACTTTCTTCTTGCTCGTCAACATCAAATTTTATTGGTAAACCTTGTTCCTAGCTTTTCAACCTCGCTCCTGGCTTTTCAACACGATTTAGGTCTCCTTCCTCAGTTCCTCGCTCCTTCCTCTTTCTTCATATCTTTTTCCTCAACTCTCAAATTGCGTTCAAATCTCCTTCCTCGCAACAACAGACGTGCATGATTTTTCGCGCTCAGATCTCTTCGTAGTAGCCATAGACGTCATGCATGTTTGAGTGCACAGACGACGCACACGTCAGCCTCAGGAGCTCCTACACTCTACTGACGACCTCATCACGCACCTCCATCAGCAGTTGGAGCACTGGGACAGTGGCGCATGTACGATAAAGAAATTTGTGTGAACAAGATCGTGATTGACGATCTCATCAAACACCACGATCAGGAGTTGATAGGGTGTCGAACGAGATCTATTAGAACGGTTGTGGAATGACGTCTGATAGAATGATCATCGTCTAAAACCTTCTTTGTAGACCATCGTTCTAAGACCTCGTTCTAACAGACCTCGACCTCTTAGGAACCTAACACAGAACGACCTTGTCCGCTTAGAAACTACCTCAACCTCTTAGGAATGACCTGTTAGGAACAACGCCTGTGTCACGCACCTCGATTCGACAACAAACTTGGTCACAATCTTGTTCACGTGTCCTTGTCTATGTCACGCACCTCGATCAAATGTGATTGGCTATGGCAAGCAACGACATGACCGCGTGCGTGTGACCATCTGCACAGTCACAAAAATTCTAGTGCACAAACCCTAAACTTCAAACCTTAGTGTACGATGTGCACATGAGCCAAACTTCAGACGTCACGCACGTCACAGCCAAGCCCCAGCCCTAGCGTTGCGTACCCCAGATCCTACAGATCTATGAAGCGTAGTGAGATGTGCGGCCGCACACCTCTAGGGAGGCACTTCTCAATGAACGTCCAAGACCCTTATATCACCCTCCAATTCCTGGACCTTGGTCTACCCTGCGATATCCTACAAATATCCTACCCGAGTAAATAATTTGACTTAGATTTTGACCATGATTGTACATTAACGGACATGACAAATCATCGCTTTTCCAAAAGTGCTCAAGTTTCAGAGGGCCTTATGGACACATATTGTAAACATATGTTTGGAAGTGTCAAAATAATGGAACTTATTGGAGCTTGCCATTTGATGTAGTGGATGAGATAATATCAAAGAGAAGCATTTTTTATTTTTTGTTTTTCAAGTCATATTTCAAGAGTATTTTTTTGCTTGTGCTTGAAGTAGAGATCTGATTTCTTGTTTCTTTTGCATTTTCAGGTATCCAAGGAGTTTGATCAAGTGGTGAAGAATATATGAGACTCAGTTCAGCTCTTTGTCTTACCTCGTGATTTATCATGTACAAATTTAGAGGGCTTTGTATGTGCCTCTTATTTCTACATTGGTCATGTATATACTGACCATAGTAGTGCAGCATGTGCTCAATGGAATGATGGATCTAAACGTTGAAATTAGTGGACCAAACAGTGAAGGTGTATGTTTTTGGTACATTATTCTGGGATCTTATGCTGTATTTGGAAGCATTGATGATGGTGAGTCAATGTTTGGTTCATGAGTCGTGAGTTTACGTGAGCTTACATGAGATTATTGTTTGCAGATTTAGAAAATTTGAGGACGGTGGTCGTTTGGTGAATGTGGACGTTGTAGTGCTGGAGGAAGTGCATTATCTCAACAACATTTCCCTTCGAAATATGTTTGAAGAAACTGTACTTTCCAATACCTTCCAAAAACATATCAGATTCCATCCTCTGTACTTATCTAATTCTTGTGATGTATCAGAGCAACGTGACGTAATGGTGTTCATTTATTACTGCAGCACATGCATGATTATTGTGTAATACTTTCAACAAGCTGCATACATTGTCAAGGAGAAGCTAATTCTATGTGACAACATGGCCAGGTACATCCTGATCAAGACTAGTCTTGTATGAAAAAATAGTTATATTTTGCAAGCATGCACTTCATTTTGATATGTACAACTCACAATTATTGCTCACAAAGGAGTTGCAACGACGCTAGTTACAGCCTCTCTCCCAAAGAATGAAATGGATTTTAAAATGATCATTGATCAACTTCAGCTATTGTTATAACCTATCAAGTTCTTACTGAGTTGAGGGTGTCAAGGAGATTTAATGCATTGAAGAGGATTTATTTGATGTTGAAATTGCTTTTGTTGGAGCAAGTAATTTATTGCCCAAAGGATGTGCAACTAATTTGTTTGTCAGCTACGATTTCTAACCCGGAGGAGCTTGATGGTTGGATTGTTCAAGGTTGCCCATTATAATATCACATTTTAAAGTCAAGTTGATAGTCTTTTAAAGTACATAGAGTTGTACCATGCAGCACGAAATCTTATCGATCTAAACCCCTAATGTATCGTGACAGTTTCAAACCAAAAACACTTCAAAATTGTTGGATTCTAGTGCAATGAATAAAGAATGAAACTAAAACTTTTACTTATAATTTGGACCGTAGGATTTCAAATAAGACTAATTAAGTAACATACTCACAAAGTTTCATAAACTTTGACCGCATGGATTGAGAGATTATAGTGTTTGAAGTAGGGGAAACCTTTCATTTTTTTTCCATGAGTTGAGTGGATCAACAAACTTTGACTTCACATCTCTAAAATTTTTGCACTACACAAGGTCTGAATCCATTACCATTGTATTAAGCATGATGTTAGTTCCTTATTCTCCAATTTTAAGAGGTGGAAGAGAGTGTAACATATTCAAAACAAATGTGCAAAGAGTGGAGGTTCTAAAAAAGCCAATTCAAGTTATATTTTTTTGTGAAGTTGATATGTTTTAGATTGATAATCCAAATCGTCAATTAGAATTTAGAAAACTTTCACCACATACTATTGTGGAAAAAATAAAAAGTAACAAAGTTTTCTGTGGAAAAGAAGATGTTTTTTTGGAACTAGAGAAAGTATATGGCAAGTACAAAGTAAGTACAAAGTAAGCGATGGGCGATGTGAAGAGAACGCCGTGATAGTTATGCTCGGAGGAGAGAGAAGGCAGCAGCAGCAGCAGCAGCAGCAGTGCATGGAGTGAGAGCGAGAGAGAGAGAGAGCCCGCGATGGCATCGGCACTGAGCGATGCAGCGGACCCCATGGACGCCTCCACGCTGCCGCTCTCGCCCGCGCACCTAGTGGCCATGGCGGCGGGCTTCCTCACCGTCGGCTACTTCCTGGGCCGCACCACCACGCATTCCCGCCCTGCTGCTGTCGCTGCTGCTGTCGGGGAGAGGGAGAGTGGGAACAATTCGAACGCCGCGGCTCCTGAGAAGCAACGGCGCCGCAGGAAGGAGCCTCTGGAGGTGGACCGTCTCGCGGAGGCCTACGAGGATTTCAAAATGGTGAGTTAGGGTTTTAAGGATTTTTTTGCCAGTGGACGTTGGGGCTGCATTGTGGCGAGTTTGAACGAGAAACTGTGTGTGAAATGGATCTGCTGCGTTTTTAGGGCTTCATAGGGCAGGTTTATAATTGTGTCATGGCAGTGGACGTTGTGACCGCATTGTGATATTATTCTCAGGAAATGAATTAGAGTGTCGTAGGAAGATTAGTTGGAAAGTTACTAGGTTTTAGGGTTCCTGAGAGCATGTGTGATCCTGTGAAGGAGATCAACTTTGTCATGGTAGTGGGCGTTGTGATAACATTTTGATCATTCTCAGAATTTGATGTAGGAAGACCTGTATGATCGTTAGTTAGAGTGATGAATTGCTTTTTTGGTGTGTTATGAGACTTTAATCCTAGCTTTCAACAATTGTGTATTGTTTAAATGTAAATAATGCCTACTGTTATCAGCTAGGGTTTGTGCACATGAGGAGTTTGAGATTTATAGGTTCTGTTTGGTACTGTGGAGTAGGTTTGATGATCGCAGCGGACTTTCTGATCAATCCAGTATGTGAGGCCGGGGTGTATATGCTTTTGTCAGATGTCTGTAGTTAGAGCTTGACGGCGGGCAGCAGAGTTTATCTGTTATGAAAGAGTTGTTGTTCCTGCTGTTGGTTGAATGGTGCTAATCAGCACCTGTCATGCTATGATATTCTATTACTTAATGCTGTGAATGTCTTAGAAGTTCGACATTCATAGCATATGATTTATCTGGTCAGAAGCTTGATTCATAAGACTGGTCTGGAAATCAGTGTTACTCACAATGACGCAGATGTGCGGGGAAACAACAGGTACTGGTGGTTAGGAATGACTTGAAAATGGGCAAAGGAAAGATCGCAGCTCAATGCAGGTCTGTTCTGTTCGCGAAGTCTTGTTCTCTTTTATTTTAGGATTTCTAACGCTAGTTAGCTTTGTTATGTTGACTAGTCTAGTCGTATCTCACAGTACTCGAAACTGAGCTTTTGTTTGATTGATTGCTGCAGTCATGCCACATTGGGACTGTACAAGGATATCTGCACGAGAGCCCCTAAATCTCTGCAAAGGTACGGTACTCTATTTTTCTTTTTGTTGCCAGCAACTTTATTTTGTACAAGTCGATACACTTAACGAAGGCAAAGAGCGGTCCGTTCTTTAATAATTTAGTATTACTTCGTTTTCAGTTCTTGGATATTTTCCTGTGACATCTCTGACGCATGGATTTATTGATAATTGTCCTGCTTGTACCGTAGGTGGGAAATGTGCGGCCAAATGAAGGTGGTCACCAAAGTTGAGACTGAGGAGGAGATGCTTGCACTGAAGGTTAGCGTCTATTTATCTTTCATTAACTGCGTGTCTCTAGAGCATCTTTCATACCAATTTATTTCTGTAGCTTTTGACGGAAGATTCGATTGTTTAAGAGCTTTTATAGAAAATGAGGACTCATGCTCACTCACCCCATTTTGCTTGAATAATAGGTCAAAGCGAAAGAGTCCAAGCTGCCTTGTCATATTACTATTGACGCTGGTCGGACGCAGATCGCCCCCAGTACGTATCTAGCCTCAAACTCGTCAGATTTTTGTCTTCAAGATATTTGAACTTCATTGCGGTGTTGTCCTTCTATGATAAACAAATCATGTCCGGTCAACGGCCTTTATTGCAATATTTTTTAGCCATACGAATAAGCTGAACACTGACTTGGGCGAACGTTTTATTTGTTCTTGTCACTTGCAGATTCCAGAACTGTGATGGCAGTCCTTGGTAAGCTTCTCGTCTTGAATTTTATTTTAGCTCAGCACAAGCATCATACATTCCTGAATGAGATCTTGGTATAATAAGCGCCACATCTTCTCAGTGACGATGAGAAAGCTAATCTTTCCTGACGGGCTTGATCCCGTCCTTTTTTTTGTGGACGGTGATCTTTGGGGCATGTCATCTTGCCCTCAAGAATGCTCTTCCTGAGAAACTTAGTGTAAACCGTCGTTTTTTTCCTCCTTCCGTTCGCTAACCATTCCCTTTCCGTTGAACAGGGCCTGCAGAACTTGTGGATGCTGTCACTGGACACCTGAAGCTAATGTGACTCTTGCTCAAAATTTTCAAACCATGGATCTACAACACTCAGGGCTTCAACCGACACAATTTAGATTCACGCCTCAAACTCTTGCGAAGGGAGCAAAATTTCTTCGAACAGTTTTGAATTTTCCGTAAGAGAATAGCTTAATAGTTTCTCCACGGGTCAGTCAGAGTATTGGTGAATGAGCCCTATTGATGGTGTCCATTCTATTTCCTGTCATAGCCAACTTACATGACTAGAAATCTGAAACCTTAGTTGGTGATGAAACCTCCGACAGGTCCGAGGCTACAGGAGCCCCAAAACTTCAACCACCCTCATCATCGTAGCCATATAGCTGGAGGGATTTGGTATTCGTAAGATTGGTGCATCTGTTCCCAGTATGTCCCATTTCTAACAAATCCTGTGCCATTTTCATTACAGCATTTCGAGCACTGAATGACTCAAGGACTCCAGTCCAACCGGAATACAGGCCAGATTTAATCGTAGCGCATCTCGTCCCAGACGTCCCTTTGGATGTCGTAGAATAAGAGCACGTTTGATGATGCGACGTAGAGGACACGGTTGCAGAGGACACCTCGGCGCAGGAGCTCGCCTGGCTTTTGAGGCGTGCGGTATGAGAAATTTCGGTTCGGTTGAGTGAATTTGCTTGTGTACAGCGCTCTGTCACTCAAGATCCCGTTTGCCAAATCGTGAATCTCGGTTACCAGCCGTTGATATGCGTCCCCAACAACGACGTCGTTGCTAATATCGTCCTCCGGATTGACGTTGTCATGATCGTAGCCATCCTGATCGTCGACCTCCTCTGCCACATTTCCCGCAGGCAGAGCTCGTTGAGGGGGGAGTTGCAGAGGATCACATGTTGCGAATCCTTCGGCAACTCCGACCACATGAATTCCGCCACCATAGTGAAGGCCTTCACGCGAGATTCTACAACTCCGACGTCCACCTCTCGACTGATATTTATACGATACTGAGGTGCGTACTATAGCTGAAGATGATTCGGTTCTGGCATAGGTTGGATTCATCTGCTACTTGTAAACCATTTCTCTGACTGCGTGTGCTCGTACAAAAATTGCCCTGCTTTGCCTTCAAAGGAAATGCAAAGAAGCTCAAGATTATAAGAATTTTATTCTTATCATAGAACACAAGAGAAAGCGCCCCATTCTACGGTTGTTTCTGAGCAGGCATTACTCAACTGAGACCCAAATACTCTTTGGGGCACAAGAGGCCAATACGTCGGAAAACTTGCAGCACTTTACACAGTGCTTCCGAGGATTCAAGAAGATTTCACAGCGTCCTTCCTAGTTACATCAGTGAGGTGGTATAAGTCACCGCGTCTTTGGAACTCAAGCGGCATATTTTGCCTGCAAAAAACAGCCACAAACCCATTCGTTGACATGATAGTGCAACATGAGAAAATGGATTTGCATCACAGCATCATGCATAATGAATATCCTCCAATCTGCCTACTATTCATGTCAGGCATTACACATAAGCGGAAAGGAAAATCTGGTACCTTCTTGTGTCGAGTTGAGAGTAGTCAATGTCAGCAAAGATGGTGGCTTCCTCATGCTCGGTAGTAGCTAAGATTTCGCCAAACTGTCCCATAGTGTACGTACGTCAGCAAGCCTTTCAGTCTTCAGTCCCTAGAGATGACTAACATGAAGACGCTGCTGCTATTGAAGATGCAAGAGCCATAAGATGAAAAGGAGGACAGGAAGACTCACAGGCCCAACAACAGTAGAATGACCCCAAGCGATGTATCCAGCATTAGGATCACGAGCAGGTGAACAAGTCGCAACAAATATCTGCACCAGATGTGTGCCAATTTTCAGGATGTGATCAAGGTAAAAGAGAATCCTGAAACGCACTATAGGATCCCATTCCTTTCAGCATAAAAAAACTAATAAGTAAGAACGATTCAAGGGGTGTGTTTGAAGGAAGCACCTGGTTGTCCACAGCTCTGGAATCAAACACCCATGCACAGGAAGAAAGATCACATTTTAGATTTCAGTCACCATAACAAAAAAAGCAGAGAGGAGGTAAGAAGTGGCACTCAACCTGGCCTTCTGCAACAACTCCCAATGAAGCGGACCAGTGGTCATGTTGAATGCTCCTGGATAACATATGATTTGCGCCCCTGCAAATAATCATTCAAGGAGTTCATTAATGATTAAATCACTAATCTTTAACATGAACCAGCATCTTCTGTATATTATCCATTTTTAGGTAGCATTGAGAGGAAAGAGAGTGTACCGCGAGCAGAGTAAAGCATTGCCATCTCAGGAAAGCGAATATCATAGCAGATTCCAACTGCAATTCGGCCTACATCTGCAGAATACAAAAACAGGGGTGAGATACTCTCCAAAAAAATAGACTTAGAGCATTCAACTCAACAACGCTACTCACCAGTGTCCACGACACAAAGTCCTTCTCCAGGCGTCAGCGTATCAGACTCCTTAAACGTGATCTTCCCGGGAATGTCAATGTCAAAAAGATGAATCTGATCACACAACCAACACCGTAGAGTCATTTGTAAAGTGAGGTCAAGATACCAGAGTTTCTGCTCTTTTCTGATTAAAATCAACCCTAAATAACTCTACACATCTGAAATCAGCTCAAAGAGAAAAAAAGAAAAGAAAAGGCGACTAAGATTCATATTACAACATGACCTCTCCTTCTTCCTTCTTGAAGACTGCAAACACTACTTCTAACTTGCATTATTACCTTGCGGAACTTGGCCTTGAGGTCTCCGTTCTTGTCAAAGACACAACAAGTGTTGTACAAGTTCCCAGAGCTTCGCTCGGGAATGGACCCGGCAACAATGGTGACCTTGGACTTCCGTGCAACTTCAGCTAACATGGCCGTGGATGGAGAGGCCTCAAATCCAGCATCAATGTCTTCTGCATAGATGGGGAAGCTGTCATTCGAGTACGGACAGTTCCACATCTCCTGTTGAGAGAAACAGAAACAATAGACACAAAAGATCAACGAAAACACTAGAATTTTATAGAAAAGAAAAAGATCTGTAGAGGAAATTTAACAACCATCCATGAACTTGCTTACAGGAAGAACAATGAGCTGGGCTCCATTCTCGGCTGCAGCTTCGATCTTCTCTCGTGCATGTGCGATGTTGCTCTGCTTATCAGATGTCACAGAAAGTTGGCACAGTGCAAGTTTGTACTGTACACATCCAAATGATAGTGTCAAATGAGTAGATCAACCTTTCTGAGGAAAAATTGTAAGAATCATACATTGATTAAAACATATGTAGACGCTGTGTTCATAGAAAGGCATTCTGTATGGATATATACCACATCTAAACTTTTGATACGAATGTGTTGACTGTTGTCGGGAGTTTTATGAAGCTACTCAAACATTAAGATCTTATTGAAACTCTCGCTTGCTTTTGGACTAGTTCAAGAGACAAATGAGCAACCTCTTATGTTTAAAAGTGAAGTTGAACCAGAATTAAAAAATCATTTCCATACAAAACAAGCATGATTGTTGACATACCTTACCACCATTGGGAGCTTCGGGCAGAGGCACCGAGGGAGGCTGCCGGGCCAACTGGGGTTGGAAATCAGTCCCTGCCATGGCAAGAGCAGTAGGAGTCCCTTTGTAGCTCCTCCTGGAAACCAAGTGATGAAGAAACCCCTGAGAGCTTAAACCTAGCCTTGAAGCAGAGAGAAGAAACGTGTGCTGCTCCCTACAAAGAGCAGATGCTGCTGCAAAATGGGGTATGTGCAAAAGGCTTGGTATGTTGCCAATCAACCGCGCCAGGCTCATCTTCTTCCAAACCCTGCAACAAATACACCACATCACAAAAAAACACCAGCAAATCTCACATACAAGGGATTAACTAAAATACTCTACCCATCCCACATCTACAAAAGCATCAATCTCAAGAACATCAACCCCCCCCCTAATTTCTCAATTCACTTTAGCTTAAGAAAATCCATCTCTTCTGCCCATCACACATGTTGTCCAATCATCTACATCATACCCTACCAATTTACAGACAACCCCATTCCCTAAACTCTCATCTTGGAACATACAAGTGAGGAAGAAGAAGAAGAAGAAGACCCTAAAAAGTGTGTGATCATAACCCACACCTTCAAGCCCATTAGACGTGTGACTTCCACTAGTGTTCGATGAGAAATCATACAGAGTACTAAAGTTGGTTGGAGAGAGAGAGAGAGACATCAATCTGCTAATTGTGAATATATATGATGAAGAGTTTGTTGATTCCACATTACATGAAAGGATTTGTTGTTTGAATGCACTATGATCTAGACGATGTGTGAGAATCATGGTGTGAGCCTGAGCAAATTGTGTGCATACCTGGGCTTCAAGTGGTGTGTGGTCTGGGAATGCTTGGACTGATCGAAGTTGAGCTGATTCTGTCCTTCTCTCTGACACTTTAGGGGAGTGTCCACAAAAGCCACGGTGAAGCCCGGTGATGACACGTGGCAGACACACTGGCCGATAGATTAAGCAATGTGCATATAAGGAGAATCCAGATAATTATACATTTATTCTTTAGTGATAGCCTATAGAATTATAATCTCAACCCGAGTGATTTCATATTTTTCGGATGAAAATTAAATTAGTTATGAATTTTCAAAGTGTGCTGCCATGGTTGGTCTAATTCTGCCACTAGGTACCCTCCATTAGCGCGGACCAAAAGTTGGGATCTTGAAACAGTAAGCCTTAAGTTGGAGCTGACGAAATGGGGCGGATATGGGATAAATTGGGACCAAATATAAAGTGGTGGTGTTAGGAGGTGGCTGTAATGGGGAGGACTACCCTTAACCTTTTAACGCCGGAGGTCTTCATATGGCTGGGGAAAATCCAAGAGTGTAATTATAGATCATATACAATAGCTAGTAGAGAATGCACAACAGAATCTACACATAGGGTACATTTCACATTGGCTCCACTTCGGTAAAATCAATGTCGCTCTCCAATGCTTGCACCATTGCGTCCGGAAATTGTTCCATTTGAAGCATATGAACCAGTGTTCAACCAATATTGCAATTTTGGGCTGGTATACAGTAAGGTTATGCCTCTAAAAACAACAAAATTGACCCAAAATCAACCACCTCGGCACTAAAAGGATAATTAAGGTCTTGACTTGGGATTTAATTGGGAGATGCTGGAGGACAGGGACTTAACCCCTAAATTTCTTTGACAATTTCACTCCAAAAACACTTTAAAACTGCTCGTTGAAGTGCAATGAGTATGGACAAAACAAAAAACTTTTACTTCTAGTTTTAACCGTAGGATCTCAATTAAGACTTATTAAGTAACTAACAATAAAAAATTCATAAAGTTTGACCGCACGGATTGTAATATTATAGTGTTTGAAGTAGGGTAAAGGGTCCATTTTCTTCCCCACGTTTAGTAGATCAGCAGACTTTGACTTCACTTGGTGTCAAATTTTTGCACTACCAAGGTCTAAATCCATTTCCATCATGTTAAGCATGATATGAGTTCCTTGTTCTCCAATTTTTAGAGGTAAAGAAACAGTGTAGCATATCCAAAAAAATTGTGCAAGGAGTGGAGGTTCAAAAATTGTCAATATGCATAATATTTTTTTGTGAACTTAGTATGTTTTAGAATGAGAATCCAAATGGCCGATAAGAATTTTTACACCACGTAATTTTGCGGAAAAAATAAAAAGTAAAAATATGATGATCTCGAAGTTTTATGTGAAAAAGAAGAAGGTTTTTTGGTACCTTGCCCGACAATGTGTGATAATGTGTGAAAATGTTTGACTTAGATTATTATGCTATTTTCCATTTAAGACAAGAGAATTTTTTTGAAAATATGAAAGGAAATAATATTATTAGCTAGCAGTGAAAATCTCACATTCAATAGAGTGTCTAGCAAAAGTTTTTGGAGTTGCCCGACGTGCCCGCTCTCCCTATTGAACTTCAAAACCCTATATCTTTTTCATGAAATGTCAAATTTAGGAAAAAAATTGGACTCACACAAAGCTTTTAGTAATGTCCATCTACATTAAAATTTTCAAAAGATAATGTTATAAATTGACGCAGGATGTACCTGCCCCAATCTTCTAGAGTCCTCGAGGGGACTCTTGGAAATTTAGGGGTTAATTAGGCTTCACCATGGCTTTTGTCCTTTTATTATAAGAGTTTGAGCACACATGTCTTACTTGAGAACTTTAAGATTGTAAAGCAAATAGTAACTTACTACAAGAATTTTTTTAAGAGAAGTTTTGTGACAATCACATGCAATAGAAGCTAAATTGTGTATGTCAAATCTAATAAGAATCACACGGGCAAACTCATAGCCACTTTACAAGTCTGTTTAGGTGCATTTTGCCAACCCCTAGTTATTCAACCCCAAGTACAGTAGACAAATTCGATTGATCCCAGAACTAAAATCAATTAATGATGATGGTTTAGAAAGCATATACAAAATCATATGATGGTAAAAGTGTGGCAAATCATTTACACTTCAAAAAATAAAGAAACAAAAAATTTCAAAGTGTTGTAGAAATATAAGATAGACAAGCTTTATGATTTCATATTCTTTTGAGTTTTTTTGGTAATAAGGCAATGGTTTTAAACTATTCTCAAGGTTTTTGAATAGCCGGAAGAATCCTTCAGGATCAAAATGAGATGTTTCTCTCAATTGCCTCAAGAATGCACCCGCTGAGTTTCAGAGGATGATGGACTAGGTGTTGATTGGTTTGCCCTTTGCCCGATGCTACATTGACGATGTTATCATTTTTAATAGCAGCCCACAGAAGCATGTGAGGCATCTTCAGGCAGTACTTAAAAGGTTACGCGAGTGGAGATTGTGCTTGCACCATGGCAAGTGCAAGTTCTTCCACGATCGGTTACCATATTTGGGACATATGATTGTTCCAAGGGGTCTTGGCGTGCAGCAGGCCAAGGTGGATGAGTTGCAGAAGATTAGTGCATCAACCGACGTGTCACGACTTTGAGCTTTTCTTGGCTTGGCAAATTACTATCGTCGATTTGACAAGAATTTTAGCTTGATTGCGTTTTACGTTGGCGACCGACCATCAGCCTTTGAAGTGGCTCATGGAGTTTGACAAGCTTACTGGCAAGCTCGCCTGATGGGCTTTTTGCTTAAGGAGTATGACTTTGAAGTTGTACTTCAGACAGACATCACGAACTTGGGTGCGGATGGTCTATCTCGCAATCCAAGTCCTTTGGAGGAGGATCTGATTGGTGTCAGGTGGCATGGATACAATAATAGGGAGTCAGTCCTGGGGTGGCATGCACCGGCATACCTCACGTTGATGTCTGACTCCGCATTAACGTTGCTTGATTTGACAACGGATGAGGAACCATATAGGGCCCAAGTTCTAAGCAATGGGTGGGAAGACGGTCCAATCTTGCACAAGCGATAGCATGGGACACTTCCCTCAGCTCTTTCTGCTATGAAAGATGATCGAGTTGAACACCGGATAGCAAGGTTCGATTGGGAGAACGGTCTTCTATTTCGGGTGTGGCTGAATGGAAACATGCGCATCGTTTGTAGGCCAGATTAAAGGGCTTTGTTGGTACGGCAAGTATACGAAGACCTAGGACCTTGTGGTGTGTGGCACTCATTTGATGTTGCGTAGCTAATACTGGTGGACCGACATTTATCAGCGAGATACCACATATGTTTCTCAACGTGAAGTATGTGATCGAGTTAGATCTAGCTTCAACACCTTCTCACCGTAGTTGTAGCCTTTGTCCATTATGGAGTTGGGCTACCTTTGATCCTTGGATTTTGTCGGGCTGCTTGTTGTCACCCCACGTGGAGCGAAATATGTGTTGATGATGGTGGAGCATTTTAGCAAATGAATTAAGCTCGCGGCTCTTCCGCTAAACTCTTCAGAGTTGGCGGCCATGGCATTCCTCGATCGGGTGTTGGCTCGTTTTGGAGCCCCTACTGAGATTTTAACAGACCAGGGGCGTGAGTTCCTTGGGCTTTTCAAAACTGTGTACCAAGGCTTTCATTGACCACCATACCACTTCTCGGGATCATCCAAAAGCGGACAATTTGGTAGAGCGTGTGGTTCAAATTGTGAAGTCGGGCCTACGGAAGTATCGAATACTTTAAAGTGGCCACTACGATTGAGATCTCATGATACCCTGGATTGCCATGGGATACCGGTTTAGCCGGCAAACTTCACTGCCAACATTCAGTATGTATCAGTGGTTGTACAGGCGGGAGCCCATTTTACCGAGTTTTAGTCGGGAAAAGTTGGCTCCGATTGTGGATTTGGACGATCCAAAGGTGTGGGCCCAAAGTCTACACAATCGAGCAAAGTTCTTCAAGCGGGCCATGCCTATGGCCATGGAGAAATTATCCATCACTCAGCCCCGTGACATCTTACGGTACGCTCATATTTGTAGTGGTGCCTACCGACCTCAACTGCGACGTTTCTCCACAAGGGATTACGTTTTTATTTGCAGCGTGAGGCACCCAGAACGTTGAACATTAAGGAGGGGCGCTCTATTCTTCGCGTGAAAGATGTGTTGTCCAGTGGCATCTTGTTGCTCAAAGGCAAGGATGGCTGGGATTATCGGGAGCACTCTAAGAATTGTGTTCCATCCCATTTATCCATTGATGGCTCCGATTAACTGAAGTTGGCCGTTGTGCCTGACGACCTTCCGTAATAAATGTGTGGTGAGAAGAAAGGCGTGGCTAGCATGTTGCTTTGTGACCATTACCAGCGCGGTTGGCATATGGCTTGCTTGACGCTGCCTCTCTCTACTCTACCATCAGGAGATTAGACTTGCCCTCGTTGTCGGAGGTCTTTAACGTTTCACATGATGAAACGGCTTGAATTTCTTGTGGACTTGTCACTATGTGGTGCGTTTCCATCTGTGGAAATTTGTTCCCACAAGGTTCCAGATGTAGCCTTAAAATCCGGTTAAAAAGGGAAAATTCAAAAAAAATAGTGAATAGAGTAGTGCAGGATAGTACAATTAGGTAGAAATAAGAAATAAAGACAATAGGCCTAACTGGAATTGTTAAACAGTGTTATTTAAGCACTTTTCCGGAAACCCAACGTTCGGATCAATCCCGAGAACTCCTGAATATTTCGGATGACATCCAGATCCTGAACCGACATCATGAGCCCGACATCATTGGTGTCTGTCCGTACGTCGCGTCATATATTAAAGGGGTCAAAAAAAAGAAGGTGTCACCATTCATCTTTGTTGTCTTTTGCTCTCTCTCTCACCTTCCCCGCTTTTCAAATTCTGCTTTATTTAGTCCGGAAGTATTCCGATAGCAAATAATTTTTGTAAGGATATGTAGGGGAAAATTTGTCTTGTAAATATAAATAAATCCAAGATAATTTCCTAGTGGGGGGGTCTTAGGGAGGCTTAATTCAGTCTATCGTTTGAATAACTAAGGTCACATGTTAGATAGGAATGTCTTTTGTTTAACAAATTGCTTAAGATAACAAATTATCTATTATAGGTGTGTCAATTAACCCTTGTGCTTTTCCCGTGAGTGCACTCTACACTCTTACAGTCAATTAGTGGTTAAACATGCGTTTGTGATTGTGTGGGATCCTCTCACTAAAGGATACAAATAGTCTTTAAGTGTTTTAGTGAGTGATACAATTTGTCTTGTTCATAATCAATGCATCATAACCAATTTCATTGCCAACTCTAATTGCTAATTCCTTTTTATTAGAATTGACAACTATGCTAGCTATTCTATTTTGCCATGAGCTTATGGGTTCGGAATTCTATCATGGCTTCCTACTTTCGCTCCACTGGTCCGCCTTAAGTTAATCATTTCATCATACCTGCAAAACTTTCCATCCAAAGAAACACCGGACAACAATTATATCTCACTCTCGGTATAATTGTTGTTATTGATAACCCTTTGCTATCAAATCTATGTGTCCTCTCACTAATACTTCCTCATGGCAAATGGTCTTGTTTTATGTCGTCAATCTCATGACACATACAAACAATCTCTTTTTCTTTAGCTTGACTTAATGTACACTTGGTCAAACTTTAATATAAAAGGCATCTAGCCCAACTTATGACAACATGGTCATTCTCAAGACTCTCTCAGCCCACTCTTGGCTCTTTAGTCTTACTCTTCCATCTTCTCCATTGCTCTCTCTTTTAGCAATTCTTTTCTTCTCAATTCACCTTCACTATTTGTCATGCTTCACCCACATGATCTTTAATGCTTCAATTCATACTACAATGACATAAATTGCTTTTGGGAAAATTATTATTGTCTTATAATTTAATGACTAAGGGTGATCAATCCTTATTTCACACATTATGGACTTAATTTCACTCGGCAATTCTATCAGACAAATAGTATAATTGTATGCATTTTACCTCACCCGCTATCCACTCATCTCAGATTAGACTTAGGGGAATTACAACAGTCATACAAGACTATTCGTAATTATCACTTTATGGTTTTTATAATTCGTCATATCACTCGGCGTTTACCATCGGAAAGGATTTGACAAATGGTAATATAATAAAAGGACTCAATTACTACAGTGCTTCACAGCTTCTCCATTTATAATACTCAATTTAGTTATAGATACTGGTAGTATTCAAGACGAATTGTATATTACAACAATCTCAGTGTGATGATTGAGAATGGACTGCAACATAGATTAATTGTATCCAAGATACACTCATTTATTCCTGAGCCATTAATTGTGCACCATTATCACAAATCAACGTTTTGTGAAAATAGACTCAATCAACGACTACTGGTCTTCTGCAATCCGCCATCAAAATCCCAAGGATTTTGACTTCGTCATCCTCTAACCTCCAATCTACAACTCTGATGTGCTGTAGACTACTGGTAATGCAGAAATTACACCAACAGATCAGAAATCATAAAACTAGGCTTGTATTTCATAAAAGTTTGAGAGTTACAATCACCAGCCTAGGACACACATTCAAAGTGAGAAAAATGTGGTGTATCCAAAGTTGGATTCAGTTTCTTTATATCCCTCTCGTGACTATTGGTTTCTCGACCTAGACCAATGATCTTCTCTCTCAACTTCCAAAACTACTCGTCTAACTTACTCTTGATAACTTCTCCCTGATAACTACTTTTACTAACTTACTTAACCGCCCATTTGTCTTTTTTACACTATTCCGAAAAATTAGGATAATTGTTCACATTGTTTCATACTATTTGTAAACTAGTGCTACTTATGATCCCTATTCACACTGTAAAGACGAATAGTGTTCAAAAAGTAGAATTTCTGCACTACAGGATAGTGCGTGCACGTGCAAGGAAAGATTGTAAATAGCTAGTCCGGCACCATGGCTGGAGCAGGAGACCGGGCGCCAGGAAGCTCAAGACCACTAGTGCCACTGCCGGAGCTCCAACCATCTAGAAGGTGATGCTGGCCTACACTAGGGGCGAGGAGGATATCAAGATTCTAACCAACTACCTAGAGATTATGGAGTGCGTCGGCGTGATGGAGGTGCCTTGGGGAATCAAGGACAATTACCTGGTCAAGGAGTTAAATGAAACTCTGGACAACCAGTATGATGACAACCTCAGGGCACATCTGGAGCACTAGGCAACACGGGAATGGCAGCGGACCTACAACTTCCGGGACGGAGAGGTGAAAATAGCGGAGCAGAGGGACGGGATGTTGGAAGGAGAATTCTCCCGGAACGCCGATCCAAAAGATGGCTATAGCTCCAATGATCTTCAGGATCCTTATGCCGAGTTAGTCATCGGGTTTCTAAACCCCATCTTCTATCCAGACGAGCCGAAATGTGTAGTGTGCAAATGGGCATGCACGTTTCTAGGAGCGATGAGGGGAAAGATCTTTGTACACTGGGCCTCTTTAATGAGTGACCTGGTCAACCGGATGGTCAAGAACCTCCGGAAGGCGAAGAAGGCTAGAACATCGCTCCCTTGATACTTGACGCGTTTATATACCAAGCATGAGGTTCTCACCCCAACGGAAGAAGACGTGTACGAGGAGCTCCTGAGCATTCAAGTATACGGAGGACCGGAGGTTGATTGCGAAGAGGTACCCGACACACCCGACTCTCCACCTCCCCCTCCAGCTGCATCACATGGAAGAGGAGCAAGTCGGTGACGAAGGAGCCGGAGCCGGTATCCGCCTACCCGAGCCAGCCGGAAGAGGAGCACACCAATCCAAAACAAGGCCGTCCAACAAGAGCACACGACCCGGTACCTCCGGTTGAGCTTCCGGAACTCACCGATTGTTCCAAAATAGATATTATGGAGCTACTGACTCATATAGCGTGGCGGGTTGCACTCCTGAATCAAAATAATGCAGATGGCATAGAGGTCATCAATGAGGTCCTATATGAGGTAGGAGTCAAGGAGATAGCCGACATCTTCCCGCGGCTGAAGGAGCTCAGAACTAACGAGGTCCGACTGAAGGTGTTGGAGTACTAGCAAGTTTTTCTCTTCCGCGACTGGACAAGACTCTAGGAGCAGCTCGATGAGACAAAGGCAGCTGTCGTAGTACGCGTTGGCAAGTATTCACATCTTAACACAAAGATACCCTTAAGGTAATCGTTCCCACAGAGAGTCACCGAGAACTACAACGACTAACAACAAACCATGATCTGTACAATATCAACTATACAATATATACATCAAAAGAAAAGAGAGAAAGGTTTAGATCACAAGGGGGAGCGTTAATTACACCAACCACCCCACCCAAGTTCTTTACATGGCCCGGATCCCACATGGCCCGGATCGTACATGGCCCGGATCCTATATGGCCCGGATTCCACATGGCCCGGATCCTACATGGCCCGGATTCCACATGGACTTTACAACTTTATACATTATAGACATCCGGGATACTTGCGTATCCGGAGAGTGTTTTATCACCATGAACGACGGTTCACGGACTAAAACAAGTTTTAGTAAGCGTCACTTCTTCCTCACAGTCTCTCCAATCACTCCTACTCACTAACTTGGGATGGTTGTGGTGTCACTAGGTTCCCTCCGTAAGAGGGGATAAGGCTTGGGCCTTAAGGACTAACACTACTCTGGTGGCAAGTATGCGGTTTACCTACCATTCGAGCTGTGAAACATTCCTTTACCTCAGAATCATCTAAAGGAATAGTACGTCGTGGGATCGCCTAGCTAGTAGCCCCGGGTACCCGATTCCCACTCCTTTTCTTCAGGGAACAAATTTTTCCTCCTATTACTCCGATGGTCACCTCGCAAAGGGGTTAGTTGGATCTCCTTTCTTCTCTCAAGATAATCCGAGCTGTTAGAGTCGGTCTGGACTTACTGCCCTTAGGTCAAACCACTCTACTCCGTCGTCAACACAAAGGGTTGATGGTGTGTAGTGCTCCTATGGATCAACCTATCCGACCAAAGGTTAATGCATCCGGGACCCAGAGTACATCTTCACGATCGATGACATACTGCCGCCGACCGGTCACACAAGACATATCAAGACTCCTTCGCACCCGTCACTCCCCCCTCGTCCTCCCCTAGCCACTTATAATCTCACCTGTTATTCCCCTCCACCCGGACTAACTCTACTTGAGGGAACAAGGAAACAATCACAAGAGGTCAGAGTTAGAGTCACGCCCAACTAACCATCTAACCATCTCACCTGTTATTCCCATCCACCCGGACTAACTCTACTTGATGGAACAAGGAAACAATGACTCGACGGTTAGTATGGACTTGAGGAGTGGACTACTTGAGATGGTACACACAGTCATATAGAATCCGAGCTCTCCAACCGTCGAAGGTTTTCTGAGAGCGTAGGTTTAGAATTGAACTGAAAGCAAGTACACACATCAAGCAGTGAAGAGAGAGGCCACAAGACTCCTCTCTTATACTGCGAAGGACTCACACAAGAGTCCAAACTCAAACGATACCTTCTAACTAAAAACGGTGACAATAACTACTGTTGGCGGCGGTGTTGCCACTACACACGACGTGCACCGTCAGAGGTCACTTATTACACAAAACCCAAGGCAAAACCAAGTCAAAACCCAAAGTCAACAAGGGGCCAAATCCCGGACTGAACAGTGACCTACTAACCAAGATCCTGGCCTACTTCCGGGCCAGCTCCTCGAGTCTCTTCCGCTTCTCCCGCCTCTTGCGTTTCTTGGAACTCCGGCTTGAAGTCGGGGTCGGCGCGGCTGCTGCAAGTGCCACCAATGGCGCAAACACATCGGTGGAAGGCGTGGGTTGACCAATTGTTGCCCTCAACAAGGTTTACCTCAAAGGCAAGGAGGAATCCGGGCCATCCGGGGTGATTGACACGGTAGTCATGCCCGGATGTGGCCTGGATTGTGTCGGAGGGGCCGATGCCTGACTCGGGGTGCCCATGATGATATTCTGGCCGGATATCTGTCCTGGAGTGTACAAGTAAGAGGAACTCTCACTTGCGGTCTTCCCAATGTGAAGCCCGCTCTGCAAAGGGGCCACCATCGGCGTAGTGCGCGGGGAATCACCGAGTGGCAGCTGGCGCGGATGCACGGGAAGTGGGGGCTCCATCGCAACCCCCGGCCGTTCCTTCCAACCGCTCTGCATCGGTGCGGTGACCTCCGAAGGGAATGGTCCTGCCGGGACCCTCAAGCTCACGAGTCGATGGGGCAGATCCGGGCTGTCAAGGTCCACCACTTCCTTCTCCTTCCGTGGGCCGTGATCACCGAGGTGACGCTCTTCCGGGTTGGTCTCCAAACCCGAGTCCCCATCCTTGTCGGAACTGTCGGAGTCTTCCACAAACTTGAGTAGAATGTGAGTGAGATTACTCACCAATAACCGCATGTTGGCATAAGCCGCCTCAACCTTCACGGTTTGCTCCATCACGAAGGCAATCACCCGCTTGCTGGAAATGTGGTCATCCCTCTCCAATCAAGCATCGAACATCTTGGCTTTAAGTACCACACCTACGGGAAAACGTAATGCTTCGTCTACTTGCTGTAACGCTGACGCCGAGGCATTGGCTTGGAGAAGAGCCGCCTTGCAACTTCTCTCTGCCTCCAATGCTCGACTCCTTACCTTTGTCACCTCGAGCGTTAGTCGGTTAACCTTCTGCTCCATGAGGCAAAGATCGCCAGCTCCTCCGACCTTCTCCTTGATCGCAGCGATCAACCCTTCACGTGGAGGGTTATCCACCAAGTTGCTTGCTTGTCCCAAGGTCCTATCTGAGTCTTCCACATATACGCGAATGGCCTCGAGTAGCTCGCAGGCTGGATAAGACTTGCCTCCAAGTTGTGCCGGTTCGGTGGCTGCGGCGCGGGTGCGGATGGAGGGGGCTCCTCCCTGTGTCTGTCTTTGGCACTTGGGAGGTGGTACAATCTCCTCTCCTGACTGTGATGAGCTGCTCCCTCCTTCAGACCCCAGTTTGGGTTCTGATTCTGTCCCTTCAAACTTCTTCATCATCAGTTGCATTCCGTACACCATGTCCTCCTCCGGAATTGTCTCCTTGAAATGGTGATATAGGTGGATCAGAAATGGGCAGAGGGGTGCACGCTTGACATTGTGAATGCTCCTGGTCAACCGAATCACCACATCCTTCACGATGATGGCCCAATTCACCACTCTCTCGCCAAGGTAGGAGCCATACACGGTGTTCGCGAGAGTAACCGTCACTTGGGTAGGTTTCTCGGGGTGTAAGATTGGTACGAGGAATGCGAAGATCCTCCTGGCGCGGGGGTCTGCACAATCTTGTACCGCGTAACCATTCTTGGCGTCCTTGTTGCCGAACCTCCCCTTGGCATACTCCTCCTTCTTCGTACTTGTCCATCCCGCCCCTTGTCGTGGAAAGCCGTACACCTCTTGCCACCTCCCCATGGTCCATCTATCCGGACAAGCCCAGATGCTATCTCCATTGAGCTCGGGCAAAGGATCTTGCCCCATCTCCTGCACGGTTGATTTCACCCAAAAACTCCAACAGAACTCCATTAGAGAAAGACATCCCATGCGAAGGAGATCCTCTTTGAGCTCGGTGAGTTCAAGAATATCTCTGGGTATGACTGGGGTAATGTCCTTCTTCCCTGATGGCACCAAGTTGGAGGCCATTTGATTCGTGGGGCTTGATCCTCGCCTGATGCTCTCCTTTAAGCTAGCCCGGATGATCACGAGCTGGAGTGCACAAGCTGGCCCGGAGCTATCACGAGCTGGAGTGCACAAGTTGGCCTGGATGCCACCACGAGCTGGAGTGCACAAGCTGGCCCGGGTCTAGCACGAGCTGGAGTGCACAAGCTGGCCCAGATCTAACACAAGCTGGAGTGCACAAGCTGGCCCGGATCTACCACGAGCTGGAGTGCACAAGCTGGCCCGGGCTACCTTGTTTGGACCGCTGGCTTCCTCCTTGTCTCCCTGTGGTGTTCCTATCGGTCTGGCCCGGCCGTGCTCACAAACTGGTTCAACCGGTTGAGAGTTTCATACCTTGGCCGTGTAGTGGACATAAGCGGAGGTGCTCTTCACACAAGCTCCTCCCGTGGTGCTCCTCACGTCTCCTTCAAGCTGCGCCAACCTCGTCTTGTGATGATCCTCTTCGTGCTCTTTGCGTCCGCTGGCTGCTCCTTTGCCCTGCTCTGGCTTCGTCCTGCTCTTCGTATATGTTGGTTTGGAGCCTTTCGTGTATGCTGGCCTCGGAGCCTACTTGTGTATGCTGGCCTCGTAGCCCTCGTGTGTATGCTGGCCCGGAGCCCTCTTGTGTATGCTGGCCTCGGAGCCTACTTGTGTATGCTGGCCCGGAGCCCTCGTGTGTATGCTGGCCTCGGAGCCCTCTTGTGTATGCTGGCCTCGGCTCTCTCTCACTGGAACCTGGTGCTCACCCTCTCGCTGGCCCGGAGCCTCGTGCTCACCCACTCGCTGGCACCCACTCGCTGGCACTCACTCGCTGCTGGCTCTCCCTTGCCGACTGTAGTGATGATCCTCCTCGTCGAGCTGGCTTTTATGCCCGGTGGCTCACGCCGTGGGAACCTTCCTGGTCCCTTCTCGTCCCGTTTTTTCTCACCTTCCGGGCCAGATTCGGGTGGTGTCCATCTTCTGGGCCAGATTCGGTCTCTTTCCTTCTACCGGGCCAAATTCGGTCTCCTTCCTTCTTCCGGGCCAGATTCGGTCTCCTTCCTGTGGGTTTGGGGCCCGAGGGACTGTTTTTAGGCTAGGGTCTAAGTCATAGCTCTAGGTCCCTTCTTGCAACTATTAAGGCTTTCATAAAAGCCCCGTACTCCTCCTATCCTAATCTTAGTTAAAGATTAATCCCGGGTGGAGATAACCTTTTAGCCTAGCTATCTTACCTAATTTTAATACCTATATCTACCTAACTAAGAAAAACGAAAATTTGTGGTACGACAGCAGCTATGGTAGAAGCGTAGGTGGCGCAGAAGGAGGCCGAGAAGCAGGCTCAAGCCTCTGCACGTGCATTGACGGAAGTCCAAACTACGCTCAACTTTCCGGTCGATACCGTCAACCGGAGCCTCTTCTTTACGGAGATTCTGAAGAAGGAGGGAAAGCTCAACCTTGGAGAGATCATTTGGTTCCTCCTCGACCACGGCCGGAAGATGGAGAAGACTTGAGGACGGATGAAGGAGCTAGTGAGCAACCTGATTTTGGAAGGTCCGGGACTCGACGAACCTAGACCACCTAAGATCCGGCAACTCCGGTAAGAACCACTACGATTCCGGAGGTAATATGACCATTCGGGAATCCGGAGAGTTCTGAATAGAAGAAGGGGGCGTTGAAAACCCCCGATCGTGTCTCTCCCTTGAGCTACATCAAGTTTCTCCTCCCCAGCACGGAAACGCTGAAGACATGGAAGAGCATGCTTCCGGAGGGACTCTCGCAAGAAACTCCTCCAATCTTCCGGCTCTCCTAAACATCACCCCTTGACGTTTGTTGGAGGTCAACTTTACTGGTGATGATGAGACCTATGGAAGAGACCTCCAGCTTGAGTGGAAGTTATTGGGACCATATCGGAAGGTAGATTGAAGCATCCTTGGAACCAGCAACGAAAGCTCTGCAGTCACCGGACGAATTTCCGGCATAAGCTTCAGGATCCGGGTCAAGGTAGCCAAGGCCTCCGGAAAAGAGATAGAGGAGTCTCCTAGGCGCACGAGGGCTAGGCTCAAGGAAGTCCAGAAGACTTCCTAGATTTATTAGATTAGCGAGTAAAATTCTTAAATCTCTTAAAATTAGTAGCGATTAACGATGGGGCTCAGAATTGCACCCGGATACTAACTAAGGGACTAAGAATAGTTTTTATAATCCGGAAGGATTCAATCTGGAAGTCTGGGATTCTGCCTAGGAATTATCGATTCTGCCTTGGAACTATCAGGTTTTAGGATAAGATTTCCTGGACTTTAGGATTAGACTTTCCGGATTTTTTGCGGATAAGGATAATGTAAAATTAGCAACTTAGTTAGTATTTAATAAGATGATTTTTAGGAAACTCACCATCTTGTCTTTTCTCGCGGAAAATGTTTAAACCTCTCAATATATTGTCTTTTTGTATATTGTGGTGTTGAGTGTTTTTTTAGAGGAACGGAACCGTTGTGGTTTTTATTGTTGTCGATAAGTTCTTTCGTGGCGAGCATTATTGTGTTTGCACTTGAGATTACCGGTTAGGACTTGCATCACGAGAGCGCTCAGAAGAGCTAGAGACGAGCTCAAGGAGAGGTCTGATACTCTCCAAGGTCCGGAAGTAGCCAGGAGGGGAAGCAATGTATTGCAGAGGTGGGCCTTGTAGTCTCTAGGGCACAGAAGCTCCGTGTGAACCCGGATTCCGGTTGAGGCCGGAAACTATCCCTACAATTGGGAAAAAGCCTGATGTATATGTCTAGAAGGGGTTCTCCTTGTAATCTTTATTTCTGACACGATAGAATCACGACAGTACTCGCCAGAATGTTGTTGTAGTCTGGAATGATCTTTGCGTGACGGTGTTCGGATGGACATCCGGATGTCGTGAGAGCGTGGGTCCAATAGCAACAATCATCTACCAATTAGCGGAATAGGAAGAGTGGGTGTCTAGCCACTTTAAGTTACGAGATAGTGGGAAATCCAACCACTTAAACTAATAGGATTAGTGGTCTTCCGGCCACTCGCTTAAACCGATCCGAGAAATCTTTGAGGAGTAAAACAAAGACAAAATTAAACTCCCCTATCAATTGTCTGGAAAATAGTTCTGGAAATTATTCTAAGCACCCGGATTCTAGAATTATGTAGATATAGTTGTAGAACAAGTGAGAGTAAGGATCCGGTAGATTTGTGTTTGATGTTTGTGGATTGTTTAGTATATTCTAGAAGAAACGGTAGGTCTCTGTGGGAACAAATTCGGAGCGGTTTACTTTGGAAAAATTTAATGACCATTAAGTGTATTTCAAAGGAATACTGACCCTAGAACTTGCAACACCATCTAGTTGGAATTCCTGGTTTCGATTCAGGAATACGCAACGTGAAGATTGAGGAAGGGATCGGCAATAAAGTTGCCGAAGGCAACTAAAGATGAGGCTCATATTGCACCTGACCTACCTTCTTTTTGTTACTTCTTCATATGCTCATTGATTTGGCAAGGGGAAACATCTTTAATTAGATACATACAGTTGTTGCAGTGGCATCATGGTGGAGTTTAGTCTTCTTGGTGTTGTTTGGTTGTAGCTGGTGTAAACCTAAATTCATACTAACTAGTTTTATCCAGACTCTAATTCTAATGGATAAACCCTAACTCTAATGGATGAAATTCATTAGATAAAGTAAAGTTTAAAGATTTCAACTATACAAGATAAAGTAGAAGTGAAAATGGATATGGAAGTAAATAAATAAAATAAATAAATAAAATTCAAGGGTAAAAGTATTAAGTCAAAAGAAAAAAATGAACATTGAAGTAGAAATTAAAAGTAAAAAAGATAGGACCCCGAATTTGCCCTGCATCAGATCCCTCGTTACTAAATTGGCTGCAACTCCTTTGCATTAAAACATCTTGCAGTGCGCTTTGTGTCTTTCAAAATATGACTTAAAAACCTCCATGTTCCTAAAATTTCAGATTCAAATTTCATTCATTTTGACAGCAATTGCCCTTCAAAGTAAGACGTTTGAATCTGCCTCACAACAGATCCTTTGGCACTAAATTGGCCACAATTTCTTTGTCACTAATTGAATTTGAACGTGCTTAGAGTCCTTGGACAGGCAACTTCACAATCTTTAAGCCTCAAAAATCTAAGTTTCAGATTTGTTACTATCCGTTAGCAGTCGCTCATCAAAATCCGCCTTTGAATCTCGCTAACAGCAGACCCCCAGACACAAAATTGGCCACATTTTATTCGTCTCTGCTTGGATTTAAGCGTGCTTAGAATATCCTAGAAGCTTACTTGCAGTCTTATGTGCCATGCAAAGCTCAGCTCCAAAGTCGTTACAATCCGCCCGTTGTTGCTAGCTGAAGTTGATGCTTAAGATCTGTCGGCAACATGACCCCCTTGACCTTTGAATCACCAGCATTCCGGTGTCCTTGTTCCAAATCAAGCGTGCTTAGTGTTCTTAGGAAGCAAATAGTAAGATCTAACTACTCATGAAAATTCACGTCCTTCTTTTTAGTATCTATTCTGTAATAGCAATGTAACCGCAACTCACAAAGGAGGGATAAGTTTGAGAAATTTTTAGCATAGCTTCGCCTAGAGAAGAGAGAGAGGGAGAGTGGCCGTCCAAGCCCTTTTATATAATTAGGAAGAAGCCCTAAGGTGGCGGCCCCATCTCCACCATCCAAGTCAAGAACCCTAATCAAAATCAAAGGCCTACAATCAACCAACTACCTAAGCTCAAATTTAGGGTTGGACATGCTAATAAATCCTAATCTAAAGCAATTTTGATAAAAACTAACACAACCAATGTGTTCAAAATACATTTTAACCTCGAGACTGACTATTTATAAGTCTTAATCCAAGTTTTTATATTTACTATTCATAAATCATTAGAAACCAATCAATCTACTAAATCAATTGCTAGTCTTACCATAGTTGCATACTAATTTATGCAAAAGGATAGCAAGGGTTCTTTCCATGGAGCCTTTTCGACCATTTTTTCATCTCTCTTTATATTTTCCTTTCTTCTCTCTCAATTTTTTTTCTTCTCTCCCTTATAAACAAGTGTCCATAATTTTTCTACTCACTAAAGCTCTAATTCACTGATTTGTCTTCATCTAAACTAAACTCTAATCTATTTGGTCTCTTTGGGCACTTCTAAGCCTAATTTTATCCTCCATGCTAATTCATGATCATGCATAGTCCTGTTAACTAACCAATACTAATTAACATTTGGTGGCTCTACCAACCACTAACCTAACTACGAATTCCAGGTAACGAGGCCGATTTTCCCTAGCAAATCACTAACTA
Organism: Bryoerythrophyllum caledonicum; assembly: GCA_963971425.1. NCBI lineage: Eukaryota > Viridiplantae > Streptophyta > Bryopsida > Pottiales > Pottiaceae > Bryoerythrophyllum > Bryoerythrophyllum caledonicum. Next base: position 3,122,141 of record OZ020520.1, on the reverse strand, counting down.
TAATTGTGGCGCTTTTTGACCCTCACATATCGATAGAATGTCTTTTTATCCGCTAGAGGGGGCACTTGAGGGTGTACCACGTATATTTATTTTTTCTGTATGATTTTTGTTTATTTGATGCTGGTCAGGACTTGATCTGTTGCGGTTATTGATCTTTCTTTACACGACAGCTGCCACGGAACGTGGCGTAGAGGGCCTCTCTACATCGTAGTTTTATTATACGGATTTAAGAACGTAGGGCGGCACACCGCATTCATCCGTGGATGTTTTTTAACCACTTAGAATTGTGTGTATGTGCATATAGCGCCACACACATCCTTGACTTGACTTCTTCGTCAAGTCAAGCTTTGTGAGTGAGAATTGAGAGTAGTGATTGAAAGTTGCTTGTAAGAGGCAGTTTAAGTCATTAGTAAAGTCTCAACGCTTTCCTTTTCACTTCACACTCGTTGATTCACCCATTGTGATGTGCGTAACGCTTGACTACTCTTGTGATACACAACACTTTCCTTGAGGGTGCACTACATATACTTGTTTTAATGTATGCTTTTTGTTTATTTGATGTCAATGATTAAAACTCTCGATCTATTGTGGTTATCAATCTTTCTTTATACAACAGCTACTTCAACCTAAATATGTTATGTACTTCTAACCTCATTTCATTTTAACTCTCTTTGTGTTTCTTTTCATGTTGTATTCTCCTTGTTCATGCAATATAGAGTAGAAATTACGTCATATAGATTTCCAGACAATAACTAAACAAACCATTCGTATAATTGACACTCGCACTAACCTTCTCACTAGACACCACCCCACTACATCTGAATTTGCACACACCTTGCGGAAGCGGTCTCGTTTTTCCTAGAAATTTGAAGCACCTATTTCAAGATCTGCACCATACCGATAACACTACAGAATACACATGCACCATCAAATCAGCGCAGTTGGTGTATCTATGTGTAGATGCGGTACAACCCTGTAGCCAATTGTACAAACAACAACAGCAAACGAACAACATTCACACACAAGCAAGAACAACCCAAGAGCCGACAGCCTCTCCACGCTTGATCCTTGCTCACAACGTGCTGACCCTCCCGCCCCTCGACCCTAATCTCCAGAGTCTAGACTCCTATAACACATAAATCTTCACCTCACCTCTATTCCAACAACAACTCGACACTTGAAGACTCTAGATTGTGGGGCAAGAACACCTCTACCTCACTAGCAACTAGCTACAGATTGCGGCGTGAGAACACAAGCACAAACTCAAGCTCACCACAAGGCGCACAATTAGAGATGCATCCTTGCATCACCGGCCAAAGATCCAACTACGTTGCTCTAACCCATACACACAGACATGTGCACCACCACTTGGAGATCCACCCCGGAGATAGAGCCTTACAACACTTCTAAATTCCAGTGGGAAGAACATTCCAACTTACAAGCCAACCCCAATCAAATTCAACAAACTCTACCATAGTCTACAACCTTTCTGTGGAGGACACTACGCCCCACAACAACCTCACAATTGAGCAACTTCACAACCATGTGTCTTTGAGACTGAGCACCCTTATAATACTGCGATTAGGTGACCCTGCGCCCTTATGACCCTCTGATCCTACGGCAACCTTGTGTGTAGCGACCATGTGTCCAGAGATCCATCACAGCAATCATACGCAGCGACCTTATGCAACGATCATGTGTACAACGACTTGGCAACCTTGTAACTCTGTCCGCCCACAGTCATCTTGCCCGCCGAGCAACCTTGCGACCTTGCTCGCCCACGGGCACTGCAGTTCCCCCGCCCAAAAACGGAGCAACATCCCATGCGATACTACGGAACCCCCGCCCCAACGACTTGCCACCCTACCGCATCAACCCTCGCATTTTTCCCAAAGACCTACCAGCCTCTCTTACCGACCTCCTTACTCTTCCCAGTGACCCTCATTTTTCCTTTGACAATCCTCTAAACCCAAGCATAACACATACCAGCTAGAGCTTTTGCCTCCAATCAAAGTTCAACTCAGCAGACAAGGGAAGAAGATGGTACTCATCATCAATGCAACCTCGAGAAAGGTACTTTCTCTCCCTCTTTGCATTTTCAACCCAACATTTTTTCCTAAAAATAATACAAACAAACAAAGTTTTGAAAACATGACCTGCAATAAAAGAACCGTGGAGTTCGGAGAAATGATGGACATTTATGAAGGAGTCGAAACCAAAGAATTAACCACAAAAGAGAAAGTAGCAAGAAAATATACGGAGGAGAAATGCAGCATTAAGAACAACAAAGGGGCTAGCAATGAAGAAGGTACGTCTTATCTCCTTGACCCCATAACCATGATGTTTGAGTTTTGGCTAGGATTTGAAATTATGGAGTGCCTCGCGATTAAAGAAGGGCTAGATAGAGGACCTTCTCCAAGATGAGAAAGTGGAAGATATAATGACGAGAGGATTCCATGAACACAAGGTAAAGGAATTCAAGGTAGCAAAGATGGCATTTCCAAGGATCCCATAATTCTACTATCATCTCTCAAGGCCGGGAAGCGATGAACAATACTACAACATCACCCAACTTTCCAAAGGCACTAATATCACCAGTGCCACAGGTTTGGCCCTAGACTTCCATGTGGCTATCTAGTTAGAACCCCCTCTTCCATCTTATTGCATAATGATGTTTACAAGATGATAACTCATAGACTAGAGGTGATGGGCATTAAGTTAGGCTCAAATGCTATAGATCCTATTTACATTCAATGTCATATTGTTATGAGAGGTGGACAAAAGGGTGTATTGACTCGGATGCTTAAGTTACATCTACTTAATCCAAAAACCGATGCTCTTGTGAAGCGAAAAGGAATTAGGCCCTTCATTCTCACACTTGATAACCAAAAAATCATTGAAAAAGTGTGTAAATCCTACCCTTAAATCGCTAATTCCTGTAATCTTTTGTACAAGTAAGAAGTGACATATTGATAGGTACCTCCTTCCATCAACTCTTCAAGGACATCTTCTACAATAGCTTTAAGCGCGGCCAAGACTATGAGATCTTGGAGGTGACTAAGATGGAAGGAGACCTGTTTGCCTTCCTTGCCGCCACTATTCTTCTTCAAGCCTCCAAGATCCAACTACCACACGTTATCACCCATCACGAGATCATCAAGGCAAGAAAGACCTACATCGGTAGACGCATGACTCTCGAAGTCAAGGCAAAGAAAGACGCCATATCTCTCACCCTCTCCCCATTGCCTCTTCTCATGAATGTGCAAGATACTACTTATGCTATTCAAAAAATCATGGGTGAGAATAACATCAATTCCGTATGGTTTTACAAGAAAATTGATGGTAGGCATAATGGCAAAGCTAATGTGGAGTGCACTAATCCCATTGTATCTAAGCATTTTGGCATTGGTAACAACTATGTGGACTTTGCTCCACATTGGAAGAGTTTAGAGGGTAGGCAACCTCCACCAAAGAGAAAATCAAGGCCTTTGGGTTCAACGACATTAATGATGCAATGGTCAACATCGTTGCAACCTTCAAGATACAAGATGCCCCCGCCACCATCACCAAAAAGGAATTAAAGGAAGCCTTGGAGGAGAACAATAAGAAGATGCTAGAAGAAACCAAGAAATACACGAATACACTACATAGTGAATTGGAGGACCAAATGGACAAGGTGGAGAATGCCATAAATGCCACAATGCTTGTACTCCAAGCCATGAACGGGAGAATTCCACAAAGACTTGAAGACAAGCTGCCAAATATGTAAAGAACAAAGGCCACACGGTAATCCATACTTACCACCTAATACATAGTACACATTACATCTGGAATCCTACCTTATGTGTAGACCTCTACTCAACTAGTATTATATTTGTAGTAGTATATACGTATTTCAATACTACATATAAATTTTGTATTTTTTACTATCCTAGTATTAAAAATATTATACGTTATACGTATAAACATATGTCAGACAACTTTTGTACCATCTACCACACAAGTATAAAATACTATGTACTTTATACAAAACATAAATACTCTACCGACTACAATATCAAGTACAAACATCAAATACCATTAATGATAAATACCTACACATTTATAAACACTCGTATATGTATATATACACATACAAATATACACAATACACATAACACCACATCAATAAATATGCAAAGACACATACAAACAAATACACTCCACACAAAGACTCAATACACGATAATCTATACAACTTCATCCACAGTCAAACCCCACCCTCAACACTAGAACTTATTCAATAGACCTTTCCATATCTCCCTCACAAACCTATCAAAGAAGCAAATAGATGCTTTGAACCCATATTGGACTACACACACCCGCCTCTACCACCCCCATACATCCCTCACAAAATTAGACCCCACATACCACTAATGGGAATGTAAGTATTATCACATAGAACACCCTATCACTCAACACTACCCTTCTATGCCTCCAAAATCTTGTCACCAATTCAACAATACCTTCGACCATCATCGCCATTCAAAAAACTAGACTTATTGCCACTAAATCCACCAAATACATATAAAGAATTTTACCTAAAAACAAACTTATCTTTAACAACACCCATGCACTTACAAGATGTATATAACAAACGCATTCCTTATGCCTTGGCTCAAGGGGCTCTTAACACTAATACACAAATCATATGCATCCCTGCACAACATCACTAAAATCCCCACACCTACGCATATTTCTCCTTAGTTATAGATCCTAAATTTCCACCATCAACCTCTCCAACCATGGCTAATTTTCCACATCTACATGTTGTCCCATGAAGAAGACGTTAAATGTACTGAAGACATCAAAAACAATATTATGACATCAATTAATAATAATCAAACCCACACACATTTCGTATGCGAGGACTTCAACAGAGATGCTACACAAATTGGAAGACAACACGGAAAACATCACTCCTCCATAATCCATTGACTACCAATGGCCCAACTTTATCGATAACTCAAACTTTACCTATATCCCTACTAACACACAATACTCTAGACAAGGAAGATACGGCTACCAAGACTGGAGTATAATCGACGGATTTTATATACTCACAACCAACCATGTACAATACACCTCCACAACAAAATAAGGTATTATTCTTGACTCCGACCATTTGCCAATCCAACTAAAAATACCTCGTGACGTACTTATTAGTAGAACATAAAAATAACCAATAATGAAAGTGTTAGAATTCTTAATTCCATCCCTTATAACAACGTACAAGATTTCTACACAGTTTTTTGAAGAAAACTCTATACTAATCAATTCCCATACAAATACTTTAAGAACTATTGACCAACTTCATCAAGCTCAATGGCTTGAGGCTTGCTCCACCCTTGACACATTAACTAACAACATCTCCCACACTCTTGAGAAAACTTGTAGAGTCCCATCCAGATCTTTAGTAACAAATAGAACATCCAAACAGGAGGCTATTTACCACGTAAACTCTCAAAAATGTAGAAACAACACTTAACCACCTACCATACCATTCGAAAAACAATTTGAATTGTTAAAGATAACCCACGATGGTTTACCCACCCCATTTATCAAGAAGTATAAAACATCCAACAAACCCAAATTCCACCTTTGTCAACCCCGACGTATCACAAGACAAATGGTTACATGATATTGCATTAATCACAAAAGAGGCCAACAAACAAGCCAGGAAAATAAGTACCAAGTATACCAAAGAAAATATCAAAAAATCCATCTCTAAGTATAGACAATTATACAAAACCAACCCAAAGAAAATGAATAGAAGAATCTTCAAAAGACGTGAATTTCCACTGTTAGATTGTATCACCAACCAACATAACAATAATTGAACTAGCCTCATTTGCAAATGAAATTTACAATCAACAAAGAAAAAACCACAGACCAGCCGTATCCACATGCAACTATTTGCGAGACTACCTACCTACATCTACATATGCAATAAGACAATACCCATTGCACGACCTTGACGACTTCACTATACATAGACATAGTGAACCACAAATCCTACTACACGCTTTCTTTAATCGAACCACATACGATACATGCCTCAAAAATCTAGGAAACAACAAAGCCCCCAGGGCTAGACCACATTCCAAACTCAATACTAAAACTAATGTCCCAAGATTCCATGAACTTCTCTCCTATTCTTCTCTCACTGTGACAAACAAAAACAAATCCCCCCTCATGGAAAACTAATTCTACAATATTCCTATATAAAAAGGTGACCCCTCAATGCTTCCCAACCATAAATCAATTGCCTTAGCCAATAGTAGCTATAAACTTTTCACAAGCACATCCACATCCATATTATCCTCATATGGAGAAAGACACCAAATCTTACACGACAACCAAGAAGGCTTTCATGCGGAAAAAAGTACTGCTAGATAAGTCCAAACCATAATAGCCGCACTTGAATACACACAATTTACAAACCAAGACATATTAAATATATATATATATATATTGATTTCAAAAATGCATTTGGGTCTATTAACAACACAAGATTACTAGCAATTATGCCTGACCTTGGATACCCCACCAACCCAGTTGCACTAGTTGGAAACATCTACTCTCAATTGTCCACCTTATACGTTCGAAAATACTTCAGAACAACTCGTCCCATCTCCATACAACGCGGAACTATACAAGGTGATATCTTAAGTCCTTATTTGTTCATTATTTTCTTAGAACTACTACTAAGATGGATGCAAAGGGAAAATAACTGCTACACCTTTGGAACATCACAAGTTGCCATTAACTCGGCTGCTATAGTTGGTAAACTCAAATGTCCTCGAATGTATGTGTCCACAATTGGTTCTATCACCATGTTCGGGTCTCTTACCCCTATTCCGTTGAAAGGACGTTTATGAGGCCTCGAAGATGACGCATCACTACAAATCCAACTCAATAATATTGACAACTTCTACGATTAGTCCGGTATGGATGTTGGCACTCAAAAATGTGCCGCCATGGGTTGTCCAAACAAATCCAAAATGAACCCCACGCATTCATAGCACTAGTGCAAGCTGCCAACATAAAATACCGTAACCAACCCATTCCTGTACTACATCAAAACAAACCATGCGTGTATCTAGGCACAAATTTTGTCCCCTCACTAAAATGGACAATACAAATTCACACCACTACCACAAAACTTATTAAACAATATAAAGAACTAGTAACATGCTCGGCCACTATGAAACAAAAAATAAAAATGGTAGACATAGTACTTAGACCTAGAGTAGTATACGGTTTCCACGCAATTCCATACTATGTGCCCGCTATCAAAAAATTAGATTAAAAAATCATAGGCGTACAAAAATCCATTTGTGGCCTTCCCAAATGCATGTCAAATGCTACAACCCAACTCCCTCACAACTTATTTGGATTTGAAGCTTTCTCCCTCAAAAAATGCCTACCTGCAATGAATAGAAGAACAACTTCAAAATGCACTCAATGACACATGGAGACTTGGAAAGATTTACAAAGGACTCACTCACTTTATAATTACCAAATATGGTGGTGCTAAAAAAATTCCTAGAATAAACAAAGCCAATTGCATTAGATCACCAATCACCCAAACATTTTTCTACTAAAAAATGAAGCAAAAGTTTACGTAGAAAGCATGCTTGCGGATTTTCTTTTAGAGCCCTCACCGTTGAAACATATGTGGGTACACAAAACCCAAAATGACACAAGAATTAACCAACATTTCTTCCAAAAACTCTTACAAAAACTCTTTTCAATAAATATTACCGACATAAAACAAATTACACTACCAAATAGAACACACATCATGAACCACAATGACTTCAAAACATTTCATACTACTTTATCCAAATTAGTAAAAAGCGCTCTTCATATCACACAACAACTATTTTATTACCGTCCATGCTCTAATACATGTGCTCCACCATGCCCTATACATCCAAGCCCCTACACACTTAGAGCCGCATGTGCCACCACCAACAATATCATCCAATCTAGAAATAACCCCCCTCCACCCACCGTCCCCTTCTTTTCCTCCCCTTCCAACACGCATCCTTAAATACCCATCCACATATTCCATAAACCTCATTCTGGACCATAAACATAGAAAACATAGTGACTCAAACAAAATCATAAAGAATGATACCAAAAATCTATGCCAATGGCAAGACAATATAAATACCTACAACAAATGGTTACACCAAGAAAACCTCTTCCCCTGGCATGACCGAAATACCTCCACCAAGAACTCCACACAACTAGGAAAATACTATCAAAACATCCAAAATAAATTCTACTTAGAAATCATACAAGCACACTACCTCCAAGAGAAATCTTGTGAGTCAAGATTTGTTATTCCACCCATGATCATTCCGCTCCTCAATATACACACAACCAAATGCAACCCCAAAAAAGACATTTTTACATCATTCAATACAATTAAAATTAATGAAAACCACGCACATATGTATAAAGACAATGGAAGACATCTAATCACTATTCCTACCACTAGACTTCAATGGCTATGGAACCAATACCATACCAAACTATAAACTTCCACAAACATAAAACTAACAACCCAACCGTTTGAAACAGAAATAGTTTGGTTGTACCAAAGATATAAATACCGCATCTAAAAAATGACCCCCTCAAACTCGCACAATACACATTATCCACGCCCATCATAGACTCACTAATCTCATCCTTCAACATCCAACACTTGAACTTCTCTCTCATCCCCCGTCGCATGCGCCATCCAACTCACTAAATTCCATCCACCTTTCGAAAGAGACAAAATCTATCGCTCACTAGGAAGCGCCTTTGACCATAAATGGAGTGGAAATGGTATTGCGCACCTCCACAACGTAGAAGAAACACAACAAGCAATACATTCGGCAAGACTTGTGGCCAAGAATGACCCCAAACACACCTCCACCCTTATTATCACACCAGATAATAATTGGTACCAAAACTTTAACCCACACTCAAGCCCATTTCCAGACTCTCACACCATTGCGCTATTTGAAGCAGACTTGGTACCATATGAAGAATCCGCTATTCCACCCAAATTTTAAAACAAATCGAGACTTGAGTCATCCACCATATAAATACTATGCATACACCACCAAAATAATAATATTGGTACTGGGGAACAACTTGCTACACTTACCTCCATAATAGATTACCTTAAGATATGCCAATTGTTCACAAAAATAGCCCCACCTACACCTTCCCAAACCTAGGTGAAACGCAACAAAACATGGTTTCAATTTAAAGATGCTAATACAACACAAACCCACCTCACTACACCTCCCTTTTCCCCACATATCGCGACTATATTTCTTTAAAACTTGAACCCGCATGTAATTACTACAAAGATGGCTCCTTGGAAAAACCAACAGAAGTTAGTTTGGGACATTGGCATAGAGAAAAAGTAGGATATGGCATATTCAATCCCACCAAAGAAATTAAAATATCCAAAAGATTACATGGACTTCAAAATTTCCTCAAAGCAAAGATGATGGCTCACCATAAAATCCTCCAAATTATCACTACATAATATGACAATGAACCCGCACACATATTTCCGGATTGTATAAACATCTTATATCTATTAAACACACATATAACATACCCTACCCTCCACAATAGCCACCCCGATCAAGCTATGCTAACATCTATGGTTCAAATGCTTCATAATTGCACACAAATAACAACCCTCCATAAAGTCAGAGCACATGTCAGTATAGAGGGAAATAAACAAGCGTATAAACTAGCTAATGAAGGGCTAGATAAATCCCATAGAAATGCCAAATATCTGCATGAATATGCCCACGCCACCCCATATTATTTCCAAAGATATAGTTGGTCTTCTATAGAAGACACCCCGAACAAAGGCCCGTGAGATTTTTAGACAAATATCTCCAAAAACAAGATCTAATTAACAACCTTGGTTTAATCTCTGAAAGCTTCCCAAACATAGACAGATGGATCGATAATAACAGTATCGATAACAAACTCTCTACAAACTTTTGGAAAAATCCCACAATTACAGACTCACAAAAAAACATGCCTTATCAAATTCCGCATTGGACAATATGTGGGAAATGCCCGCAAACAACTTTACTTAGGAATAGAACGATTTCCATCCATAACATGCCCAATATGCACCTCCACAAAACCCAGACACATAGCTACACGTACTCTTCAAATGCCAAAACCATCACATACATTCCTCAATCGCCAAAAGGCACAACAAAGCGATATGGGAACTCCAAAAACTAATTGTATCCTCAAACAAATCCTAATGCTTTAAACTTATGAAATCCATAACCTTCAACAATAATCCACAAGAAAACACAGCCCCTCCATGGCTACTTCCATGCACATGTGGAACACAAAGATGTCATTGTAATGCCAAATTTAAACCAGACATACAATGCGTTAAAGGACTACCAAATAAAGACCCCCTACTACACCACATAAACACAAACCTCACTATCCAATTCATTGAATTCAAATATTGTAATGATAGGTTTTCCCATAAGCAATTGATTTTTTTTTAATAAATACCAACCACTTATTAATGACATTGCACGTCCTGGATGGAAAGTTGACCCCCTTATTGTCGTTGTTGCTAGAGCTGGAGCCACTACCTTTATCACCTCTATAAAAAGTCTCAAAAAACATTCAATATCCCCATTAATCCAATTAAAAAGACATTCACAAAAATTAACACCATTGCTATCCAACATGCGATGTCAATACTCCTACACAAACAAAAAATTGAAAATAACCAACCTCTCCCAAAATTAAATGATACCCCCTGAAACCTCTCAAAGGCAGACATTTAACCATTAAATATCATCCCTTCAAATTGAGCCATGTCGCTCTGATTGGTCTCTGGTCCTTGGTTAGTGGTTACTACACCGTTCCGTGAATATAGTGTAGACCAGACTATTTGAAATTTCCTACACTAATTGAAAATTTACATGTAATTGTTGACTTACACACACTTGCTTGAGAACAAATACCCAATCAAAACTTGGCATGCACATGCTTTGATGGAAATTAGTGTGGGTGATCTACATCAATAATCCCTCTACACTATATTCAGTGTTTAGTGTAGTTAGTGGTTACAGAGTGTTTACCCTTGAAAGGGGGGAGTAGTTCCATACTACTAAACCTATGTCTGGTGGACATTGATTTAGTGGTGGAACAAAGACACACTTTCTTCACTCCGGCCTTCCCCCCTCGGGGACGGGAGTTCTTCTTCTTCATCAATGGTTGGTGGACCTCATTTAGTGCCACTATTTACGATAGGAGACACAATCGATTTGTTTGGATAGCCCTTTGGCATAGATAATAGGTACATTTATGCAACTTGTAGCCCTTCAACATTTTTAGTGCCTCTTATTCATATACATATCATTGAATAGTAGTGGTTCTATAAAAAAATCACTTATTTTCATTACATGATGTCTCTTAAAGGTCTCACTTATAATTAAAGGACAAGCTTAGCTTCATGCAATTGGCGGAAACTATCTATAATCCGTGGTTCTAGAAATTTAGATATCCTAGATGACATGTTTGTACAAGGTTCATCTGTACAACCTCATTCTTGTGTTCATGTAGATTACCACCTTTAACTTCTAGTTGAGAGGTAAAAGAAAAGAATAGGTCTTGACAAGGTTGAACTTTTACTCTCCTGTGCGCAACATTCTTATAAATCCTGACATTCTAAGGAAAGATGGGAAGTAGAAATACTACAAGCATATATACCACATCTTGCATTATCTTTGTCAAATGGATAACAAAACAAACTCTTTCGTGCATGTTCTGGCTACAATCTCAATAATGGGATGCAAATTTAGACGTTGTAAGTATTATTTATACTGCTTGTCAATTGCATTGTACTTAAAGAATTACAACATTGCATTTAAACACATTGGAATCATATTAGAGAATATTATCCGAGTTTGACTTGAGTTGGTGTTGATTTTTTTCCAAACCGACAATAAATAAACAAACATTATTTAAAAAGATAATTTTATTAAAGTATTATAAAATATTATTTTATCCAAGTATAAAAAATATTATTTTAGGCATGTATTTAAAAAGATTATTTTATTCAAGTGTATATATATATATATATATATATATATATATATATACATATATATATATATACATATTTATTCAAGTGCATGATGCTCCCAAGGATTACATTTGCAACTATATGGTCAATTTTAATAATAATTTCCGTTGGAGTGTTGGAGAATAGTATGGGAATTACTTCTCCAATTACTCTAAAAAATTTATTAACAATTTTTTCATAAAATGATATCTTTTATTACATATTCGCGGCTATGGTGATAACATTACTAATATCAATAAAAGTATTTGCTTCATAGCTAGTGACTATACTACAATATTGAGATACTATCCCATAGTGAATTTGGTTTCATACAAAAATAATTCCAAATGCCTTTATCAAAATCTTCAGAAAAACTCTTCACAAAATGTACAAAATCTTGAATGCCATAGCTACCATAAACATGGTGAAGCTAAGGCTTCATCTCTATGAAAATTAAGCCTTGATTTTTAATGGTTATATAAGCCACCAAAGTACAAAGACTGTATTGTCATCCAAGATTATCAAACATATGTACTTGGACAAATGAATACATGCATCTTTTGATGTACAAGCTTTTACCAATGGCGCATTTATTGTTGATTATGGCTTTTCTTTGCCCCACTCAATCATGTATTCTAGTGTATTCAAAATACAAATACAATTGAATACATGTATATGTATTTGTAATACAAATACATGTATTACGGACTACATAGCAACTTGAGCGAGTGCCCTACGCAACATATAGTGTTTGTTGGCTGTCGTAGTCTAGTAGTTTTTAATTCTCAAAGTTAACCAAAATTAACCTTAAGCGAGCCCACCTAACTAGATCGTTTCCAGGGATTTCTATCGTGTGTCAAACTCTCTAAATCTTAACGACACTTCACATTTAATACCTCAGCACATCCCGGAGGATGGCTTCCTCGGTACCTCAGTGACCGGTAACAAGTATCCACAAGTGTTTAGTTTAAACCCTGTTGAATGTCAGAGTAGTTTTTTGGTAAGTTTTTACAGTGCCTGGGAAGCCACTGCCTTCCGTTCTCACAGTCCAGAGGCCACAATATCGACAATCTATCTCTACACCTTAAGAGAGTTAAAAGGTTGCAGCAAGTTTACCGGCCTTCACAATCTACCGGAAGTTAGTCTTGGTAAACCGCTCACGCAAAGCCAAGTTCCAACTACAACCACACCCGATGAATCAAACAAAGAAGGTACAAGAATCACAACAGTCTAATGCTAAGCAAATCACAAAAGAAAAACAACCTTCTACGGGGTTCATCAGACGTCATCCACTGTAAGGGTAGAAACCCTAGAATACTCCGGACTCATGCTTAGCCAAGATTTCTCCCAATGTACCAAGAGGGGGATATCACCCCTCCTCCCCACCAATCCAAACACTTCCCACTTAAAGGAAGCTATCATAAATAGCCGTGGGCTTCCCAGATCCCATCCGGTAAGCAACTCTTCCGGGTCCCACCGGTCAAGGATTTGGAGGAGATCCCAAATTTTACTCCACCTATCTCATTTGGATATCCTACTCCCTCCGGAAGCCTCAACTCATATTCAATCACATAACATTCAACAAGCCACAACCTTGTACATTCTAGCAAAAACTCACTAAGAGGACTGAACCCTCTCCACCTCTACTCATACAAGCTCAACAAAGATTCTAGACACAAGCAATGAAGGCAAGACACGAGCAAAGAAACAAAGAGAAGAATACTTAAACCAAGTACCCAAGGCTCCTTAAGTACACAAAGGCTACTAGCTACCTTTCAAAACTAGATTCCCAAAAGGTGGAAATGGCATCTAGCTTCTAGAAAGTGCACAAAAGTTAATGGCTACTTTTCAAAACTAGATCTACAAAAGGACAAATGGCATCTAGATCCTAAAATCAAGGGCAATATAGTCACTGGTGGATTATCGGTAGACCGGAAAACCGTAAGACTCCCGGTCCGAGACTGGTAAAACATTCCTTAACAAAAGTAAGTAGCCGGAAAAATCACTCAAGTGGTAGTGACGGAGTGCGTAATCGGGCCCCATCAACATCACTACTCTCACCCTAGTGTTTAAGTCTAACAACTTTAACAACATCCCATCACTCAATAGCATAAATCAACAATAATACATGACATATAACAAAGGTTCAATAAGAAGACTCATCCAAATGAGTGGAATTATCTTTCGGTTGATTCATAGGAGGATTGAGAAGAAGGTTGGGAGTACCACGGGTACATGGTTAAGAGAATCCACCGGAAGGTTGGATGTCTCAACCGGGAGGTCTACCGGTGGATTGGGAGTATCCACCGGTAGATTGGATGTATCTAAAGATACATGAGGAGTCTTCATTAGATCAATAAGCATGGCTACTTAAGACTTAACCAAAGAATCCGGTGGTGAGAAAGAAGGTCAACCGGATCCTTCTCGGTAGGTTTTATCGGGAGGCCTCGTTCCCTCTTGTAACCTTTCACACCCCACTCCTTAGAGGATGGAGAATGTGCTCGACTCAATGGACATTGAGTGGGAGGATCATCCTCCTTTGAAGAAAGAGAACTGTCATAGACAAATCTTCACTTCTTCTGGGGCGGGCTCCGGGCTTGCAATGGCATGGTGGCACTCGTTTGACCGGCAAATAACTTGGTTAATGCCACCATGGTTTTTTGAGCCATGACCTTCATGTCAAGATGCTCCTTCTAAGAGGTCCGGAGATCTTTCTTCACCTTGGTAAATTGTTCCCGATTTTCCCGGATTGCAGCCAAGATGTCTCCGGTGTTCTCTACTCCACGTACCTTCCGGAGAGCCCTCTAAAGAGTCCTTGCCTCTAGAAGCTCCATCTCGATCTGTTGAACATCCCGGATCACCTCCCGGGAGAACTTGGCTATGTTCTCCACGAGAGTGAGACTCTTGGATGACAAGGGTGGTGGTGGTTTCTCTCGGTGAGACCGGGAGGACCTACCCTCACTCGAGATTGCCTGAGATGATGAGGCTTCTCGTGGAATTGTCGGTAACGTCAACCGGAGCTCAGTGTGTTGGAGAAGGGCCTGGGGAGCATGATCTTGAGGAGCCATCCCTTATCTCCACATCTTCTTCCCTTCCGACTCCAGACAATCGTGATACTCATACAAGTACATGAGATATGGAGTTAAGAAAGTCTTGGAACATCCACTTTGTTGAATTGCCCGGAGTTGAGGCAAAATTGCTTCAAATAACAAAGACCCGAAGCCGGGGAGGAGTCTTCAAAAAACGCATGTATGTAGGTGGTGGCTAACACTACAAGAAAACCGTGTTTTTTGTCATGTCTTCAGTGATGTCTCAAAAAACGCAAAGACATCTACGGTCATGTCTTGCAAGCGCGAAGACATCTTAGACAGGGCGGATGTCTAAGAAGACATTCGGGAAGACACGGAAGACATCTCTGTGTCTTAGACATCTAGGGGTAATTTTGGGAGGGTAAAGTCTGTGCCACGAGGGAGCCACGTCAAAGACACATCAGCGCCAAGTGAACGGGCAGTGCCACATGGCAATGAATTTCATCCTTATGTGGACTTTTCCGCAGTCCTACACAATATGACGTGGCGGCGCTAAAATCCTACGTGGCAGGCGGGAAAATCCAGCGTGGACCCGGAAAAATGACGTGGCCTGCCACGTCAGCATCGTTTTGGGGGTTTTTATGCTCGAAATATGTTACTGATAGACATCAAAGAAGACATCACGGATGTCTTAGCAAACATCTACGACGTCTTGTGAGATGTCTACTGTGATGTCTTTGCATTTTTATGAGCGTCTGCCGAGACATCACTTGAGACATGGTACTGCTCTTGTTATGTTGTGAAGGATGTTTTAGAAGATGTCTTAGGGGATGTTTGGGAGGATGTTCGTGAGGATGTTCAAGATGATGTTTGCTATGTCGTTTGAGAAGATGTTTGTGAAGATGCTGGAGATGATGTTTGCTATGACGTTTCAAAAGATGTTCAATTAGATGCTACACATGATGTTTGATATGACATTTGAGAAGATATTCGAGAGGACATGATTGCACAAACGTCCTAGAAAACATCTATGACGACTTGTATAGGATGTCTTACAAGACATCTACAACTATACGTAGACGTCTTTTGAAGCATGCTCCACTCACCATTCAAACATCCACTGTGACATCGGAATGTCTTCCCTTCCTGTTCCAGACATCTTCCAATACATCTCACATAACATTCAGAGACATATATAGACATCGCAGTACCCAATGTTTAAAATGTCTACAATACTGATGGCTGCTTGTCAAGAGTAAGTATTTTCATTGCATACTCAAAACACGAGGTGACATCACAAATTAGTTGTTATAACTATATTGTTTGTAACCTAATAAAAAAAATTACATCAAAAAAATACTTCTATCTACATCAGCGATGTACTACGTACCGACAACTTCAAATTGCTCCTCTGTCATCACTGGTTGTCGCTACTCCCATATGGTCGTGCGCATGTCCAACACTGCAGATGTTCAACAAGCCAACAATGCATGCAATTAAACAAGGGTTTAACATAAGAAGAAAATTGCTATAAATCCCATTAGCATGACGACCTATATGTGCATGGTTAACTTCTTAACGCCAAAAAACTGTTAGTCTTAATCACACCACTATGTGAACGTTCCACATGTCCCTCAAAGTAGAATACAAGTTGCTATGTGTAACAAGATGTCTTCTGGGATGTTCTAGCAGACATCTCAGACGCTCATGGAAATGTTGACGCATTTGACTGGTCGTCTTCGAAGACGTCTTCAAAGACGTCTTTGAAAACGTCTTCAAGATTTCCCGTGTTGTTCATACGTCGTGTAGTGGCTCACTTGCTATGGCTGCAGCTGCCTCTACACTCTAAACTCTAACACTCTCAAACTCAAAAACTTTAACATCTAAACCACACACTCTAAAACTCTAACCTCTACACTCTAAACTCTAACATCCTAACTTGTAAACTCAATCTACACTCTAAAACTCTAACCTCTACATTCTAAACTCTAACTACTTAGAGAAATGAAGGCCAAAGTGAGTTTTGTGCAGCCTCAAATTCTACTTAAAGGTCTCATGACCTAACTATGGCTGCAGCTGCTAACCCTAGCCGCCTCTGTTCATTCAGTGAACTCGATGAAATTCATCCTAGTTGATGGTTATGAATGTCATTATAGACATCTTCATGGACGTCATCTTAGACATCTTCATGGACGTCGTCTTAGACATCTTCATGGACGTCATCTTAGACATCTTCATGGACGTCATCTTAGACATCTTCATGGACGTCATCTTAGACATCTTCATGGACGTCATCTTAGACATCTTCATTGACAGTTCGATGTCGTGATTGATGTCTTTTCAAATGTTCCAATGTTGGCCAAGCTTTGCAAATTGGCTTAGAGTACGGGCGTTGCAAGCAGAAGGGGCTGGTGAACATTTGGATGAGGTCGTGGTACGATACTCATGTCCCCCGGAGCGATTTCCAACCTCACATCATCAAATGAGCGCATTCGAGATGCATATGCGAGTTTGGACTTCCGAGGGGGGTCTCATTACTCAAGATTCTTGTATAGTGGCAACCTATACACAACAGCTGCGTTGGGGGATTCAGAATGGGAGGCTCATTGACCATACTGCGGAGCATGTGGAGTATATTGAGGAAATACTGGAGTTGTAATTACTGAATCACTGCACCACGGTGTTGCTCTGCGAATAGGTAAGACCCTCAAAGGCTGTGCGAGTGCCCAGCATTGAGCGCGACAAATACGGATTCAACGTAGCGAACTTCAACCACATGGACGGCAGAGTGCATCCGGATTCATTTGCATTTCCCTTGCATTGTCAACAGGTTTTCTTCTTAGATGACCCTAGCAGACGCGGATGGAAGAACAGAGGTCCAAGGTCGGCGTACAGCAATACAACATCGGCAGCCATTGGCAAGTGAAATCGCAATCGGTGATGACGCGGACTTTTGAGGCTTACAACCGGAGATTCAGGAGACAGAGGCAATTCGAAAACCACCGCCCTTGGGAGGGTGCTATGTTACAGCCGCAACAAATACAGTCAACAATGCTGAAATCCAAGAGGAGTAGTGATAGAGTCACTTATTGGTACACCGACTACCGTTCTAGACATGCAATGTCTGTGAGGACGACTAGAGGGATGTCTCGGTAGACGTCCTTACGGACATCTTCTAGGACGTCTACGGAGACATTATATCATTATTATAGTCAAAGTCAGTCGGATGTCTCTACAGACATCCGCCTAGACATTTTATGACGTGTCAGCTCGTCCGACGTGGAGTTTTCTTTGCCATGTAGATAAGGAGCTGTAAATTATTAAGTGAACAATATGTCCACGTGTTTATTCAATTATCAATATCGGAAAATTGACTTTAATTATAAAATGCTATTTTCTACAGCATTTCTATCTTAATAATTTAATAATATTGAAATACATATATTTTAATATTTTAATTATTTTAATTGAATATAAAATAATTTATTAATTTAAATATAATAATTTTTTATTACATATTATTAATTTATTCAGAAATATATATATATTCAGAAATATATATATATTTAGTAATTTTAAATTCAAAATTTTATGGACCAATGGACCAATGACAACTACTGAAAATAGAATATTCATATCAAAAAATTAATATTTCGAATTTATAACGAATTCAAAATATTTTTTTAATGAACAGAAAAGGAAACAATATTTTATTGGATGAAGACTTTTCCTTTGCTCATGCAAACCGTTGCCCATTATGCTAATTTTCTACATTTGGGTTGCATTTTACCCCGTATACCAGTGACTTTCAGACATTTACCCTCGGTCAAACCGGATTCCTTTGCCAACGTGGCACTTTGATGTCTCTAGGAATGTCTGCAAAGACATCCGCAAAGACATCCACGTCTCTGCAAACATCTTCGCGTCTTCTTGAAGACACGGCTCTCTTCATGCCACCAAAGTTGCTACAGTACCCAAAAGACGCAGAAGACATACTCCTGTCTAGCTAGACATCCTGCTCTGTCTTGAAGACATCACCGAAGTGATTCTGCGTCTGTAGAAGACATCACTAAAAACGGGGTTTTCTTATAGTGTAACCGGGCTGTGACCCTTTTACGTCGGTTGGGGTAGAAGATTTGGTTTAGAAACTCAACCACCCTCCTCAACCGGTGGTTCATGAATTAGTCACTTCGATAGCACTCCGACGCGTCGTAAGAACTCGACACGTACTTGTCCAGCAGCTCCTGATTGACTCCGGATATCCACCCCTCCTTTTGACGAAAGGAATACACCTCATGCCATACTTCCGTGGTCCATGACCGGGGATTAGCCCGGTAGACTCCCCGGGGTGTCCCGGGAGGTTGCAACTCTGCCACCGCACGTTCCTTCTAGAAGATCCAAGGCTTCTCGTATTGTCCTTTGCAACCCATCCGGATGAGGTCATCCTCCAACTGTTCACCTTTCTGGGTCCCCTCCCACTTGTTGGATCAACCTTCGAAAGCGTCAGTGATACTGGTAAAGCCATATTATCAGGGATGAACTAGCTCCGTGATGAGCCAATACCTCCACCAATCTCCCTATCAAGTTATCACAGCTTCTGGTCCGGACCGGAAAACAGAAGATGTCGTAGTGCGTGATGGCAAGTATTCACATCTTAACACAAAGATACCCTTAAGGTAATCGTTCCCACAGAGAGTCACCGAGAACTACAACGACTAACATCAAGCCAAAAATCTATACAATGTCGACTATACAATCGGTATATCAAAAGAAAGGAGGGAATAAGGGTTTAGATCACAAAGCCTGGGTGTTAATTACACCAATTCCCCATTCTTCGTACGCATGTTGTCTCCTTGTACATCGTGGGTCGTACATTCGTACGTCCTACCTTCGTATGTCCTACCTTTGTACGTCCTACCTTTGTACGTCCTACCTTTGTACGTACTACCTCGTACGGGTAGTAAAGACTTCTATTACTCAAACCTTAGATTAGATCTGAGACTTATAGTAACACCTATGCACAATATGGACAGCCTGAGTACATGCGTACCCGGCAAAGGGGGGGGTTGTATTACCAAGGATGTTGATCCGAGGACTCACAGAGCTTTTAGTGTTTGACACAAGTAACAGAGACTCTTCCTCCCATTCTCTCCTTCTACCTCTACTCACTCACTTGGATGGTTATGGCGTCACTGAGATCCCCCCGAGGGGGTGTTAGACCCGTGTTTCCGAAACTGTGAGTGGCGTAATGTAAGTGAGCAAGGGGCCTACCCGCCCACTATCCGTCCTCCTCTCAGTCTCCCTCCACATCCAATGCGGCTGGAGGTAAGATGTTCAGGGGGTGATACGAGTCTTCACAACCGACACCAATCGGTACGCCGGAAGGTGACTCAAGACTCATTAGGACCCTTATCCATCCGTCACTCCCCCCTCGTCCTTCCCTAGACACGTACAATCTCACATGTTATTCCCATCCACCCCAACTATTCTACTTGATGGAACAAGGAAACAACTGTAACGGTTTAGAGTTAGAGCCACGCCTCTACTAACTATCCTCTCACCTCACCTGTTATTCCCATCCACCCGGACTAATCTACTTGATGGAACAAGGAAACGATGATTAGATAATTAGTATAGACTTGAAGAGTGGACTACTTGAAATGGCACTCACAGTCATGTATGCAATCCGAGCTCTCCAACCTTCGAAGGTCTTCTCAGAGCGTAGATTTAGAATTAAAATTGAAAGCAAATACACACATCAAGCAGTGAAGAGAGAGGCCGCGAGGCTTCTCTCTTATACTGCCAAGGACCCACACAAGAGTCCACACTCAAAAGATACTTAAAACGGTGCATTAACTACTCTTGGCGGCGGTGGCCGCCACTACTCACGACGTGCACCTTCAGAAGGTGACTTATTACACAAATCCCAAGGCAAAACCAAGTCAAAACCAAAGTCAACCGGGGGCCAAATCCCGGAATGAACAGTGACCTACGAAACAAGATCCTTACCCTATAGACGTAAGTTTCTACCTACCCTGCGCCAACTCCTCGAGCCTCTTCTTCTCCTCCTTCCTTCTACGTTTCTTGGAGCTTCGGCTTGAAGACGGGGTGGGTGCGGCCGTAGCAAGTGTCATCAAAGGTGCCAAAGTGGCATCCGTGGGCTGAGTCGGAGTGGCAAATGAACGGGACACGGTTTCTCTTGTAGAGAAAGTGGTGGCCATCCCGGTGGAGGTAACGGGTAAGGATACTGGAACTGGAGGAAACTCGGACCGAGATGGAAGAATTGATACCTGGGTCGGAGTTGTCATGATATCCGGGCCGAATGTAAGAACCGAGAGGTGCCAAGGAGAAGAACTCTCACTAGTAGTCTTTCCAAGGGGAAAGACACTCGATAAAGGGGCCATAGCTGGCGCAGAGCGAACGGTGTCACCTTGGGGTGGCTGGCGATGACGGATCAAGGGTGGGGGTTCCACCCCTGCATCTGAGCTCTCCTTCCATCCACTCTGCGTCTGGGTGGTGATTTTTAAAGGAGAGGGTCTCGCCGGAGTCCTCGAAGGTCGTACGAGAGGAGATGGACTGTCAAGGTCCACCACAGCTTTCCCCTTGTTGTTGCCCGTACCACGATCTTCCGTATCGGAGTCCGAATCTCCGTCCTTGCTTGAGCTGTCGGAGTCATCCACGAACTTGGGTAAGATATGTGTGAGGTTGCTTACCAATAATCTCATGCTGGCATAAGCCTCCTCAACCTTCACGGTTTGCTCCATCATGAATGCGATCACCCTCTTGCTCGAAATGTGGTCATCTCTCTCCAACCTAGCATCGAACATCCGGGCCTTGAGTACGACATCTGCAGGTAGGTGCAGGGCATCCTCCACTCGTCGTAATGCCTCCGCAGAAGCATTGGCTTGGAGAAGAGTTTCCTTCTGCCTCTTCTCTGCCTCCAAGGCCCGACTCTTCATCTTGGTCATCTCCAAGGTGAGCCGGTGGACCTTCTGTTCCATACTACGGAGGTCGCTCGCTCCTCCTATACTTTCCTTGACCGCCGCGACTAGTCCTTGGATGGGTGGATTACCCACCAAGCTACTCACATGTGCCAAGGTCTTGTCGGTGTCCTCTACGTATACCCGCAGGGCCTCAATGAGTTCAGATGCCCGGTAAGTCTTGTCTCCGAGATGTGCGGGCCCTGTAACTGCTGCGCGGAGTGCGGCTCGGGTCCGAGTGGCAGGGGCTCCTCCTTCTCTCCTTTTCTGACGCTTGGGGGGTGGAGGCGCCTCTTCTGCTGATGGGGAGGAGGTGCTTCCTCCCTCAGAACCCAACTCGTACTCCGACTCTATCCCCTGGAACTTCTTCATCATCAAATGGGTCCCGTACGTCGTTGTCTCCTCTGGCGTGGTCTCCTTGAAGTGATGATAGAGGTGGATCAAGAAGGGACAAAGAGGAGAGCGCTTGGCATTGCTAACACTCTTGGTCAACCGGAGTACTACGTCCTTCACAATGATGGCCCAATTTATCATCCTCTCTCCTAGATACGATCCGTACACGGTGTTAGCAAGAGTCATGGTAACTCTCGTGGGTTTTTCAGGGTGTAGAATGGGTATGAGGAAAGCAAAGACCCGTCGGGCTCAAGAGTCTATGTAATCCTTCAAACCATAACCATTCTTGGAGTCCTTGGTGTCGAATCGTCCCTTGCCATACTCCTCCTTCTTCAAACTCGTCCATCCTACACCCTGTCAAGGGAACTCGTACACCTCCTGCCACTTACCCATAGTCCACCGGTCTGGACAAGCCCGGATACTATCACCCTCACGTTCCGGTAATGGGTCTTGCCTTAGTTCTTGCACGGTAGACTCGATGCAGAAACTCCAACAAAAGTTAAAGAGGGAGAGACATCCCATGCGAAGGAGGTCCTCCTTGAGTTCGGTAAGCTCAAGGGGATCCTTGGGGATGGCGGGGGAAATGGCCTTTACCGAAGACAGGGTCGGGTTGGAGGAAGCCATGACCCCTCCCTTGTTGCTAGACATCCTCCGTCTTTCCTTCCTCCGCCTCGTGCACAACCTCCGGGCTCTCGTCCTGCGGACAGCCTATACGTATCCACCTTGTGCACAACCTTCGGGCTCTCGTCCTGCGGACACCTTGTACGTACTTTTCTTACGTCGCCGGCATGGATTTCCTCCGAGGGTCGTTTCTTCCTTAGGCAGCCTCCTAGTTCTTGTGTACAGGCTGCTCGTGGTCGGGTTCGCCTCCGGGCTCCTGTGTACAGGCTGGTGATCAAGGTCAACCTAGCAGCCTCCGGGCTCGGGTATGAAGTAGCCTCCGGGCTCGGGTAGGAAGCAGCCTCCGGGCTCGAGTATGAAGTAGCCTCCGGGCTCGGGTATGAAGTAGCCTCCGGGCTCGGGTATGAAGTAGCCTCCGGGCTCGGGTAGGAAGTAGCCTCTGGGCTCGGGTAGGAAGTAGCCTCCGGGCTCGGGTAGGAAGCAGCCTCCGGGCTCGGGTATGAAGTAGCCTCCGGGCTCGGGTATCGGGAGTAGCCTCCGGGCTCGGGTATCGGGCAGCCTCCGGGCTCGGGCAGGGAGTAGCCTCCGGGCTCGTCCTTCGTGTTTTTAGGATACTTAAGCAGTCCTCACTAAGGGTTGTCCTTAACCTATCTAATAAACTATACTAAGGTAGTATTAACCCAATCCCTGAACTAATTAGCCTAAGATTATTATAATTAACTTCCTAACCTAAAAATTTTGAAAATTCGTGGTACGACAGAAGTATCTCAGACAACCGATGTACTTTCTCTGGAACACTGTTCTAGACTAATGTGGATGTAGGTATCACACGTATCTAGTAACACGACAAACAAAACAACATCACAATTGACCACTTCAAAGTGATGACTTGGGAAAATAAGAGTTTGGAAGAGGGTTTCCTGGTTGATTGGGGAGACCGGGAAAAAGATAGAAAAATTAGAGATGACCTAGAGATGAGGGGAGAATGGAGAAAACATAAAAGAAGACTTTGCCACGAGGCCGGGACAATGGAAAACAAACGATGGGACACAAAGGTAGACGCACAAGTGCAAGAAATCAAGATCTAGGACATACAAAGTCTAGACAAAGTCTACCGGGAAACTTTTCTCCAGACTGGAAAGGAGGTAACCGGAGGTCATCCCAGGAGATGAAAAGAGGAAAGAGATCTAATAAACAAGAAAGTTGTACAAACAAGAAAAACCCATTATTAGGCAAGAATCACATTTTCCACAACTTCTTTCCACCTCTTTGTTGCACCCGCAACCTCCTTGAAGTCGTGGTCTAGTCTCTGAATCTTCTCGTTGCGGCCGTGAATCTCCTTGCACCACCTCCACGCCTAGGAATCTCCACCACCGTTGTCAAAAGCCTCCTCTACCACCATCTTCTTCCAAACCCTAGGTTTTATACTTCAAACCCTAGGTTTTATGCTTCAAACCCTAGGTGCCACCAACTCTCCTCCAAAATCCTAGCTTTCACACCCTTCCTTCATACCTCCTTCAACAACCTTGAAATCTCCTTGCACCGCCTCCTTCTTCAACTTCTTCTTCTCACCTCCAACTCCTCCAAATAACCCCAAATCCAAAAGAACCCAAATCTCTTAAGAAAGAGAGATGGAAGAGAGAGACTACGAGAGAGAGAGAGGATAAAACTAGAGAGGGAGGGAGAAGGGAAAGATGGGAGGGGCTATGAGGCAGAAGAGAGTAGGGAAAGAGGGGTCGGGACTACTAGTTGGGAGGGAGGGTCGGAATGGGAAGGCTGGGGCTTACTGGCTGGTAAGGGAGCGCCGGCTCGTGCCCGGGTCCGGCCTGGTTGATACCCGGGTACCCGAATACAAATTTTTATTTTATTTTAAATTATTATTATTATTATTATTATTATTTTATTTAATTTTAATTTTTTGTCTTTTCTTCATATGAAATTAAGTGCCCTATTTTCTCAAATAAGGACTTAAAACTTCTACAACAACAATGTAAAAACCTAAACAACTATTACTAAAACTAACACTACTAAGTATACTATCTAGTTGATAAAGACTTTGACTAGCTAGTTTAATCTTAAGTGGTGATTCGGACTTTTGTCCCGTAGATCCTTCCCAGGCATTCATTCTAGGTTTTTCGGGGCACAACCTTGGTAGTTTTAAGGCCCGGATTTAGCACCATTTCTACACTAATTAACTAGTTCAGCATTCACCAACTTTCACTAATTATTATTCAATCTACATAACACTAACTACTTTTCCGGTTATCTATGACTAAAAATCACAATTCAACTAATTTTTTTGGTAGGGGCAACCAAGTGGGAGTTTTAGACTTCCACATTGGCCGACAAGGTTGCAACTACAATTATTTTGGATTGTTGTAATCTTCAAGGAGGTCGTTGTATTTTTTTGGTAATAATTGTTGTTTCCAAATATTGCACGCAAGGTCACTTTTAGCACCTACCTGCCAAACCAATTATTTTTCCAAATTGCACTAGTTCGGACACAATGGGAATCACCTAGGCACTACACATGTATCACCTAGGCATTACACATGTATCACCTAAGAATTACATGGATATCACCTTGATATCACATGAATATCAACTAAGCATTACATGTATATCACCTAGGCATTACATGGATATTACCTATACAAATCTCTTGAATTTTCTAAAAAATTTGCACATTTGTCATTGTGAATTAATTATGTACGAAAGTGACCACTGCATGAAGTACCATGAGTATTTGACGAGCTATGAGCAAATTGAAAGCGCTCGAGCCGACCAACAGACAACTACTATGTATATTGATAACCAATGATTTTTTTTGGGCACCACCTGCTTGGTCTAAGACAATCAGAGTTGCTCCCTCCACGTCTAGTCCACTACAATATTGTCTATTCCTTCCACATTTTTGAAGCCAAAAAAAAACCCTGTTGATAACCTTGCTCCCAAGACGAACCACTGCACCTCAAAAAGCACAGACAAACAATAGAGTTTTTCTGAAAGTGCTTCCTAAAGGGGCAAGTCAGGAGGAATATGGTGCCAGATAGTATGAGATGTATAAACAGAAAGAAAAAGAGCATGAGGAAATTTCGTATAGCCTTTTTCTGCACCAATGAAATGCTTTGCAATCAATGTTCTCAGGCCCTACCCCATGCAAGCTAAAGCTCCTCCATAGTACCTTAAGTTCTCAAAGGGTTGACCAATACCGTAGGTGAACCTCTAGTCCGACATAAATTAATTAGAAAAGCCCATGCCGAATTAAGTGGAATTTTTTTTTTGAAAATGCCGAAATTGTAAAAAATGTATAGTTACAGATTTTGGCACATGGAGAGACATCAAAGGGGATTAAGGCTTGAAAAAGTCTTCATCCATGACATCTTACGCACAAACACTTGGGTTTGGAATCCCAAGGTCTTGAGTTCAATCCCCATTGATGCCAAAGCAAGCCAAATATAGTAGTCATTGATTTCTTGCCGAAAATAACATTATTGTTATTTTGAATGCCGAATGTCATTTTTTCACTTTTATTAATTATTTGCCATAAAGGTGCCGAACCAAAGGTTCACCTACAGTAGTTCCCCCAAACCTTTCCCAAGCCAAGACACTAACGTAGAAACACCTTAAACCGCACCTTTAAGGATTTTCAGCTTTCCTGGGTAGTTTTTTTTAATAAAAAAAATACAATTGGATGGGAAAATAAGGTTCAGATGCTCAGGAAGAGAAAAATTTGAAAAAAGTGTAGTGGTTTAATTGATAAAAATCAAAAGGTGGCTTTGCACTTTCAGTCCGTGAACCAATCAGTAGAGTGCACTTAAACCGTGCCTCACTTCTGTCCAAAGACACATCCCGATTCTCTCCAAAACCGCACCAAAAATGGCATTAATGCTCGCCTCGTGTGCATGATCTCCGCACATGCGATGCTTGTGAGCCACCTCAGCTGATTTTTCTGTCCCCACCATGTTCATGCACCATTTCGTGAGAAGGGAAGAGTGAACTGGAACCCTGATCTAGCAGCTCCCCCCAATGTGTTCCCTTGAACAGTTCCCCCAAAGTGTTCCCTATCACCACCTGCTTGCTCCAGAACCGCACCCAACATTTCCCATACCACACCAGATCAGTATTCAACACTGACTCTGGGCATTTTCCAGGCTAAAAATTAACATTCCAGACAACATTCCCCGACGAATATAGGATTCCGTGATCACCCAAAACAAGTTCTCGATCAACCCACTCTTTCCACAACTTTATACTAGCAGCGGAAGAACGGGGTTCTAGAGACAGTCACCGTGAAGGCCAAATGGAAGGAGAAATGTATGAGGAGGCTGAAGCGCAAGCTCCGAAAGATGAGGCAGAGGTCAAGTAGGCGATGCGCGTCGTGGCATGAGAGTTGCAGATTACTTCATAGAGCACTCTAAGTTAGCGAAGAAGCATGCATGTGCAGCTTACATGTGGAGAAGAAGCTCACTCTTCGTCTTACAACTTGCTGCTTGCTCCACAGTGGGTGAAGAAGCTCACTCTTGACCTCCACAGTGGGCGAAGAAGCTTACTCTTGATCTCTACAGTGCACATGCAAGCGAAGAAGCAGCAAGCTGTAAGACGACGACTTCAGAATCTCAGTCTCTGTCGTCGAAAGCACGCCCCAGACCTCCTTCGGACCACCGCTCTCTTGATCTTAAACCGCACCTTGTTGTCGGGCTCTCCGCGTTTTTTAATTTCCATTTTTGCCACTGCCGCACAATGACGTCGTGTGTCTATACTCACTTGTCCGCGTTAACAACTAGATTGCAACCGTCTTGGCCGCAACCGAAAACGTGTTTCTTTATTTGGAACTCCAAACTTAGCAGCCACAATTACAATTCTGAGGAAGCCACCAAATCCCACATGCTCACTTTGAATACTGATTTGCCGCCGCCTCACAATCTAGCCGCACTATAAACCCCAAATCGCAAGTCACTGTTCACTCAAATCAGGGTTCGTTCATGCTCACCACGGTCATAGGGTCTTCTGATGCGGTTTAAGTGCAGCTCTACGTGTTGCTTCACTGTCCCCTGTTGGTTTAAGATGTTTCTACGTTATGTGCATGTAGTCTCGGTTACCAACATAAGACCCTAAGATTCGGGGATACCTATCCAGTGTATTTTGGCAACTTTCAGGAAAACTCCAATACTGTAGCCATAGATTTCCACGGAGCAACACGGGCTCAAAGTGCGGCGCGGCGACTTTGTTGAAGCAGACAATAAAACAATTATACAGTAAAACTGATATACCCAAAAAAAAACCCGGTAGATAAACGGTCCCGAAGCAGCAGCATACGGGCCGAGTCAATCCTGGTGTCATACGAAAGTTCCTCCCATGAGGACAGAATTAGAAGAGATCATACTTGAGCCATCCAAGCTAACTCTCCGTCCACTTGGTCCACAAAAGTCTTCCCTCACCTGAATATTCGAAACCGCGTGTAATTCTATGGTCTATCCAAAAAGTAATCAAATAACCAGCTTCAAGTGGTAGAAAGAAAAAACCACCCCCAACAGCGGGTCTGTCATCACGAGAGATGCCGCAACGCAGTGTCGGTAAGGTAACGTGCTAACCCACTCCACTGACTGCAATGAAGCTCCTCACCTGGTCAACCAACCTATCAGAATATTCACAAAAAAGAAGAAGTTTATAACAAACTCTATAGAAAATTATTTGAAACAATCGTTTAGCTACGTCAAGTGATCTTTGGGAACTCCCTAAAGAAATCTACGATTATTATGAAAAGGTTTGTGAATATCGTTGAGGATTATTTATAATTGATGAATTTTGTTTGTTTTGGCAGAAGCGACGGTGTTGGTGATTTTTTCTTGGAGCGTGTGCGCGTGGGAGCGGGTCTTGAGGAGAGACTACGGTTAAGTCAGTAAGTACTACAACCAGTGAGGATACTTTTCTTTAGGAATATACCGTAATTACAAGTGGTGAAAGTAGGCGGATATCACGGTTGATATCAAGCAAGCCGTGTGGACCGTGACCAGAACCGGCGGTTGAATTATCTGGATGGGCGGCGATGGAAGCTGGAAGCAGCCTGCTACACGAGTGAGAACAGTCTGCATTTGGAATTAGTCTCGGAGCAGTGTAGTTTCCTGTGCACGGACTCATCCAGACCACATTAGTTGCAGATAATTTGTGCACTCTCTTTTGCAACCTAGCTGAGCGAGAGAGAGAGAGAGGGACAGAACGAGTATTCGGCGCCGAAGACGAGTTTGGGAGAATAGTATTTCGAGTGGGTTGTTTTTCACCTTTGAGAGAGGGAGAGAGAGAGAGCTGGGTGATGAGGACAATCAGTTGAAGGCTATGGAGGAGCTGGGAGTTATGATGTTGGAGCATGAGACTAGGAAAACTGCTTCAAGCAAGGGTTTGAGTTATGGGATGTTGTACAGGGCTGTTGTTCTCCTTCTCTTAGCCACAGGAGCGTCCTCTCAAACTTGCCTTACTAATCCCGCCGAAGGTACCGATTCCTGACCAGAGTTTCAACCTTATCTTCCAAATTTGGGTGGTCTTTTCTTAAGGTATCATGTTTTGTTGTTTTCAGTGGAGGCGCTCAAGGGGATCTACAACGGGTTTAGTGTAGAAGCTGCAGGCCTTCTTGTGGGCTGGCCGAACGGCGACCCTTGTGGGAGCGGTGGAGCAGGAGGGTCATGGGGAGGCGTCATTTGCCAGAGAATCAACACCACCACCACGCCGCAGCAAAGCTGCACCAACACCGTCTCAGGATTGTACGTAGTCCGTTTTCACTCCTTCAAATTAGGGTTTCAGACTGTGAGCAACTCACCGTTTCTGAAAGATGATGGTGCTCTCTTGCAGGCAATTGACGAATCTCAACCTCAAGGGGCAGCTCAACAACGCGATTCAAAACCTAAAAAACCTCACGATCCTGTAAGTGGTGAAAAACAACAATGAATTATTACAAAATTCAGTTTGAGGATTCTAGAGTTGTTTTGTAAACTTCATCAAGGTACCCCCTCTTTTTATGTATTATATTACTGTTTATTCTTGTGGTGAATAAAATCTTTTTCTAGTCCTGTCATGTATTTGTATGTTTTTTTCTGGAAGTTTCTTCAGTATGGGTTGTTGCAGCTGCCAATTGATTGTAGCAACTGCTTGATTGTGTTAATGAGTTGATTTTTTTATGAAATGAACTGACCAACTTTTTTGCCTAGCGAATAATGCAGGAATTTATTTGGTAATCGGGAGCTCACAGGACCCATTCCATCTGAGCTTGGAAACCTCACCGAATTAGTAGTTCTGTAAGTCACCTGCTTTCAATTTGTGTTGTGCAAAAGTGATCATCAATTGCTGCAGGTCCTTTTAGTAGTTCGTATTTATTTTTTCATCAATTTTCTATTTGCCCTCTGAATTACCTCATTTTACAGGGATTTACATGGCAATGGTTTCAACGGACCTGTACCCGACTCGTGCCGTAAGCTCAAACGACTTCAGTTTCTGTGAGTAGTCTTATAATCAAGGAAGCTGAAGTATTGAAAGAATAAATGGAGTTTCATTATGAGTGTTCATCAACTTTTGCATATGAATTCTGGGAAATCACTCCTCTTATCAATTTCCAGGTGCTTCTTGGGGCTGTGATGTAAATATGATGAATGTATTCTTTTGAGTTGAAAGACAGAAGTTTTTTTTATAAGTGTATATTTTACAATTAAATGCCAAAACGTATATGTTTTTGAGCCTCAAGAGACCCTAATCTGTATTTAATCTCATCCTGTTCTTTTTTTGGGAGGATCAGGGACTTAAGTGGAAACCAGATTAGTGGTGCAATTCCACGTTGGTTGGGTAACTTGACGCAACTTCAACGTCTGGATTTGTCCAACAATCAATTCAGTGGCGTTGTCCCGGTTTTTTTCCCAAATGGTACAATAGGCCTCAACAACCTCACTCAACTTGTTCAAATGTAAGCTGAACCTGAACTCATCAAAATGTGATTCTTACATGCATCCATGAAAAAGGTTCCTACCACATTGTGTGACTTTTGTTTAATGTCTCTGCAGGTCATTCAGCAACAATGATTTGAGTGGAAATTTGAGTGGCCTCGACACCCTTTCTAAGCTTCAATCACTGTGAGAATCATCTTTAATCATCCCCTTGAATTCCAGCCAATCGAATCTGGATGGTATCTTACCAAATGAGTTTGTGAGGTTGCAGAAATGGCAGCATGAACCATTTCATTGGCACATTCCCTGTGCTTGCACGTTCTGTTACTGTGCTGGACTTGTCAAGCAATGGTATTACTGGAGCATTGCCAAATGCAGGCGTCCCAGGTCTCCAGCGAATGTAAATTTTCTTAACTCTTATGAGGTCTTTTGTAAAGTCTTCCAAAGTTGGAATAAGATACTCCTCTTTCTTCTATTAGATCAATGGAAGAGCTTGGTGGTGTCTCAACTAGAATCCGTCAATGGAAGAGCTTTTCTCTACAGATAACTTTTTGTTGCTAGAATACTCTCAATTTGTATTCTGGCACTAATTACATTTCTTTGAACCATATAGATACCTGTCCAACAACAAGCTGAGTGGTGACCTTTCCTCCTTCTTCTCCAACCTCCCCAGCCTCCAGTCCTTGTAAGTGCAGCTCTTTTCATCGAGTACTCATGGGTTAGCACTTCTAATCCATTCATATCATTGGACTCCTTGGGTTAAACATCTGAGCTAACTTTGAAATCATTCAAGTGCAGAAACTTGGACTAAAATAACATCCTAGTTTCAAGACCCGAGTTCTTTTATCTGACCTGAAATTCTTCATTTACAGTCCTGAACTTGGGCCAAAACAATATTTTAATTTGAAGTACAGAAGTTGCTTATCTAGCTAGAATCTGACCTGAGTTTATTATCGAATTGCAGGAATTTGGACCAAAATAATATCTCTGGGGCACTGAACCTGCCACTGCTGAATATTTCGAATGTACAACTGATTTCATTGGTGAATAATAGCATCTCAGACGTGAAGTTTCCAGTCGCCACCACAAGCTTGCTTTCTCTCAATCTGACCGTTTTGAGCAATCTCTTGTAAGTAAAAATGTATCAGCAAAATTAGTTCTTTCTCAGTAGAGTTTATTGTCCGAGATTTAGAGTTCTTTCCAAAGCCACCCAGAGTTTCCATAAGATGCCCCCTTTTTCTTACCACTCTTTCCTCACTCTAAGTAGTTGTTAGATCAATAGAAGAGCTTGGTGGTCTTCTCCTTTAATGAAGTAATGGAAGAGCTGGGTGGTTTCTAAAAAGTAGTTTCAGCTGCCTTTGAGAATGAAGAAAGAATTTGCATGAATATGAGCCCAATTTCTCTCCTTTGAGCTGATTTTAGATTAACTTAGAAGTGGTGATTTTAATGGCAAGAGACAGGGTATGTCATGGAAACTTGGGTGACTTCACAATGAACTCCATATTTACTGATACAAGCGTTATGTGTAGCCTTGGCGGAAATCCCTACTGCGAAGACCCTCAAACAGACCTGCTCCTACAAATCTGCCGCTCAAATCGCTTCGACGTCTTGACAAGAAGTCAGTTAAACTTTTCTTACTTCTCAAAATTCAGTTCTTCCCTTCTGATAAAATTTGAGGTGGTAACTAATCTATTTACCTGTTTTGAAACAGGGTCTTCCAGCAATAGCGACATTGGTCTGATCATAGGTTTAACTGTTGCGGCGGCTGCCATTGTTGTGTTGGTGGCATCCATCTCTTTGGCAATTATCAGGAGGTTATTAAAGAGGATCCATCTTCTGAATGATATCCAAAAAGGTATGTTCCCCTTTTGGAAGTTGATAAACCTTCACAGTTTGTTCATTCATATTTATTTTTTTGTAATTTTGTTGTAGTTTTTCGTTTAATTTTATACTCCTGACATGATAATTGGTGCCAGAATTTGCGAAAAATGAGGTGCAACCCAACCTGTATTCCTACAGTGATCTCAAGGTGGCCACCGAAGATTTTTCTGCTGATATGAAGCTGGGCCAAGGTGGCTTTGGAGTTGTGTACAAGGTAAGTAAAAGGAAAAAAACTAATATTACCACCTACACTAATTGGTTCAAAATGCTATAATCCATGTCTCACATGATGATTCCGCAATCAGGTATCTGGGGAATAATATTTAATCAAGTTCAATTTTTATGTATTTATGTTTTTTTTGTTTTTATTGTGTGCAGGGTGTTCTTTTGGACGGCTCAGAAGTGGCTGTGAAGCAGCTGAACAACTCAGAGCAAGTGCTTGCCGAGTTTTTGAATGAGATTGTGACCATCAGCAATGTGCGCCACAAAAATCTTGTCAAGCTCAAAGGGTGTTGCATTAAAGGAGACCAACGCATCCTTGTGTATGAGTACGTGGAGAACAAAAACCTGGCAGAAGCTTTGTGGGGTAAGTAAACATACCAATCTCTAACCCTTGCCAAGTGAGGAAAAAACATTCCATGAGTGTTTTGACCTCTTTACTTGTGTTCTATACAACTAGTGCTAAATAGCTCTACACATCTGAAAGGAAAATGGCGGCTAATATTTATGGTCTAATACTGAGGCAAAGATACCACAAGTTTTGACTTTTCCTAAGAGCTCTAAATCAATCAAAGAGGAAATAAAAGCGGCTAAGATTCACGACCTCTCCTTCATTCTTAAAGATGACTTAAAATAGTTCTAATTTGAGGTAACTGTAAGAGGTAATTGTAAAAAGAGGTATCTGACTCATATGTTAATCTTTTTTTCTATAATTTTCTTTGCATGTGGATGATTGTTCAGATTGTCCTTCCAAGGTTGGGATGGACTTGGAGTGGTCGTCTCGGTTCAACATCATTTTAGGGGTGGCAAGGGGGCTGGCGTATTTGCATGAGGAAGTGACGCCACCTATCATCCACCGAGACATCAAAGCGGCCAACATTCTTTTAGACAAAGACCTCAATCCCAAGATTGGGGACTTTGGCTTGGCCCTTTTGTTTCCTGCTCTGGATGATGACCGGACTCACCTCAGCGTCAACATTGCCGGAACAAAGTAAGTAGTACTATTTGCCCTTCCAAACAATTAGCCACAAATATCATCATTTCCAATAGATTCATGTTATTAACTCTAATGGATTTTTTATTGATAATTTAGAGTTATCTGTAAATATTTTTAAAATATGTTATTTAGATATATTCTAATAACATTTTAGTGTGAGGAAAGAGTAGTTAACTCCATTCTTGGTATCTCATGCAAAACTCTTTTGTAAGATGACCAACTCTATTTTTAGTTCTAAGATGAGTTAGAGACCAGTATTAAGCTCTTCCATTAAATTTATGAAGGATGAGACCACGGATTCTCTAATTAATCTGATAACTTCAGTTGACTTTACATATAACTCTATGTTTTTCATTTGTTTTTTTTTTAAGGGTACATTGTTGAATCAATTGCATGGTGTTTATATGTAGGGGTTATTTGTCACCAGAGTATGCAAGCTTTGGACAAGTGTCAGAGAAAGCTGATGTGTTCAGCTTTGGGATCTTGTTGCTGGAGGTTGTGAGTGGAAGGAAGAACATCAATCTCAGGCTCCCCGCGGAGCAACGATACATATTGGAGTGGGTGAGTAGTTCAACTCCATTCTCTAACCTCTAGTTATGGAAGAATTTTATGTTGCATTGGGTAATGTTTGTCTAAAAGAGAGCATCGAAGTTAATGTGTGAAATGCAAGCTTGTTGAAATAATGTATTTGTATTTTTTAATTTTTGTAGGCATGGAAGTTGTATGAAGCCAACACACTAGGCGAATTTGTAGATGCAAGGCTAGGGAACAAGGGGGGTGATGAGGACGTCCTCCAAGTGATTCGCATTGGGCTGGCGTGCGTGCAATACGCCGCCGTGCGACGCCCGTCCATGTCCAATGTGGTGGCCATGCTGCTGGGCCTCAAGGCACTGGACCCAATCAATCGTGACTCGGAGCTCTCCAAGGGTGAGATCGAGTCCATGTTTGCCACCATCCAAACGGGGACATTGACGCCGGTGGACGAAGATAGTCCATTGCTGGTGGGGTTGCCGACCGCCAGCGCCAGTGGCGCGTTTATCGAGTTGGGCAAACTAAAGCCTCGCTAGCTAGTAGCA
This sequence comes from Bryoerythrophyllum caledonicum, assembly GCA_963971425.1. Taxonomy (NCBI): domain Eukaryota; kingdom Viridiplantae; phylum Streptophyta; class Bryopsida; order Pottiales; family Pottiaceae; genus Bryoerythrophyllum; species Bryoerythrophyllum caledonicum. The sequence continues at coordinate 3,086,842 of OZ020520.1, read as the reverse complement.
TCATAGCAACTCTCCTGTAACGATATCCACAAAGATTAGACTCTTACACTTACTTGGGTGTGAATGGTGTATGAAGATTGAAGTGTCCATTGTTGTAGCTAATTATGGTAATCCCTCATAACCAACCAAATCTGGTCACCAACCGCTATAAAATTGGGGTATATCCAACCCACTTCCATCCCATTACCACCTATTCAGTCAAGAGCCCTTATTTTTGGTCGGCGCTTTTGTGGATACCTATCGGTAGCCACTGGGTAAATCTGGTAGCACATTCTGAAAATTCATAACTAATTCACATATCCTCATAAAGATGTGAAATTGCTTGGGTTGAAATTGTAGTTCTACTGGCTATTACTGAAAAATAGTTGTAAAAATATTTGCGCACTTCATATATGCACATTGCTTAACTTGTTGCTTGTAGGGGGTTTACCTTATACGAGAGTTGAATTTGAATGAGGTTGACAGAAGTGAAGCACGTGGCCATGTATCGAATTTTTTTTGGAGAGTTCATTGGATGTGTAAGTAATAGATGATGATGAAACTTGCCTCATTGAGGTAGTCATGTTTTATCTAGAGAAGAAAATTTGAGACATGGAGCACCATGTAGTGTATTTTAGAAACTTCTAGCTTTTGCTCTAAATTTGAATTCGAGTCATTCAAATGATATTTTTTGAATTTGGGTTCAACTAATGAAACGAAGCTTATAAAGTCTAGTTTCCATTCCAATTATTTTTTGTTTGAAAAATACATAAAATTGAATAAGCTATTGCAGTTGGAGCTTTGGGCCTGTAGCCGTGATTGACCAATTTACTAATTTTAGCTAGACACGGAAGTTTCATCTACACCCCAAGTTTTGACATTGTGATGTACACCTTTGATGAGATTTTCAAAATTTCTAGGCATACGTTGTGTCTGATATGAATTTTCTTCACTTTTTCTTCGGAAACTCACAATAATTATAAATTTTCACCAAAAAGTCTGCAACTTTTGTGACATAAGCCAGACATGTAATTTCAGTTGTGAAAAATAAATTAAAAAAATTTCCACCTATATTTAATGAAGACACACAGTGGAATGGAAATTGGAATTGGTGCCACGGTCATAGGCTCTGTCCTTTAGGGGTTAATGGATGTGAAGCATGAGCAACAACTCCCAAGAAGGCTTTGAGGTAGGGAAGAGCAAGACATCTTTTGCACCAGGAAGCAAAGGAAGGATATGATAGGATCAATACCATCCTTAAAATGAATGTAAGCTGCTAATACTTTACAAAGGCCTCATGTCCTTCTGACATCAAAATGAGGAAACTCACTCTTCAGCCGCTTCCATGGACTCCACCTGATGAAGCAATTACATCAACACATCCACCAATCAGATACTGAGTTACAAGCGCAGCTGTTCATGATAGTGTACAAACAAAAGGGTAGTGTCTAGATCTACGATAGTCCAAATCGCCGCCTCAACAAGGTCGGACTTTATCTACAACCAGACAACTTCAATAAACCCACACTCATGAAAGCTACACTTCAGGTTACAGGATACAGACAGGATACAGACAAAGATACAGAAGGCTCACATGTTACAGAATGCACACAGGCTAATGAATCTGTCACCTGTGAATCTATTTCACTTGAGAAAGGCTAATGAGATTGCGAACTTATGAACGTGTAACCTGAGACCACTATTCACTTGAGAAAGGCTGATGAGATTACGACACTTACGAACCTGAAAGCTGTGAATCTAGTTCACTTGAGAGAAAGGTTGACAGGTTGCGAAAACTTACGATGAATTTGCAGCTCAACATCTGCATCGCCAGGCTCTTTAGTAGAGAAACAATCAGTAGAGAAACAGGTTGTCTACAAAGGCGAAGAAGCATCAGGCTCCACTTTCTTCGCGTCGTTGTCCCACCGCTGCCAGAGCTCTGCGGCGCGCGCCAGGAGCTCCTCCGCGACCGCCGCGTCCACATACGCGGCCATGGCTTCCACCAGCTTCACGAACTGCGCGCCCTGGTCCTCGGGAGCTTTACACCCCAGATCCTCGACTGCCCATGGCAACACACACCACGACAAGTCCGTCTTCAAGCTGAGCAACCGCCTGCTCAACATCACCCCGCCCGCATCCGCCGCCAAGCTCTCCCGCGCGCGCTTCATCTTCACACTCTCGCGGTGGCGTAGCAGATTCTCCACCGTCCCGAACTCCCGCACCAGCTTCAGCGCGGTGATCTCGCCGATCCCGGGCAAACCAGGAATGTTATCCACCTTGTCGCCCTGAAGCGCCAACACTTCCAAGTACTGCGCAGGTTCGATCCCGGGAAAACGCTCCTGGAACTCCTTCACGCCGAACGGGACGATCCCTGAGCCGCGCGGGACGAATCGCAGGAGGCGCAGCTTCGGGTGGAGGAGCTGGAAGAAGTCCTTATCCGGAGACGCGATGCTCACGTTCATGTCTGCGCGGAGAGCGAGAGTCGCGATCACGTCGTCTGCTTCGACGCCCGCGGCTTCGATGACGGGGAGTCCGAGCGAGAGGAGGGCGGGTTTGAGGCACGTGAGCGCCTGGCAGATGGTATCGGGCGTGGGCGGGCGGCCCAGCTTGTAGTCCGGGAAGAGAAGGTGGCGGAAGGTGAGGCCCTTGTAGTCGAAGGCGGCGGCTGCGTGCGAGGGGTGCGTGGTGAGCAGGCGAAGCACGGTGGAAAGCGCCGTGAAGACGGTGAGCACCCAGTCCGCCTCCGAGCCCATGTCCTTGAGCGTCCCGTACTGCACCTTGGCCATTATCTTGAAGTAGGCGCGGTACAGGATGGCATTGCCGTCGAGCAGGAGCAGCGAGCGCGAGGGAGGGGACTCGCAATCCCAGGGGATGCTGGACTCCGGACTCGGCTTGTCGTCAGGGAGGAGGGCTTTCTGCTTCGAGGTTGCCTTGGCTCGGAGAGATCTTGCCTTAGTTGTCTGCAGCCTGAAGAAGGGCCGCCTTTGCGTGGAGACGGTGGGCAGCGCGGAGATGGCCCATTGTTGCAGAGAGGACGACATGCGCAGCATCGCCATGGCTCTATGCTCTCATCGTCGTACAGACAGACTCTGCCATATCTGCAACCATCCCACCGAGGTTAGTGCATTCTACACAAACTCCAGGAATCCATGAAATCTCTTCAACCCTAAACCCTGAACCCTGAACATTGACCGCCTTACATACATACTCTACTATACTGCGACCAAATTCAACCGTTCAAACCAGGTTAGCGCACACTCAAGGAGCTCTTAAACCCTAAACCCTGAACCCTGAACGCTGGAGAGAATGAGGGTTGGAATGTGATCGCCTGAGCTTAATCCTCTTACATACATACTCTACTATACTGCGACCAAATTCAACCGTTCAAACAAGGTTAGCGCACACTCAAGGAGCTCTTAAACCCTAAAACCTACAACCTTGACTCGAGATCATCAAAGAGTGAGAATTGGGATACTAATCCTCGAATACATACTCTACCATGACTGCAAACAATTGAGGTTAGCGCATTTTCACACTCAGTCGCTTAAACCCTAAACTCTGAACCGAGAATTGGAATGTTACAACTGCCCTAGCTCAATCCTCTTACATACACACTCTACCATTACTGGAAGCGGTCACAAATTCTGGGAATCGGCTCACCCAAAGCTTTGGAGAAAGGAAGGACTGGGATGCTATGATCCCTCTTACAAACGAACAAGGCTAGAGCATTCAACTCTACACACACTGGGAATCATCTGAGTCCCTTAAACCCTAAACCCTGAAACCTAAAGAAAGGGCTGATTGGGATTCTGCTACCACCCGAGCACAACTATCTTTACAAACAAACTCAAGCAATTGAACAAGGTTAGTGCATTCTTCACACACTCTAGGAATTGGCTGAGTCCCTTAAACCCTAAACCCTGAATCTTGACTATGATATGCTATCAGATGAATTGGGTGTAATATTACCGGAAAGTAAGGATTGAGACCCATCTTATCCCTTCAACCCTAAACCCCGAACCTCAACCCTGGACCTTAAACCCCAGTTGGGTTGCGTTTCAAACTCACCAGAACGTAAGAATTGGGACCCATCTTAAGCATCTTGCAGACTCTCCCATTGAGCTGCACATTCTTCACAAACTCCTCGATGCGCCAAACCCTAAACCCTGAAACCTAAACCCTAAACCCTAAACCCTACACCCTAAACCCTGAAATTTGAGATTCGTCTTATCCAAATCATGTGCTCTCTGTCATTAACTGCAAGCTTCAATGAATTCAACGAATGAACCATTAGGAATCACTTGGGCCTCAAACCCTAAACCCTAAAGAGTTTGGTGGCCTCCTCGTGATCTCATCCAAACTGTTCCACTTTTGATGAAGGGAAGTTACCCTTTTCTTATCTCAAGACTTGTGTGGCAAAACATGATTGGTAATTTTCTCAAGGATTGTTCTCTGTCGATTAGCCCTTAAAAGTCAGTCGGGAACCGTATGTACAGGCACGTATTTAACTCTGTAGGATACAAAAAATGTATTAAACTTTAGCAAGACTTACATCTTTGGATTGAAGATTCTTCAACTAACAATGTTTATTTGGAGGTCATTTTAATATGTGAACCTTATCATGTTCAAATATTACACCATACATGTAGAATATTGTGGTCATCAGTGGCACCTTTTACCGTTTAAGGGTTTAGAATATTTGGGACAAAATTTCTCTTCATGCCAGCACTATATTTCATCAAAGTACAGTCAGTTCCTCCTACAAACAACTCTGTTAACCTTACCAAAACTTACCATCATCTACCAAGTCCACCCCTTATATTTACCACAAAAATAGATAGCTTCCTTTATGATAGCATCTGTGTTGTTTTAATAGATGTTGGTGTGAAGGGAGCCATATCTATTTAGTATGAGATACAATGAATACATTTTATAGGCAAATTTACTTATACATTGTGAATGTCTTTGCTAAGATTTGAATATACACTCATGTAATTCAATACCCAAGAACATACAAAATAAAGTCATTTACCTTATGGGAAAAGATACACACCAAAACCTTTTTAATGTCACTATTTACAATCTTAGAAAACATCAATGGAAGATCACAAACATTCCAAATAATTCAAACATTCGGTTCTCTATTGCCTTTGTGAAGAAGGTAGACACTAACTCTTTCCATGGAAGAACACAGGAGTCATTCCACCTTCATCCAAGCCATTTTTAAGGAAGTAACTTAGTAAACTTTCCAATGGTGTGAGAAATTAACACCAACAGAAAAGGCAAGAAAATCAATCCAGAAAAGAAAAGCGGTATTGCTGTTGATACATGAATTGAAATCAGTTGTTACATGGTAAGAGTGAGTTGCAGCTTGGGCCGGTTTGGTTGGGGCTCCACCACTTCAATGCGCACACGGACAGTGTTCAACACCTTAAATGTCCGCTTCCCATCGCTACTACGAATGATCTGATTCTCATCATCTGCTTCCCACATGGCAGCATCAACAGCAGCAGCAGCAGCCCCTCCTTTCGCTTCCTTCCCAACCAAGTACACAGGCCCTTCTATTCCATACCTGCACCAAAAAGACACAACCAGTTTAGTAAAAAGAGACATACCTAGAGCAGACATAATTCTTCTCACAACCAACTAATGAACACCATCCAGAGATCAATTCTTCCTTGATGAGACAGTCTACCGAGTTCATGAAAATTCAGTGGTCAACATGGTCAACATGATGATACCAGTTTAGACTGGATAAAAATGAAGATTAGCTTACTTGGGAATAAAAACTATGAACCCATTGGATCGAATTTTGACGATCCTGGCCTCTTCATCAGTTGGTCTGCAGCAGATTTCAAGTCAAGATTCTCCGTTCAACAACCAGCATTTTTTTAGTATTGATTTTATGGCAATCAAAGGGAAGCTAAGTGCTATAGAAACTACTACAGTTTTAGAAATCCTATCAAATAATTATGCCTAAACTTCAGAAAGCATATGATAGTTATTTGATATTTAAACTAGAAAGCAAGAAGAGATTCAGTTCAAGATCAGCATATCAAAGTGGTGAAGGCAGCAGAGCAGAATTTGGGGTCAGTGGACTTACCGTTTTTTGAAGAAGATGACTGTGTGAAGCTCGACAGATGCGCGACCTGCCATTTGAGCATTTCGGTGCCGGTAATTTAAATCTAGATAGAAGCACAACACAAGCATTAGTTTCACAGTAAACTGGCCAAAATCAACTCAAGATAAAGAGAGGTTCCAAGAGGAGGACAAGCTACTTCAATTCTGTTCTGAAGCATTAGTGTTACGTGTAAAGTCAACCAGAGTTTGAACAGGATATTCCTTGTTGAACAATGAAAATCACCTCTAAATAGTTCTCAATCAAAGGAGCAAAAGGAAAGAAAGGTGGCTAATCTTCACGCGAAACTCTCTCGTCCCTGTCGAAGATGGCTAAAACTACTCTAACTTGAGTTCAGAGACCACCAAGCTCTTCTATTATTAATCTAGAAACTGATTAGAGTGAAGAAAGAATAATATAAAGAGCCTGGGGTATCTTGATAATAATTTTGGGTGACTAATCAACCAACTCTAATAAATAAACCACAGTAAATTCTCCAAAAAGTTCATAGTAGGCTTACTGTCAGAAAGACTTGTAAGATGGGGCATATCCCTTAATTGCTCTGGAAGGCTGCTCAAGCCCAAAGCCGCAGCAAGTAATCTGTGCACTACCACATCTGTGAACAAAGCACCCACAAGGTCAATTCAGAATTAACATAGAATGGTTTAGATGAACTTGACACATGTTTTCCAGAACTGCTCCTTTTCACCTCAGAGATTCAAACTATGTAAAATGAATTGGTTTCCAAAAACGATACCTGCATATCTCCGAATTGGAGAAGTAAAATGTGTGTAGAGCGGCGCAGCTAATCCGTAATGAAGATATTCAGGGTAGCTCAGTTCCCCACTACAAAAGTACACAGCCTGTTCAAAAGGACAAAAGGTCATCAATCGCATCAAGGATGACACACTGAACATGCCTCAAACCAACAGAAGCAGACCTTCTTTTTTACTTTTTCCACAGACAAGCACCATAGATAATAGATCTACATAAAGTTTTTAACAAGGTACTCCCTCTCTAGACTACTCTTTCCTCACTCTAAAAGTTCAATAGAAGGGCTTGGCGGTCTCTAAACTCAGGTCAGAGTAGTTTTAGCCGTATTTGAGAGTAAGAAAGAGCTTGATGAATATTAGCTGCTTTTCTCTCCTTTTGAGCTATTAATTGAGAACCAATTTGAGATGATTTTAACTGAAAAAAGAGGGAGTATCTTTTATTGAAACTTTGGGTGACTTTTACAAATAGCAGGGAAAAGGTGACTAACCTGGGTCATGCACCGAGTTGCCAAAATTCGTATAAGCTTGTTGAAATAAGGGTCGTCACCCTACATAGCCGTCAATTTACGATAAGTATTAATACATTGTGTTAAATGTATAAATCTCAAATTTCAAACAAAGAGGGCAGGCGATAGAGAGTTTAGCTAAACTAATTACTGCAAATAGAGGAGTGTGACATATGAGGTTGTAAAGGTTAGAAATTAGTGTCACACACATGCACTAATAGCAACAATTAGTCACTGTAGTGGACCTACCACGGCAAGATCCAAGGAATCAGCAAGTGCTTTGGATGTTGAAATGTCCAAAGCCACCCCAACAGCAGCTGCTGTTCTTAATAAAGGTTCAAACATTTGAGGAGTAGGCTCTGGATGCCGCCTGCAATCTCAGATACACATTGATCAATTCTATGCAGCAGTTGTGACAGGTATAAGTGAAAATTCATACGTAAAGAGATGTCTCAGGCACCACAAAATCAACTTACTGATCTACTCATTCGCATACCTCAGCAATGAGCATGAAGGAAACTCCTTCAAGATCTTCCCAGCTACCGACATGTTGGCAGCAAGCATAAACTCCTCAACCATCATATTAGCTTCCCGAACTTGATACATACCTACATTCTCAGTTGCAAGATAAATTGGTCAATGTACTGCAAATGTATCCATGCAAATGTATGTACCAGGCTCTAAATCTCCCTTAGAAATATCGACTTACCAACATCCAGAGGGTCATGTGTCTCTGTATCAATCTCAAACTTGACTTCCGGTGATGCGAGGGTCAGGGCTCCGCGCTCAATACGTCGTTGTCTCATAATCTGTATGAAGGTAAGAGATTACACCCTATAATAGTGATGAACTCGTAAGATGAAGATGCAATTCGATGTGCTCACTCCCACGAAACATTTTTCATATACATATCCAATTTCTACTCCAAGGTTGTGACTTTAAGTGAGTAGGACTAGAGAAGAATTTACTATCACCTTCACTGATTACCCTTTCTCCCTATAACCCCACCCCCCTCTATTAGTGATAATTAGTGTGGTGATTAGCGAACGTACCTTAGCAAGTCTATTCATGTTCCGGAGGTCGGTTGTCAATCCATCCATGAGACGACTGCCAAATATCAGAAGGAAAAGGTCAATAGAGAACTGAAAGCAGAACTGAGAGAGGTTAGAAACGCTTAGAAACGAGGTTGTTTACTGTACATTTCAAAGAAAAGCTTTGGCTAAACCTGTCATCCATGCGCGCTTGAGCTTCAGCGTATGAAAGAGCGGCGCACGACTTAATGACACTCTTGGTGAACCTCACAGATACAATTTCTGCTTCCGAGCTCATAATCTGAATAAAAACACCAAGTATTTATTATGTCAAAAGTATTCATATAAAATTCATGTAATTTGAATAGAAGGTGTCTGAAGGACGACAAATAGGAGGGGTTTGGACAAAATAAGATATCGACTCAGATAGTTAGGGCACGTACCCAAATACATGAGAAGGCGAGTCTTTCAACATCTGCTCTTAGAGAACATATATCTGCACACAGCAAAACCAAATGAATTGAGTAGTTATCCGTAAAAGCATGATGGAGGGAGAAAGTAATACACATGTCTTATTACCTTCAGTCAAGGGCTTTGGAAGCATATCAATGCGCCTTTCAACCATGTACACTGATGTGCCTCGTTGTGATGCTTCCACATCAAGAGGCAAATTTGGTAACACAAAATTAGTAACATCTGCAATGTCTGTGAAGTGCCACGTTCTTGGTTAAGGAGACTCACTCATGCTTAAGCTTTTATTATAACCGTAAGATGATACAAATTAGCAGCCACACAAAATATCATGTAAGCTATAAAATAAAATCCTCATCGTGAGACAGATGCAAAGACAATGAAGTGATGTTGTTAAAAAGGATACGCACTCCAACTTCGAAGCGGCCATCAGGCAAAGGTGTGCAATGAAGAGCATCATCAATGTCCCTGCAGCCTGCAAAATAGAGTAAATCATTAGTAAGTTTGAGCTACATGAGAAGATAAGAAAGCACAAGAAATGGATGCAAACCTGGCGGATCCACGCTGAAAATACAAATGTGACGTAGATCCTCTCGCTTCAAATGCACATGTTTCTTCAGGTGCTCGTCCTCTGAAAAAGACCAGGGAAGTGGCGGAAGGCATGCCAACACTGCTTCGGAAAATGGCCGACTGTTGATGTCATTCTCAATCAGCAACACCTGCAAAAACAAGACATTAATTGTGGTTAACACAAGCTATATTCTCTAAGCATTACATATTACGTTGTTTGTCCAGTCACGTAAAGTTTCAATAAGACACCCCTTCTTTTTATCCATAATACAACTATTATCCTCAATCATAATAGCTAGTGGATATGGTGGTTTCTAAACCAGAATCCTTGTTAAGTATGGAAGAGCTTGGTTATCTAAAAACCCAAGTTAGAACTAGTTTCAGCCACCGTTGTAAAGTCACCCAAAGTTTGGAGACACCCCCTCCTTTGGTTTATAACACCACTTTTTCTTCACTTTTAGATTAATGGGAGAGCTTGGTGGTGTCTCAACTAAAATTCTTCAATTAAGTATGGATGAGCTTGGTGGTCTCTAAACTCTAGTTTTAGCCACCTGTAAGAATAAAGGAGAGGTCGTGAATCTTAGCTGCCTTTTCCCTCTGAGAGCTGACTATGGATTAATTTGAAGCTATTTAGAGCTGATTTAAAATGAGAAAGGAGGTCAAAACTCATGGTATCTTTCTTTGCCTCACTCCAAAAATAGAATCCCAAAGGATTAGAGGTGGTTCTTACGTCGCTCTCTGTAGCGCGGTCTCCAATGTCGCCAATGGTGCGCACATAATGGCCATTCGGGTACCTTGAAGTGGGCTCCCATGAGTCCACTGACACCATGATTCGCTTGTCAATCAGGTTGGCCAGCTGACGCGTCTGGATGCGGATCTTAGGGATTCGCCGATCAGCTGAAACAAACAACGCTTGCACAGTGCCGCCGCTTCCTCCAGGCATCTTCATTGGTTCTATGGAGCCACAGTATCTGGTGCAACACAGAAATGGTAAGACATAATAATCTTCAAAAGCATTCACCCAAAGTCGTCATCAGATACTCCTTTTTTCATTAAATTTGAACCCAAAAAATCCTCATTTAATCAGCGAAGTAGCACATGCATAAGACCAAATATTACAAAATCAACATATTGAAGTTGTCTAGAGATTACCCCTCTTTTTCTAGAGACGACTAAAACCACTTTGTCATGAGTTTAGAGACCACCAAGCTCTTCCATTGACTTACTTGAAGGATTCTAGCTGAGACACCACCAGGCTCTTTTATTGATCTGATGACTAATTAGAGCAAGACAGGAGTAGTATAATAAATCAAAAGAGAGGGTATCTTGTTGAAACTTTAGGTGACTTTACGGGGTACTCTCTAAACTTCACCGTCGAGAGGAAAAACGCAACTTACTGGCGCCAGTTGCGTTTGATGATGCCCACAACTCGTCCAGTGGGGCGACCTGCTGCACTCTTTGCATCCTCCAGCCTGGGAGCATCATCAGCACTTGCAGGGACCAAGCCCACTTGCTCATCCTCCTCATCTGCACAACAATTCATGCAATCAACAAAACTGCAGCAATAAACCCTGATTAGTAATCCACAAACTGCAGATAAATTCACATGGACTTACCATCTCTTTACTAGCAATTAAGAAAAGCCTCAACAAACCGTAGCCACAAGATGATTGACATGTACTACTTCCCATCCCTTTGATCTCACTAGCGACTAGCTAACCCTGTCACAACAGAAATTGATTGACATTAGCTTACCATCTCTGTCTGCGATTTTTCCTACTTCACTTCCCAACCAAGACGATTGTGGTAAAAGCTCCACGGCAACCACATCGCCATCGAAAGCACGGTTCATGTCTTGCCTGCCATGAATCAGGATTTCACTCCCCACGCTTTCACTCCCAACGTACGCTTCGAAAGGGTTGTAACGGTTTACACGTAATTTTCCCTGGTGGTACCTTCCGTTGTGTAGACCGGCTGTAATCTCTGACATCACTTTGTGCTGCCATCAAATCATAACGTTAGATACAATGATCTCTAATGTCATAAGGTTAGACAAAGCAAACGGACAGATGTTCTCTACATGTAGAAAAGAGGTCAAAGCTCATGGTATCTAAGCCTAGATAACTTCGATGCTTCTGGAAAAGGTAAAGCCAATACCTCTCCATACACAACAGCTTTCTTGTTAGGACGCAAATCCTCGACTCCATCCACATCCATGGCATCAGACCGCGCTACCAAGTCCAGCAATTCAGGCTTCCCTAATGTCTGAACATAAGAATCAACTGCAAACAACAAAAGGTCATCATTCACTGCTCACATCCACCAACCTTGCTTCAAGAGAAAAACATAAACTTGCAAGCAGATACAAAGATGGCACCTTCTAGTGACTAATAAACATACATACCAGTCTCAGCAACGATTCCATCCTCACGAGCCTTTCTCCTGTTGTCATTATCATTGGTAAGCAGCAAAACTTTCGCAGCTCCAAGATGGTGCTGGTACCATTGACTCGCCACTCTGATGGCTGCAAGATCAATCATCAACAACAATTAGTTGTAACAGTCCTCCTCACCACCTCCTAAAACCATTAAAAAATTGATGAACATATAATACCTCGGTCATTTCGATCATTTGGCGTCTCATTAGGCAACGCTTTAATATACGTATCCCTGCATGTGAAATGGTTTCAGTACGTGAAATTGTCAAAACTTGCAGATACATGGACAGAACAAAAGCTTATTACTTGTGATTTTCATTTGAGAAGACGAAAAAGTGACGGAGTGGGTTGTCGATGACGGCTCGGAGACGGTTGTAAATACTCAGGTTCTTGTTCTTCACTTCTTCCAAAACCACAGCCAGGACAACCACATCGCTCATCACCTCGTTTTCCAACAAGTCCATCTGAAAATTCACATCCAAAATCAGCTCAAAGGACTGAAAGGTGGCTGAGAGCATCTCATACAAACTCTCTGAAAGATCGTTTCAAGCTTTAACCTGAGTTTAGAGACCACCAAGTTCTTCCATTGACTGCAGTAAAGAATTAGACCTTTTTTCTATTGAGAGTGAGGTAGCTTATTGAAACTCTGGGTGAAACTCTGTCATAACCTCCTGGAATTCTTCACATTAAACCCTAGTAATTCTTTGCAAATATACAGCACCTGATGAAGCGCAACATTGGTGTCAATGACGACGATGTTGCGAGCGGTGTCTCGCAGCTTCGCCCTGAATTTATCACATGTCGGACAGAACGTCGCCCCGCACGCAATATCATCACGCAAATAATGCTCTCGAACCACCTGCAAACAAACCACATCTCCTAAACCCCAATTCCAAAACCCTAGAAACTCAATCGGAATAAACCTCAAAACCCCAAACCCTAAACACGAAGCGCAGCAGGCGCTTGTACCTTGACGACTTTGCCATGACGAGTTTTCCGAACGAAAGACTTGTTGGACAGCATCGTGAGAGTAGAAACAACAACTCAACTCCAACAAGGTCGACAAAGAGAAGCAAAAAGAGATGTTCCAAAAACAGCAGCCCAGGGTCAACTCGCTCAAGCCCTATTCGCCATAGCCAACATCTCCATTGCAACAAGCACACAGAATCGAACAACAAAAGAGTGAGAGCCGACCAAGTGAACCAACTTCTTCATATGACTAAGGATCTCAAACGGGTATAATACTTGCGCAGCCTGGTATTGAACTTTTGTGAAGGATTCTTCTCATGTGATCGATGGTGTAAGTTTGCATTTCCACATCGATTGGAGTGAGAAGGCTGCTGCCATGGCGATGTGTGCGGGTTTTTCCCTTTGATTTGGACAACTTATTTCCTCTTTTGAGGTTGATGTCAGGATTTTCCTCTGGTGTTGTAATTGCTCACCACATGTGACAGTTCTTGGTGAGCTGGGTTTTCTGCTTTTCTAATGAATGGTGCATTGTGAATGAGCTCTGCAGATCATGACCTACTTCTCGCGAATGGCTCATCCTGAGTGAGCTCCGAACATTTATGACCTAATCGATGTGCGTTTATGAGAGATTTGTGTCGTGAGCTCATTAGAGGACGATGGCATCTAAGAATATCTGGGAGGTGTGAGCTAAACCCTAATTTGATTGTCCATGAGATCATATAGAAGTTTTGTTGCAGAACTGTTCGATGTTGATAAGAATTAGGGTTTTGGTAACTCAGGGTTTGATTTCGAGGCACAAGCCAGCAACCTCGTTCTGGGAGATACGCAAAGTGCAGCGAGGGTTTCGTTACGCAGGCCTGTATGTGCTGTTCGCTGGGGTCACCTACTTCTACACAAACATCAGGTAAATGTCACTTCTTCTTCGGGCTTTTCTTAAACTTCCTTAACCTTTTCTAACTTTTCTGTTGTTTGTGGATGCTGCAGTACGAGGGCTGGAGTGCCGAGGACCAGCCAAACCTATAGTTCTTATCCTGCCGGAACTGACATCTTATTTGACGCCACAGAGGTGCTGTTCCTTCTCCTCACTTGATAAACCTCTGTAGCTTGATGATTAGGGTTATACCTTTTTTATATATTTTTTTTTGTTTTGTTTTCTCCAGCTCTATAAATCAGCGATTGGCAATATATTTGAGGAGGAAGATTGGGGACCACTTGAGTATGCCATCATGGCCAAGCATTTTGAGCGCCAGGGAAAGACGCCTTACATGTACCACTCTGTAAGTTGGCTAAACATATCCTTTCCGTTCAACTGATTATTGATTCTTTGTTATCCATATTGGTTGATTGTTGTGTGATTTCCTAATGTGTTTGGCATGTGTTGGTTTGGTTGCAGCAATACATGACACATCTGCTATCAAATGGCCAGCTCAAAGGCCCATCTTAGACTTCATTTATTGGTGCTGCAACTCTTCACTGATTGATCATTCATTGGTTGGAGGTAGCATACGATGGTCATTAGTTTTTTCTTCTTCATCTCTCAATAAATCAGTTCCTGCATGACCTGGAAGTTTCTAATTGCATGCTTTATTTGCACTTAAGGCACAGTATTCACATGGAGACCTCTGTGGTCTTAGATTGACCTTAAGGGCTCAGCTTATTGTATACACATGCTCTGATTTGGCTACATTACCACCTGAATCCAAAAGAAAAGCAGCAGCTACATTCTCTGGTGTGTCTAATTGATTGATGAGTCTGACAGATTCCACTGAGCAACAACCGATCTGTGGACTGGTTTTTCTGTGCGTAATTTGTCTGGGAATGTCCTCTTTGGTTCGAACTCTCTAACTCCGCCGGTAAGAGATATTGTGTTGACAGTGGTTGCCTGCTCTGGTAACTGTGGGAGTGAGATTGAGAGATTCCGGGCAGAATGAAAGAGTTGACCGGTATTACCGTTATGGTCTCCTAACCGCTACGCTTCTGGCTCCTCCTTCGCTCCTTCGCTTCTCAAAAGTGATTTCTCCTGCCAGCCCTATTCTTTGCAGCAACAAGAGGTGCAAAAATGGTGATTCAACAGGAGCATTGTTGGTCCTCGGCAACTTCATGTAAGCACTCCTCATTATCACTTGTAATCTGTGTGCTTTCTTGACATGCATGATCTGCAATGCTCTAGGATCGCAGTTTGATAGTTGATTGGAGATAGGAGTGTAATTGATTTTCATTCTCGACACTTTGCTGCTGCCTCCACGCTCCATAGGGCGACATGGACGCCTTCATTTGAATGCGTCCTGTAGTTGGGGTTTTTATGTCAGTATGGTGAGTTGATGTATCTGATGTAATTTTTAATAGGAAAGTCAGTGTTGAGAGTGCCTTCCAACGTAAGGAATTCTTGTACGAAAATGAGTGGGTTCCTCTGTTTCTGGCTGACCTTTGCAGAAAGCTCACAGTTGCTGGAGCTGAGGAGCGTTGTCGGAAGTTGTAGCGCTCTGACAAGCGTTTGGAGATAATCTTATGTCAGTATGGCGAGTTGATGTATCTGATTCAGGTTTAATTCGTATCAGTGTTCAACGTTAGGAAAGTGCAGCACTTGTAGCACGAGAGTGGAATCTCTTTGAATTTGATACTGATTTTCTCTGTTTCTGGCTCTCGCCTTTGCAGAAAGCTGAGGAGCGTTGTGTGGGAAGGTGAAGCTCTGAAGCTTCAGAGATCATCTTATCCTCGACCTCTTGGACTTGAAGCAGGTGATGAATCAACGCGCTGCGTCCTGGTGAGCATGAGCGTGAGTTCCTGAGTAGCTCGTCAAGATTCAGTCGTTCAGGAAACCGAGGATGGGGCGGAAGGACAACTCGTCCTCCGCCGCCGAGGCGAAGCTGCTGGAGTTCACAGCGCTGATGAACCACGACTACAGCCAGCGACCGGGCGGGCCGCGGAAGGCGGGCCTGCACTCGAGATCCGCCGCAGTCGTCACTGGCAAGCCTCTCCACCGCGCCACCGACAACAAGCCGCGGCGCATCGACACCGCAAGGGCCGTCCTGCCGATCCTCAACCTGGCCAAAGTCCGCCACAACCTCGCCGACGAAGCCGCAGAGCTCGCCACCGCCATCAACTACGACCAAGACGATCACGAGCCTGACGAGCCAGCAGCTCTGGACTTGACCAAACAGGCCAAGACGAAGCTCAACGTGCACCAGCTTCTGTCTTCGTCTCAGTACCTGCCCACACAAAGAGGCAGCCACGTGAAGGCGATCAAGAGCGCGGACTTGACGCTCCGGGGGATGACGGCTCCTGATTCTGGGCTGCAACAGCCGCTGGAGGGAGCGAAGCGAGAGTCCAGGAAGCTTTTGACAACGTCTGAGGGCGTGCCGAAGGTGGTGGATGGGCCTTCGGGGGCGCGGAATTGGCAGCCTGGGAGGGGCTTGGTGAGCGCAGGAACTCAACCTGCTGCGAGAGGCTTCTCGACCGTGGAGAGGATGCAGCTAGAGGAGAAGCTCAAGCTCAAGCTCAAGACGCCCCGACCGTTGCCGGAAGACATCACTGCGGAGAGCGAGGCGTGCCACAGGCAATCTTCCAGCATTTTCTTATCCCTTGCCTGAAAGTTCTTACTCTGATGCCACTGACACCATCATAGAATAATGCTACAGACGTTCACCAAAACCTTCTTATACCTTAGAGTTCTTTCTAAAGTTACCCAAAGTTCTGATAAGATACTCCCTACTCACTACTTTCATGCCAAGAGAGGGGGTTATCTGTCATCCCTGATACCACTTTAGTATGAACAAACGATGATGTCGACACCATTATAGGATGTTTTTTTCACCCAGTGGGCCTAACCAGTAAGCTCTCTGTTTGAAGATGTTGTACTTTAGGCCAAAAAAGGGAAGCAACATGGTGCGTCCAGTGAAAACCCTGAGGGCTGTGGGGGCCAAAGTGGGTCTCAAAGAAAACACAATCCGAAGACGCCCTGTCTCTCAAAGGTATCATTCATGACGAGACTGATATTTGTTTTTCTTAATGGATTGATTCTATCAATATATTTGATCTCGATAATCTCCAAATTAATGACATTTCGTTGTCAGGGTTTAAAGATGAGGTTTTTGTTTTTTTTGGTGCAGAGGCACGGATGAAGGTCTTGTAGAGGGTAAGGCTTTAGAGAGTGCGACCATCGAGCAGCCGATTGGTTTAAGTGCACTTGCACAGCAGAGCATCAAAGTGTTGAAGCCACCGAATGTTAATATTGGCTCATGTCAGCCAGCTGTAGCGCTCGGTACGACGTTCTTTTCTCTATCTGCTGCACTTTTGCATAATCTTAACGTCCAACAACGATTTGGGAAGCTGACAAGTATGACAGAAGTTTGCAGGATTTGGCGGAAACCCGATCGGTGGCGTCCAACCTTCTCGAATATCTCATACTGTGAGTCTCTCTACTTAAAAAATAAGTAGAAACAATTCAATATATGTGTGGTTTTTAGCACCCTACCCTTGTAAGGTGAAAAAACATTGACTCTTTTTAGAATAAGTTTTCTGTGTCATTGGATGGTGTATGATATTCTAACTCTTGAAACAGTAATTCTAATGGGTTCACACAGGAAATTTTATTATAGTAAAATGTAGAACCACCTCTATTTCAGTTGACTTAAATGAAGATGGTATTTTGGAGATGATATGAGAAGTTTGTGACTTGTTTGACTGAGTTTGATTCTAATTTGTGATAAGGTGGAAAGGCACGCTGCTGCTGAAGCAAGTCCAAGGTTGGCAATCATAGAGAGGGCCTCATCTCGGAAGTCGTTGCTCACATCTGTTGCTCAAAGCCGCGACCATGTAAGGCACCATTTTGTTAACAATGTGTGATGTTTAGGAGGACAAGATTAAATCATCAGCTGTTTTGTGCAGAAAAATGCTGCTGCAGCAGCCATGCCGGTTGAGGCGAGCTTGGGAGTCGGTGCTACACCTGAAAGTACTTCCCTCCCTCTTTCACAACTCAGAGGTAGTGGTTGCACTTTATTCACAGTTTGTGAACCTCATTTTCATGTTGCATTAGGACACTGGCAACAAGATCTTTGATTATGAGGCCTACTTTCTGCTTACAAACCTATCCTTGGAACTGCAAAAATTGATCTATCTCCTGATCTTGCAAACTACACACAAAGGTGTAATGTTACAATGCGGTACACTTACGAAGCGAATGGTTTTGAAGCGAAAGGACAGGGAAAGAGACGGCGATGGGATGATTTTTAATTTGCGCTGATTTGTGGTGAATGTGGAATTTACAGTGGTTCTTCGGAGCTGTGGCCAACATCTGAACGAGTTTGAGCTACGGGAAATCGTTCCTTACCCTCAGATATATTTCCTTGGCCTCGAAAGTTCGAAGATCCTGCCTTCCGCCACCCCAGGCACCTGCAATTTTGGTGAATATCTAACATTATATTGCATTTATCTTGACGACGCTCGTATGCGACCTTCAACTTTGAACACTTGGCAATCTCATGCCAGAAAACCCACTTTGTAATACCACCTTGTGCTTACAGAGTTCATATAACAAGGCATGCACTATTACGTGGAATTGCATGTAATTGTAATCCAACTAAAACAACATATGGCAGGTTACGATGATGAGAGAGGTGATTACAACGTGGTGGACCACGACCAACTTGCGTACAGGTACGAGGTGTTGGGGATATTGGGCAAGGGCAGCTTCGGCCAAGTGCTCAAGTGCAGCGATCACAAGCACAAGGTGTTGAGAGCTGTGAAAATGATCCGCAACAAGAGGCGCTTCCATCAACAAGCGCTCGTAGAAGTCAAAATACTGGAGCATTTGCGAGACAAAGTACGTAAAAATGACCTCTGCTTCATCTGTGAATCATTCAGACAGTGAAAGTATTTAATCAATTTTGGTATGTATGTATGTACTTCCAATGATATCTTTTTTAGAGAGAAATTCTGTTTCCATTTTGGCAGGCATGGGAGGAGCCTACCAGCGCTAATATTGTGACAATCTATGAATCTTTCTATTTCCGTGGTCATCTCTGCATCACCTTCGCCCTTCATGACATCTCCCTCTACGAACTCATCAAGCGCAATAGTTTCCAGGTAGATTATCAAGTCCTCTCCATACTTGTAACTGAACATCAGAGTTCTTTCCAAAGTCGTCACCCGAAGTTGCAATAAGATAACCCCCTCTTTTTATTCATAATACTACCCTTTCCTTTCCTCTTAATTGCTGTTAGATCAATGGAAGAGCTTGGTGGTCATGTAGGAACTAGTTTCCGCTGCCTCTGAGAATGAAGGAGAGATCATGTTTGAGTTCTTTCCAAAGTCATCCAAAGTTTCAATAAGATACCCCTTCTTTTTATTTGTATTACCATTCTTTCCTCACTCTTTCCAGACGCAAAAAAATATGTAATGGAGCTGTAAATCCGTGCAGTTTCCTAGCTCAGATTCAAGTAGGAGGATATTAGGTGTACTGATCGTGTGTAAACTGATCATGATGAAATTAGCTGAGAAGTGCAGGGCATAAGTCTGATAGTGATAAAGAGCTTTGCAAGCCAGCTGCTGCAAACGTTGAGCTTCTTGCGCAAGCTGCATGTAATTCATTGTGATTTGAAGCCTGAAAACATCCTGTTGCAGCACCCGGCCATGTCCAAGATCAAAGTCATTGATTTCGGATCCAGCTGCTTCAACCATGAAAAAGGTGCTTGATTAGTCTGTCAACAAGATCTAAAGCTCTGAATCTGTTCTTTCTTTATATGCCGTCATGTATTGTTATTCTAACTTTGCTTCACCGGTGCATTTTCTGCAGTTTATACCTACATACAGAGCCGGTTTTACAGATCGCCTGAAGTAATCCTAGGTAAGCCGTAAGCATGACTGAAGTTATTTGCAACCTGAGCCATGAGTTTCAACCTCATTCTCAATCATTCTATAATCAGGAAAAAGGTGGCTAACCTCTCGTTCTTCATTCTCAAAGTCGGCTAAAACTAGTTTTAACTTGAGTTTGAAGACCACCAAGCGTCCATAGAAGGATTCCAGTTGAGAGACCACCATATCTAATAGCTGTGAAGAGTGAGGAACAATAGATTATTGATCAAAAGAGGGGGGTATCTTATTGACTTAACAAATAACTTAAATAATTTTAATTAAATGATTTGAGGATATAAGTGGGTGAGTTTGCGACGCAGGGCTCCCTTATGACACAATGATCGACATTTGGAGCTTCGGATGCATACTCGCTGAGCTTTTCTCAGGTACTCTCTTCAACCCAGGCTCATTGTGGGTGAGCAGTCGTGTTTGATAGAGGCTGAGTGTGAGTCACTGTCTGGTGGGGACAGGGTACCCTCTCTTTCCAGGGGAGAATGAGGTTGAGCAGCTGGCGTGCATGATGGAAGTGTTGGGCATTCCTTCCAACACTGTGCTCGAACATGCCTCACGCAAGAAGATGTTTTTTGGTATGTACCAATGAATCACCATGAAAACAACGCCATATCAACTACATATTGATATCTTTGTGTGTTGTTTGTTGCAGATATCAACAACAATCCAAGGATAGTTCCGAACTCGTGGGGCAAGAAGCACTGGCCGGGCTCCAAGAGCATGGCGGCGGCCATAGGCTGCAATGACGCCCTATTTGTCAACTTTTTGGAGGGTTGTTTGAGGTGGGACAAGAATGCAAGGTTGGCTCCGGAGGAACTCATGCACCATCCCTGGATGGTGGGCGTTTGCCCTCCATCTCTTCCACACTGAAACAACGAGGGTACGATGACTTTTCCCACATTGAATTTTCAGCCAACACAGATTATCATGTCTTCGCTTAGTCTAAAACTTAACCACAGAGTATCAGGTAAATCTAAGTGAAAATCTATAAGTTATCTTGGATTATGTTTGAGTTGGACATAATCAAAATGATTTGTGTAGTGATGGGGGTGTAAGTGGTTTCTGTCGCATAAACCATGCCCGGAATGCAGGTCATTGGATTTGGTGCTCCTTGGTAGTAGTGTTCAGGGAGTTCTGCTTATTGAGGCTTATGCTTGTGAACAAGACTATGTGTCTCTATTCTCCATGTCTTGAGATTACTAGCAGATTTGCACATGATCTTGGTTATGATGACCGCCTTGTTTGTGAAGATGAATTGATTTTCATCTTGTTGGTGATTTTTGGTGACATCTTTACTGTGTGGGTCAATCAGTGGTTCTTTCTGCTCTCTTCATTTCAACTTAAATGATGTAGATTGAAGATTTTCACATCCATAGCCATTACCAAAATGAGGGTTTATTTCGACATTCTGTCACCCTATGTTTCAATAAGATACACCCTCTTTTATATATCATACTACTATTTATTAGATCAGTATTGGTTTCTAAGCCGATGTCAAAGTCAAAGTACTTGTAGTTGTTTTTTTATTGTGAAGGAAGAGTTTGCATGAGGTACCATGAATATTGTCTTTTGTTGTTTGAGTTATTTTAGACAATGAGATGTATTTGGAGTTGATTTCTAATATCCGAAGGAAAAATTATAGTGGGAGTATCTTAAACAAATAAGTCTATTGGAGGAATTGAAGCCTTTGTAGCAAAGGATTAAAAACTAGTTGTTTATTTGCCTCTACGTTGAAGTAGAAGATAAGGCCTCAACTTCTCATTCACACTCCATTTATTTGTCCACAAGGGCCACGGTGATAGCAATCTCCACTTCTTATTCAGTGTATTAACCCCATAATGCATACAAGGCCATTTGGGGTCAATTTTGGTGTTATGGCTCTTCTAACTCTTCCCACAATTAGCCATTGTCTTTTATGTCCTCCACATGCATGCATGGATTGGAGATTGAAGAGATCCATTTCGAGCTTTCCAATGGATCTCTTCAATCTCCAATCCATGCATGCATTTGCAAACTACATTGATTTCCATGAAGTAGGGTCGCGTTGAAATGTACCCGCTGTGAAGATTAGGTTATGCCTAATCTATTACGCACGTAGACTCTCCTAGGCTCTCATGGTCCAAATTAGGTGGTAAAAGGTTAATTCTTTAGTGCCTAGTTGGTTATGGATGATGGAGAATCTACGAGTGTAATAGATGATATTCCATAGAAGCTATTATCCTCAACGATTTGACATTATCCATAGTCAGCTTGGCATTAACCTTTTAAGGACTAGCAACCCATTTCAGATCGTTTTGGCATGATACTCTCAATAGCAACTACTACATGCCACCTCCATGAAAGACTTAAACAATAAGAAAGAGGTGGAAGAAGATGGGCATCTATTGGAGCGATCACCACAAAAAATGGTGCAAGCATTTGGCCAGCGACAATGATTTCCGAGAATGAGGTTGTGATGAAATGTACTATGTGCATAGATGTTGTTCTGTATGATCTAGAAACTCATAGAATCTTGTTGGCTAAAAAAACTCATCGGCCGTACAGGGTGAAAGGGTTAAGGAATTCTATTGCTTCTTTCCCTCTGATAACCAATGAAAGACTCAATGAGTTATTGTAAGATATCGCTTGTATACTTTCTTTTGTTATTATTCCAGAATGATACTAGCTAAAAGTTCTCTACTTGCAATCCCTCGCGTTTTGAAGGTAAAGCAACCAATATAATCTATTGTTTTGGACTCAAATGGATTCCTAATATGTAGGACTAGATCCAAGGCTTAAAAGTGTAAACCGGACTATTGTTTGTTTTTTAAGTGGTCAATAAAAAGGCTTATTTTTATGATTTGGACTAGCGCTCTCAAGAGGAATGTGGATTTATTGCTTTTTTGGGTGCCTTTGGAGGACTCCAAATGAAGGCAAATGACATTATATTTCTGTTATAAAGGACATTACGAGCTCTAGCTTTGTCAGTAAGAACAACCTTGAAGAGGAATATATGTTGAAGGACTTCTCTGTAGTTTCCAAAAATAATGCACACCTATATATGTAATAATTTGTGTTTTCTTATAGATGGTAGTTCTGACAAGAACCTCCTTAATGAAGACTTCAATGCCATACATCTTGAACCATGGAAAGGGAATTAGCTGGGGGACATGTTCCCGGGTTACACCCTGAAATGCTAGCTAGTGAAGTTGTTCTCCTCTGGCCTTCCTATGCCACAATTGTTTGAGATAACTCCCTTCATGGGTGTTTGGACAATTGTTTTAGGCAAACGGGCAAGGCTATAGCAATTCTACAAGGATACAAGCCATTGAGGATCTCTCTATTGCTTCATGATAAGGATTATTAACCATTGAGGTTTTTATTCCGTGAACATATATAAGTTTGTGCTTTTTTCACCTTGTAAAGAGTTTACCCTTGTCTGGTGTCTTGGGCATTGTGTAAATATGAATATCAAAAGATCCCCTAATCGCTTCATTTTTTTGGAATACAAATAGTCTTCTTCAATATTTTTTGATTGTGTAGAAGTGTAACTATCTAGAATATTTGTTCTCCTTTAACAAAAGGGTAAATTTGTTGTGAGAAGGTAGATGATGTTATTCTCATTTTGGTGTAGACTCAGGCGCATGATAGCGTATGCATGCTACAATAGAGATATGATCCTTAACCCCTAAAAGACCAAATGTACCTACGGGGTACAAGTCATTCCACTGTGACTTCAATTATCTTTCAATCCGTACAGTCAAATTTCACAAAACTTCTGCCACATCATCTCATGTAAGTTTAGAAGAAGACCCTATGGTTACATTCTGGAAAAGTTCTTCTTGGAAGTTGTTAATCAATGGAGTAGAAATTCCTCTAAAATGCCTTGGTCATTTAGGGGTTAAAATTAATTAGAGAAAACCAGGAATATAGGTTGTGAGTTGTAGTTATACACTGAAGTGCACTACATAAAAATCATTAACACGATTATCGATGTGTACAGTGTCTAGGGAATTGTGTAGTCATACCATATGGAAACCTTTAAGCATCATTTATGTACAACCATACACCTCGCAACATAACTAGAATGAGGGATCTCAACAACATTATTATGCAACGGGGTTAAAGAAAAAAGCTACAACTCTAATATGTTTTTGTGCACGAAAGCACGGACAAAACATTGCTCGAAGATGCTGACCCCCTCGTTCTTGTAGTGTCAGTTTACGGGTTGATCTTCAAATAGTTAATAACACAACAAGTGTTTGCTCTTCATTGAATTATTAACAGATTGAGTTTTGAAACTTGCCACCACTAGTATAAAACTGGTAAAAAAAAACCGCACTCGATTTAGACTTGCGGTTCTTTTGACCACGCTGTTCGAACAGTCAGCATTGTTTCTTAATTGGGTTGTCCCGGGTTTTTTTTGACTGAATTCGCACTTGCTGATGACTAATGGGAATATCAGGAACTTCGGTGTTGGTGCAAAGGAGGTTTTAAAGGCGAATCGTATCTCTGCTTCCCGAGCTGAATTCGGACTTGCATTTGATGTTTGCAGAAGTTGGTTCGAAGCTGTATGGAAAAGAGTTTGGTCTTCGAGCGTGAGGTGCACTGATCAGTTTGCCCGTGGACATGGTTCGGGTTTGCCAATGAGCTGATTCGGTACAATCAGTAATCTTTGCAGGCATTTTAGATGGACTTTGTGATGGCGAGTGATGAATCTTTTGGTTTGGCACGACACACCTGAGCAACTAGGAAAACACGAATCGTAAGATGATAGCGCGTACACCGAAGTAGAACGTCATGCGGTACAAAGAGGGAGAGAGCATGATAAGAAAGACATGAAGAAGAAGATGATGATGAAGGACAGATCTAGACGAGGTGCGGCAGAGCGAGAAGACTGGAGAGGGATCTCACTGCAGGCAAACTGGGGATTGGAGCGGTGCCGACATTGCAGACGAAGAGGAGAAGCCAGACTGTAGTTCCGGAGGAGTTACACGGTTTCAGATCCAACGTTATGTACTCGTTGTTTAGTCATTTTGGTGATGTGGTCCACAAAGGTTGCCCATGTCCCACAAATGGCGTTGCAAGAGGGCAGACTTCCCCATTCCTTCCCCATTCCTTGAGGAATACAAAATGCTTTTCATGCAAAACGCCACGCGCGATATCAGGTATCCACATGAAGGAGATTCGGAGAAGTATCTCTCGCCATAACAAGTTTGAGTCCACCATCCAAAGACCTGCCCACATCAGATGCCCCATTAGCACCAACTTTCCATGTTTAGCCACTCACGAAACCTCTCATGAAACCTCTCTAAAACTACCAACTTAACACAAAAACTTTGATTTGACAGGACATCCCCACGCTCGGACTTACCTGGTGGGGGAAGAGGTGGTGGGGCCAAAACCTGGCCCCTAATTTGTTTTTGGATGGGGCCCTAAATTTAGCGAGGGGGTCTTCCAGACTAAATTAGGGCCGTAGGCCCCAATTTTGTTAAAAAAAATCCAAAAAAAGCCTCTGACCCCCCAAAATGGGAGGGCCAGAAAAATGAGCCCATGCAATTAAGACGGGGCCCACCTTGGGTAAGTCCAAGCTTGGGGGATATCCTGTCCACACCCAAAAATTTGCCACCACCAAGTCCATTTTAACCCTAAGACGACCAAGTGCCCATTGAGGAGATTTAAAAAGGGAACCTTTACTACAAGGAAAAGTTACAAGGTAAACCCTGCCACGGCCGGCGAGGCCGGATGGAAAGCCTTGGCTGCATTAGCGGTTTGTGAAAGAATTGGTGTTAGAGTTAGTCCTAGAAGAATTATCATATATGCGCCATTGAGGCCATTCGTCGGCCCAAGAGGCGAGAACCTTGGGTGCAACACCACAGATCCTTGAAACGTCTTGAGAGTTTTTCACTCTTTTCCAGGGCTTGAATGCATCAAGCATGAGTCTTTGCCCAGGCCGCTTTCCCATAGTCAAAGAGCCCGAGCCAGAGTTTTGCTCAAAGTTTTTGTTAGGGCCACTTGATGTTACTGAAGGTAGTGTTGTTTCTCTCACTCCATAAACACCAAAGGATGATGCCACGAATGAGAAGCCAAATCTTACTGATAAGCTTCAAGTGTCTGGCAATGCGGTGGACAATGATCCCATGCTTCCACGTCGGTTTGAGCCATGTGGATTGGGGTTGCCCAAGGTGGAGATGTCATCTTCGCTCTCAGTGTGGTCCTCGGAATTAACCTCCCAGCTTGGAGGCCTAATGCGCGGGTTGCCCTATTAAGACCTGCACATTGAGAGTAAGGGCTTAGGAGCAGCTTTAGTACAGGTTCAGCAGTCCAATCCTACAAGTATTGGGCTTAGGAGCACTTCCAGAATCGATGGATCAAGGGCTGCCGCAAGCGCAGAGATGACATTGCTAATTCACCGTGTCTTGTATTCTACTTCTCCAAACGTTTATTACCACCGCTTTTAGCCACACGGTCCACTTGAGTTTGACCTCTTTCCATGCTCTATCGACATTCTACACATTGAGCAAGCGGAGCTTGTAGGACAGTGGAAGGATCTCAAACCACTTCCTCTCAACGACTGAAAGAATCTAATGCCGACATTAAAGGATGATGCGGCCAAATCTTGTAGAGAATTGCATAAATGGGAAGCCACCGTGCCATTGGTACCTTTCTAGGTCCCAATCCAAGCTATCACTTTGTCCATAATATAGGTAGATGGCGGCCTTCATTGGACCTCGAGATACCTGAGCAACGAGCACTCTACGGTGGAATCCACGATGAATCGATACCAAATCCTCTCTGCTTCCATCCCAAGTTGCACGATTCTTGCGTTCTTCCCACGGTATGGGGTGAAAGTAGGGAGAAGCCGCTCTGAGATTAAAGATGGTGGTGGCCGAAGGTATCTCTGAGGAGTGTCACCCGAGCCGCTGCGATACATTTTTCCAATCTGAACTACCACGTTGGGGGTGTATGCTTCTGTTGAGTAAAAAATTGCAATCCACTCCCTGTACGCGGTGAGAGGTGACACTTGAGCCATGATCCTCGTCCACGCACCGCTGAGGGCTTGAGTGAGAGTCTGCCAGACATTGCGCTCGTTCTCCTAGAGATCAAACTAGTCTTGAGCTTCCTTGAAAGAGAAGAAGTGGTGGTCACGCTATAAATCATATTATTGTCGACGACCCTTCTTGTGTAGCGTTTAGGTACGTAGGCGAGAAAACCCGGGATCAATCGATTGCAGGCCAAGGCAAAACCAAAAGTTGATGCTAAAAAAATTATCAATGTTGAATGGGCAAATGTAATCCAACATTGGAAGGAGGGTTTTCCAGGATGTCGTCATAGTTCCAAACATTGGATCCTTTCCAAGCTTGATGTTTTGGGAGGGTGAAGTACTCCAAGTTGTTGAACCAACGCCCCTCGTTGTATGGCTGTAGAGAGGCTAAGCAAAACCTTAGCAAGAGGTAAAGTTCAAAGGTCCCAAGCTCCATCGCCTTTAGACTCCAATAATTTATCATAAGGGCGGTGGTTGCATCTTGAATGTTGATCAGATTTAGCCCCCCATCCTCACGTGGTTGACAGCATTACAGCCAGCTTACCCTGACTCGAGTGCGCTTCATGGTCTCAGAGGCGAGGTAGTTCATCACTAAGCCCTTGAGCCCCTCTCCATTTGGATAAGAAGAAGAGAAGAGTTGAGAGTAAAATGTTATTGGCGATGACGCTCTTTCCAATAGGGTTAACTTTTGTAGAACTCGAGTAAACTAGTTTTTTGGAGATGCACTCCTACAAGATATCATCCATCAACTTGGTTGAGAGAGCTATACCAAAAGGTCTCGAAGCAGCTTGCTAACCTCATCATTTTCTGCCATGAGATGCCCAAATGCTCCGTCCATGGAGGTTGGCCGGATCCGCGAGTTTGAATACTTGTTGTCAAGCAAGTGACTTCAAACTGTCAAAGGCATTCATGTGGGGCAACTTTTTTTAAAACACCCAAGTTTATCAAATGTGAGATTTTCAATACAACTAATTAACATTATTCTATTTGAGATTGTGAAGAAAAAAAACCTTCTACAGTGTAAAAGTTTTCACTCCTAGACAAGTCAAGGTTTCCTCACCAGATTTGGGCAAAGGTGCAAAAAAGGATTCACATCCTCATAAAAAGTAATCTTAACTCTTATCATTTAGTTTTTTCTTGCATTTTATTTTTAACCGTTTGGATTTTCAATTTACACAAGTCCTAAATGTGGGAGAAGAAACTCAATCAACCATGTCGCAAAAGTCATGAATACTCAACTTAAATTACAACAATTCAGCTGATGCATGAAAGGTGGCACCACACCTTGCATGTGGTGCCAGTTGTGGTGACATGAATACACTCTAGTGATTATTGTACATTCCGGGGGCTTGTTCAGAGGCAGCAGCCCCACAAGACCACGTCAGATCATTGATGGGGTCCAGGAATCACGCCAGAGATCCACAGCACCGGCAGCGCCGACGACGCCGATTTCTTGCCCGTGACCGCAGAGTAGTCCCGCACGACGGCTCGCGGTTTCTCACCAGCTGAGTGCTTCAGCCAGCACTCGCCGAGCTTGTGCTTGTACCCATCCGGCGACGGGCACCCGTTCTTCTCCGGACAGAACACCCACACGTTGCACTTGAGCTGCTTCCCGCGCGCGTACGCCGCCTGCTTCGCGCACGCGGCGCAGCACTCCGCGGCGCCGCGCACGTGAAACGTCAACCCCCACCGCACGGCGACTCCGCCGTAGTCCGTCTTCACCTCCGGGTGGCACTTCCCTGGCGGGAGAATAATTGGAGACCTCGTCGCGTCGTCGACTGTTGCTGCCACGTCAGGCCCGTGCGGATCTGTGTCCACCAGCTTTTCTCCCTAGTACCACATTACAGGAAAAATAACACCAGTTACGAGGTGTATTTTGCGGTTGAGGTTTCTTCCTCTCCTCATGTTACAAAACTAGCATGCCTAGCTTAACAGCGCCGATCACTGTCAATTTCAATTCATCTTTGGAGCAATATCGACGAGCCTGGTGAGTGAGATGGGTTACAGAGGGATTCGGTACTGAAAAGTGCCAATCAGTAGCAAATTATTGAGCGATTATTACCTGCTGAGCATCTTGCAAGGCCTGGATCTCTGCTTCGATGTCTTTGACGCGCATGATGAGAAGCAGAGGCGCGGCTTGGCGGCGAAACTCCAAGGCTGCGTCTCTGTGCGCCCGCTGCTGCTCGGTGAGCACCGGCTCCGGTGCCTCGACGGGGCTGAGTCCACCCACGCAATTAGCCGCGTCGGTAGTGGACGCAGCTGAGAAATCAAACAAAACACGGAGCACGTACACCGTCACCGCCAAATGAGCCATCGCCCAAATCACCACCGCGACTCTCTTGAACACCAGCGTCGAAGCGTCGACTGCCGAATTAGGCGCCATAGCCGAGTCCCTCATTGCACCCAATCCAAGTGGAGTTTCTGCAAATCATTCCCACACTGAACCAGAACCTCTACCTCTCTTTCTGTCATCTGTCCACAACCTGACCAACTATTCTCGCTTCGAGATCTGCTCCAAGCCATGGTCCATCACAAGGCCTGCTTCTAGATTCCCACTCCCCGGACTCGCTCGCTCCACCACCTCTTCTCAACCACCTCAACCAAATGGTCGTCTAAAAAGCGTAGAGAAGACTCCGGTGACTTCCATGACCTATCATGCCATGTCTAGATAGTCCCCGAATCTTGGAACTGGACTCACCATACAAGACCTAGGGCCTACACATGATTATGCCCGCTTTGGAGTTCACCGGTCATGAATTCTAGGGAGATGGAGGAATATAATTGAAGTAAAATTAGTTCTTCACCAGATTGGGTTTAGGCTTGTCCGCTGGAGAACTTCAAGCATGGATGAAAAAATGACATGGCGGCCTAAGTATCAGAGTTCTTCTCCGGTGGTTTAGTTTCTTGTCCGGCCTCAACCCGGGGCATGAAACTCACCACCGGAGAAGAGCAACATCCCACCGGTTGCCTCGAATAACCATGTCTTGGCCAAGACTTCTTGACCGACCGGTGCACTTCTCCACCGTAGTCTAAAGCAGCCTTTAGTCCACACAGCTACAGGTTTAAGGTGATATTTCTTCCGAGAAGTAGGGCCTGGTCTTCCACAGGATGACTTAGTAATCATTTTCATCCGGTCAGTCAGGCTGGCCCACAGCTCGTTATCCATCGCTGCAGCAACCTTTGGAATTATTGGAACCACCATCATACCAGCCAGTAAGCCAGTAAGCAGATGCAACAAACGATCAACTTGGCGAGCTTGCAACGAGAGGAAGTTTGTGAAAGGTGGTCAGATCAGTGCAGCACTTGTACTTGTATTATTGCGTACCTGGGTGCGTACACGTACGGCGGCTCATCGTATGCGACCCGAAGCCGACCTGCGACCCAAATCCGCTTCTTTCTATACCCTTTCTAGATTTCAATCTTCCTAGAATTCAGGGAGGAAATTAGTGGCATGATTTTATGCACTGACCAATGAATTTATAAGTGATGTGAAGACAAGATACAGTTCCTCCCTCAAATCTAGGAAGGGTATGAAGACGAGCCATGTTGGGTTGCTAGTTGGTTTTGGATTACAATGAAATGGTGATAATTTACATTAAGGAGCTCTTGGGTCCTTGTCGCACAGGCAATTTTGGACTGGTTTTAGAGCGAAAGTGGTCGTGGTCCTTTAGGGGTTAAGGGACGGATTTAGCAAAAAATATATCTAAGAAAAATTGCCAAAATTTATGGGAATATTTTTTTATAAACACCATTCTTTAACTTGGTGAAAAATTGGATTTGAAAAATAATCTATTTTAAGAACTTTGACAAATATGTATTTTTAGAAATAAATAATTATTTGGCACAAGGTGCTAAACCCAACCTGGGTACGATATGAACATATTTTTTTTAATAAATTCTAGTAGACATTAAATGATCTCACATAATGAAGTAATACTATTTCAACGAATGAATTGTTTAATTTCATATTTGTAAGTAGAATTTATTTAGCTTTGCTTTAGTATAACCACTAAATTTCCAAGAGTCTCCCCTAGGGACTTTTGAAGGTTTGGGCAGGTTCCTACGGTGTCAAATTAGATCATTATTCTTAGAAGATTTTATTTTAGATGGACATTATCAAATGCTTTCTAATAGTACATTTTTTTCCTAAATCAGACATTTAATGCAAAAGTTGTGTCATCTTAAAACAAAGCTTCTTCATAGTCGACACTTCAGGTAACTCCAAAAACTGTTGTTAGGACAAGTTTTTTAATGTGGGATTTTCAATACTTGCAAGTAAATTTATTTCCTTCCATCCTGTCAAAAAAAAAACATTTCTTGTCGTTAGTGAAAACTAGCATGATAATCCAAGTATAACATTTTCACACATTGTCAGACATTGTCGTGCAAGATACCAAAAAATTCTTCTTTTCTACATAAGAGCTAGAGATCTTCATGTTTTATTTTGATTTTTTTTCTACAAGATGTGGTGTAAATCATCTTATTAACTGTATGGATTCTCATTCTAAAAAATATTGAGCTCACAAAAAAGTAAAACGTGAATTGGCACTTTTTGAACCTCCACTACTTGCACAATTGTTTTGAATATGGTACACCCCTTATATAATCTTGCCCTAAGAATAATTGGTGTTTAAGGAGCTAACATCATGCATAAGATGATGGAAATAAATTTAGATCTAGTATTGTGAAGAATTTTGACACAAAATGAAGTCAAAGTCTATTAATCCACTCAATGCAAGGAAGAAAATGAATTCTCTCTCTACTTCAAATAATATCATCTTTTGGTCTGTGCGAGTAAAGTTGATGAAATTTTGTGAGTATGTCATAAAGTAAGTATTAGTTGAGATCATACAGTCAAAATTAGAAATCAAAGTTGTTTTTGACTTCCATGTTCACTGCACTAGAATTAGCATTTTTGAAGTGTTTTTGGTGGGGAAAAAATAAATCTAGGGGTTGACCTAATTCAATACACCCATTTAATATGATAAAAAAATCTTACTTTGGTTTAGGGTATCCAAACTTTTTAAATCCAATTTTATATAACCTTATCAATCCAATCTAATATAATCTTATTTCCTTAATCCAATTCAATTTTATCATTCTACATCAATTTATATAAATTAATTTAGTTTGATTAAATATTCTAGCTGATACGTTTAATTTATTTTAATTAGTGGAATTTTATTTACTTAGTCTACAATAGATGATGTTGAATGTTACAAGCCTCGGTACCCGTCGTTCCGACCAGGGAAGGTTTTTTTATTAATGCTCCTCATAATAAAATTTGTTTGATGTATTATATTTTAGATTGCAATTTGCATCCCTCGGAACGTCATGTGTTGATCTACGAAACGTTGTCATTCCGTGCGGCAAGGATGGCACGACCGCTAAAGTACTCGCGCGCATTTGCTTCGACGTCAACAATTCCTCCATAGACGGCATTGATCAAGCCGTTCAAGGTGTGATTGCCGACAATCATCACCTGTGGACACCTGATCATGTCATCCTTCACCTTCTCCAGCCTGTCCTCCCCCAGTGCGAGGAGCCACTCTGGAAATGTACGGTTGCCCAAATCCACACGGCGTTCACCAACAACAGCGCGCATGTTCCGGCGAAGTCTTAGGTTTAGGGTTTCGGGTTAGGGTTAGGGTCAGAGGTATGTTTAGGGTTAGGGTTTAGGATTAGGGTTTAGGGTTAGGGAGCAGCGGACAGACAAACTGTCGCCTATTATATAGGTAGATTTTACATAAACATGGATTAATTGCATATTAATATTCACTATCAATTAAATTTTAAAATCCTCAATAAAGCATGCTGTTAATTACTACACAACTTCAAAAATAAATATATTTTCATTAATCCATTCAACTACAACATACTACATGTACATAGAAGTATAAGAAAGAAACATAATACAAGTAATACAAGATCCAAGTTTAAAAGCTCAATTTTCCCCAAAATATGTCATAATGAATTCCATGTATCTTTTGGGTCCGAAACTAGAGGGAAAATACCAAAGTACAATGGGGTGACACCCAAATTGACGCCTTCTGCAATTCCAGGAATAGTATCCACACTACTGCCAAGTTTGACACTCGCCCGAGGGCTAAAAATTTATTATTTTTCCATTAAATTTTAGACACAAAATCATCTTTATGTTGAAAAATTGTGTACCAAATTCAATGCCAGGAGATTTATGCAAAAAAAGATATTCAAAATTTACCAACAAGAGGTAGTTGTAAGAAAAGTTTCACAGCTCCCAACTTTGACACCCTCCCAAGGATAAAAGAATTTTTTCTCATGAAATTTTTGGAGTGGAAACATCTTTATGTTAATTAAATGTGTGAAATATTCAAGTCCAAAATACACACAAAAAAATGATATCCCAAATCTACCAACAGGTGTAGTTGTGAGAAACAAACTTGGGGAAAATCGTTTCACAACTTCCAGCTTTGATAAATCTCCTAGGGCTGAGAACTTGTTATTTCTACATGAAATTTTTGCCACAAGATTATTGTTACGTTGATAACATGCGGGAAATTTTTCAAGGCCAAAAGATACACACAAATAATCATTCAAAATTTAGCAACATGTATGTCCTCCATTAGCGTCAATCACTGCTTGTAACCTAGAAGGCATACTATAATGACATAATTGAAGGAGCTTCGTATCACTAATTGACTTCCACTCTCTTTCAAGAACTACCTTTTACGCATCTATGTTTCTAGGACATGCCTTGCCACGTTGTACTACATCTTTTAGAATATTTCACAAGTTCTTAATGAAATTGAGATTGAGAGAGTTTGCAGGCCAATTGAATTTCTCAAGAAGGCCCGTTTGTCTCCATTCTTCACATATTTTGTTGTGATGGACGAGTGCGCAATCTTCCATGAGCACTACATGTGGAACTAAACTCATGAAATGAGATAATTCCCCTTTGTAAACCACTTTCACGAAATCCTTTGCAGAATGTCAATTTGTAAGCATAAAAAAAAATGACTTTTGCCCTCAAGAAAATGCGCCCAAAATCATCAAGGATGTTCGTCCACTTTAAAAGCTTGGAACTATGAAATTAAATGAATAATGCTCATATGCAATTCTCTAAACATGAAATTGTTTCAAATTTTTCCTAATTTCAAAGATGGATTCATCTATCCAAACAATACGCTCCCAATCTTCTGCGCTCCATCCACGGTACTTCTGAGCAAAAGTCAGCCTTTGATATATGTGACAAGGTATTTTAAAAGGTTTTTTACTGCAATTCCACTGATAGTACCACTTCTACGTAAGAGCCTTTGCATGG
The DNA here is from genome assembly GCA_963971425.1 of Bryoerythrophyllum caledonicum. Taxonomy (NCBI): domain Eukaryota; kingdom Viridiplantae; phylum Streptophyta; class Bryopsida; order Pottiales; family Pottiaceae; genus Bryoerythrophyllum; species Bryoerythrophyllum caledonicum. Next base: position 3,052,797 of record OZ020520.1, on the reverse strand, counting down.
TACGTCCACACACTGGATTGGGGCATATAATGGCAATCTCTGATATTGACGGGCGATGATTATCTTTTGAAGAACGCAAAACACTACGCACATCTCTATCACTAAGTTTTGTAGTGTGACCACAAGGTTCGCGCTTGTAAGTTTCACCACAAGTTATAACTTCCACTATAAGGTTTGTGCTTGTAAGTTCCATCTTCTCTTAATATTTTCACCAAACTCTGAACTGTATTAACGGAAATGCCAATAGCCGCTGGAATTTGAACTTGACTACTCCTTCCCTCACTCATACCTATTATACGTCCACAAATTTCATATGAAATCGCCATTTGAAATATGTTGGACTTTCTTTTACTAGGCTAACAAATTCTTAAACTCTCATTAACAACAATAACAATTCCATACACAATTAGTCACTCAACAACAGTCACTCAATCCCAACACTCAGTCCATTTGACATAACCACATACACATCACTCAACCTAATAGGAATAACGACACATACATCACTCAGCAGGCATAAACATGCATTACTAAATTATCTATGTTTGCAAGCATAAGCAGCAGGCATAACCACATACACATCACTCAACACGCATAAGCAAGCATGACTAAATTACTCATGCAATACATCACTCCATGTCTCACACATAACACACTCTTTCTCTCTGCTCTCACCAGTACTCCAACATTCAATGATCACAAATCACACACAACATTCCCTTAAATTTACACAAATTATAGTGATCAATTGATATTTAGAGGGGGAAACTTCTTCATTCATGTATCATGCAAGTGGTTTCTATTTGATGCAACAACTCCACACTTCTACATTTGGATGTTATTGATTTTTTTTAAGATGCATTTATGATTAGGCGATAAATCACATGGATGAGTTCAATGAGGAATCATGAGGTGTCAAAGATATTTCAACATTTTCACCATGTCCTTGAATTGGTTATTGTAGTTACACACGTTGGTAGATTTTGAATAATTATTTTTGTGTGTATCTTTTGGCCTTGAAATATTTGACACATGTTATCAACATAACAATAATCTTGTGACAAAAATTTCATGTTGAAATAAAAAATTCTCACCCCTAGGGAAGCTGCTAAAGTTGGAAGTTGTGAAACAATTTTCCCCTATGTTTCTCGCAACTACATCTATTGGTAGATTTGGAATATCATATTTTTTGTGGGTCTTCTGGACTTTAATTTTTTCACACGTGTAATTAACATGAATATGTTTCCAATCCAAAAATCCCATGAGAAAAAAAAAACTTCTTCAAGCCTTGGGAGGGTGTCAAAGTTGGCAACTGTGAAACTTTTCTTACTGCTACCCCTGGTTGGTAAATCTTGAATATATATTTTTTTATAAATCTCCTGGCCTTGAAATTTGATACACTTGTTCTCAAGATAAAGGCGATTTTATGTGTAAATTTTCATGGTAAAATAACAAATTTTCAGCCCTCCGGAGAGTGTCAAAGTTGGCAGCAGTGTGGGCACTATCCCTGGAATTGCAGTGTTGGTAAAACAATAACATTGGACGTGGTCAAGTGGGTGAAGTTTATTAAATAGAAGCACATGACTCGAGCAGTCAAAGTGTTGAGCTATCAGTGAAGCTTTCAAGCAGACGAATGGTGATTTCAAGCATGACATTAACCCCCAAAATCACTTTGTTGTGCATCAAATTTGTCATGCACCAAGAGCCGTAGATCATAGTGGCATGCCTCGTTTCGAAACAGTGTTTCAAATCCTTTCAAAATGTTTCAAAACATTTCAAAAAAAAATTGAATGAAATGTAGAGAGTGTTTCTAAAACTATTATACTGTATCTTGCACCAATACATCAAATTATATATATTGTATATTGTATATTTGTGCAGTATTTCAAATTTATTCACCTCTACAAAATGAGTTTCACTTGGAATGGAGAAAGAACATACAATTTGTAGTACAATCAAAACAAATGACACTCAAAACTGAATAACACTAATTCTATCAAGAGCAATGTGCACAGATCGTGAGGCCATTCAAGGTGCACGTATCAAAATGAAAGCATCGACCACAACAAAATTCAGAAGGAGCGAGTTGTCGCCAGTCTTCATGACAATACACCATAGATAGTCTAGCTTGCAGAAACTATGTTCACGATTGAATGATCTAGATTTAGTTTGAAGGAGACGGTTATGTAGACCTTCAAACACTTTCTCTGTTTCAGCACCTACTTGGGTAGTGCACATGTGGCACACAAATTGTCACCTAAACCACATTGTTGCCATATCAAAGAGTACAGGGCACACGACAAAGGGAATGATTCACATCCAAGCTGCAAGTCATGACGTAAGAGTTATTCTTCCTTGTCAACAAAGAGTGAAAACACTTGCACAAGCCTACGACGAACAAGCAAGCCTCTGAAATCATCATGGCTCGTGCCATCCTACTGAGTCAGTCCTCTACTATCATCACCTACCATGTTACATTATGCTTTTATACAACAGCTGCAGCTTCCGAGAGAGGTTTCCAATTTTAAACGGGGACAAAAAACCAGGGAATAGAGCCATCCAGTCTAAATCACAAAATTGAGCCCCCAGGGTCCGAGCCTGCCTTCTGTGCAGCTTCACACTCGGTGGCAAGGTCCACAAATTCATTCAGCAGACGCTGGATCGCTCTATTCGACGCCATGGCAGGCAACACCACCTCCTTCAGCAACTCCCGCTTCCTGAAGCCCTGTGCGCAGAAAATCCGAAATCATGAGAAGGAAAAGAGCGCTTAAACAAACAAAACTATTTCCAAAGCAGTAGCTAATACATCATCCAATCGACAGAGCAGACAATTTGGGTACGAAATCTTACAAGAATATCAGGTTTCCAGGAATGTAAATACTCTCCAGTACTCGACTGGGAAGCAGGACTGAGATGCACAGGTCCCATTAGCTCTTCACAAAGTTCTCTTAGTCGTGCTTCGTCGCTTTCCCTGTAATATTTGCGAACACGTCAAACGCCCTTCCTCAATTCATCTGGAGAAGCAGACAACCTGTATTATTTTTACACGAATGACGGTTCTCAAGGCACTTACTTCGTTAAGGAGCGCGCGTATGCAGTAAGACACCTGCGGTATTCACTCGCAGACTTCAACGCCAGAGCGGAACTCATTTGCACTTCCAGATGGACTCGTGTCTGCCACTTCTCCTCAGCCAGGGACAATCTGATCACACACCACATCTTTCAGCCTCACGTTCCGACCGTATTTTCCACCGAACAAACAGATTTGGATGCCATAAACAGGTCCATGCTTTTCAATTTCAACACGATAGATAAATCTCTTCACGATGGAGGCGTAGAAAAAGGCAGTTACTATCCTTCGATGACGCAGGTCAATCTAGGGGAAAAGACTGACCGGTTCCAAAGGAATGATGGACCGGCCGCTCTCGCAACACCTGCCTGAAGGAGGGCAAGTTCTCCGTTGTCAGCGGATACTGCACTATCCGGCCATGTGGAGACAAAATTAGACGCCGGAAATGTGTCGTCCGCGACTCTCAACCAACAGCACATACCCAAGTTGAAGATGAAAGCATGCCGATTGGCCAGCACTACAAGCGGAGCTCCTGCCTTGGAAAGCCTCGCCGAAGCAAGTTTCATGGTCCCTGTCCCACCAGTCAAGGTCTCAGAACACATGTACTCAAGTTTTCACAACAAGCACCAGAAATCAGCAAACACGACCTAGGATCCCAGAGGAAGATTCTATGGTCTGTGACCAATGAGTCATTTGTGGACCACAACAGGAATCGTCAGGCTTATCATCCTTCTGAGAGCGTATCAGGAAGGAGCTGCTCACCATTGCTCGACAACATCGAATTGGCAGAGGTGGAGTTCAGAAGAGGGCCGAGTGATTCGTGAAGCAGACGTTTGGACTCTTGCAAATCCCATAAATGAAGTGATCCATTCCGTGTAACCACCATTAATTTCCAGTTCTCGTCACAGTCCATAAACACTGCTGCCGATCCCAGCATCATGCTCGGCTGTGCTCTGCGTCCAGCCATTGTATAAATCTGGAGACATGTCGGCATCTACTTTAGATTACAATAAAATGTGCGGTGAGAGTTCACCAAGGAGACTAACTCAGCAGGAAAGTGCTTCATGCATTATAATAGGAAAATTCACACATTGATGTAAAGATGCAGACTTAGGACTAGACAAGAATAGGAACAGCTTCCAAGAGAGCGAAAATTACAGATGTGCCAGGACAGTGCTGCAACCTTACAGATGCGAGAAGAAAAAACACTAACGTACCTGTAGACTTCCGTCTCCACAAGCTACAGCCCAAAAGTTGGAGTTTCCGGCCAGGGCAGTAGGCATGGACACCAAGAAATCACACCACCGAACCTCGCCACCTTGAGAGCAAATAACCTTCGCCTTGGCGGAGCTTTCACGTATTGAGGTGGGAGCTGCGGAGCCCAAAACTGATCCTGAGTTCATAGTACACTCCGCAGGCCTGGCTTCCAAGCAGATGGGAGCGCGCCCTCTAGAATCTTCACCACCAGCACCGTCAGGCGCTCGGATCCTGATCGACAGCACGCCCTCCGGAGTGGTCATCCTCTCGGCCGGCACGACCATGTCCACCTGCGCGCCGCCTGGAATATTCGGCGGCCCTTCGTTACCTGCACCAATAGCCACAACAGCAGCTGGGCTGGAGCGAGCAGCCGAGGCTAGCTCGTCTAACGCAGCTCCATTGCTTCGTTTCGCTGGCGGGACGATGTACTCTTCCGGCAGCTTCCGCTTGGGCACAGCTTCAACAGTTTCATCGCCCTGTTTTCTGAACTCGGCGGTAGGAGGAGCATCATATTTTGCACCGCCGCCGTTGCCAAAGACGTCCTCCCCTCGTGGTGGCCCCAGAGGCTCAGGTATGATCCTTCGCCGCCCATCAGGCCGCCTGTACTCTGTCTGCTTGACTGGACTCGGAGTTATTCTCATGGGAGGAGGAACGCTGCCGTTGCGAACATCTGCAGCTGCTGCTGCTGGGGGAGGGGGCTTGGGAGGCACCTTGGTGGGCAGTTTTGTGGGCACCTCGGGAGTCACGGCGCCGTTTGCATCTTTCGGCACAGCTTTTGGTGCCTCGGTGGTGGTCGAGTTTGCAACCTTGGCCATTGCTTTAGCCGCTTCAGCGGTTGCACTTGGAGCACTTATGGCTTTGAGCACTGCTTTGGCTGTCTCAGTGCTTTTGGCACTTGGAATCTTGACCATTGCCTTGGCTGCTTCGGTGGTGGGAGCATTGCCACTTCCCCACTGCTTTGCTGCGGCTGCCTCCAGCATTAGTTGCGCTGGGCTTTCAGCTACAGTCGCCTGAAACATGAAAACAGGCATACGGATGATGACAATAGAAAACTGTACAAGGTACCCCACATATCAAACTAAAAAGAAACAACGTCTTCTTCAGAAAGCAGAGGGGATACCAACCTGTCGCACGCGAAGATCACCGTAGCGGCTCTTTTTGAACTCTTCCATCTCGGCATCTGAGATCTTTTCACCCAATTCTTTGACTTCAAATTGGAAAGACGCCACAGATCCATCTAGAGAGCAGCAGAAGAGCGTGTAACCATCTGGGCTCCTGTTTGACAAATGAAGATGTCAGATTTGATAGAGCTTTTCACAATTTTCTACTTACTTCTAGAGTTTTACAAATATGACGTGGCACTTTAGTGCAAAAACAAAAGCACACGTTCAAAAGTAAAAGACACGTCAAAGAAAGACACTACAACTGCTTAGAAAATCACGTGACCTTAAAAAGTCGGGAGACGCACCAGGAAAGATCAACCACACTTTGCTGGAAGAAATGCTTTCCAATAAAAACTGGACGAGGGCTTCCAGTTGTCCACACGGAAATGCAGCAGTCCTGGCTCCCGATCGCAATAACATTATAAGGCGCTGCGTCTTTCTTCGAAGAAGAGGAACCGTTAGCTCCTACAACTCCATTTCCAGCTCCTGAACTTGCTTCATCGGAAAACGGCTTCTTAACCTGATACAGACATAACACCAAAAAATCAATACCCTCAACAAGATTCCAAACAAAACGTACTAAATTTCACTCCTAAGGATCTCTACAAATCAAGCCTGAAAGATTTAATTTCAGCGCTGAAAACCTCCAAGTATCTCAGCTAGTATCAGTTCTCACCTTTCGGAACATAGAGTGGTTGAACCGGACTGCCACAACCGGCGCATTATGGCCAACAAAATCAAAAGACGCCATCCACTCCCCTCTCTCCAAAACTGGCGCTGTATGACTGGGATTCTGAAAACCGTGCGTCGTGGCAATGAAGTGCCCACATGGTGACCATCCCAACCGCCTGAAAAATGTAGACCCGACCTGCAGAAGGTTCGAAGAGAAGATGTAAGATGTAGTCCCAGACGTAGTTCAAACCAAGAGACAAAAATGAGTAATCAGTTTCTGAGAGAGACTCACAGTCTTCTCCCACGGCCCTTCCACGCGCTTCACCAGGGTCCAGTTGCTAGTTCGCCAAATAATTACAGATTTGTCGTCGGACTGGGTTGCTAAAAATGAGCCAATCGGATCCCAGGTTAGCCCCTTCACCAGGCTCTCATGGCGAGGTAGCACCGCGAGCGGCGCGCCAGTGGACGCCTGCCAGATGCGAACCGTGTTGTCCAGACTGCAACTCGCAAGCTGGGTGTCGTCCGGTGACCACCCAAGATCCACCTACTTCATGGAACGCACACACAATCAACCAAACCTCCAATTTAGTGAGTGCCCCTGGGAATGAGTCAGTCACCAAAAACCTTCCTCACTCACAAACCATGGCGAAGTCTCGAGTTAGAGTTATTTGTAAAGTCACCTGAAGTTTAAATAATAACAAGATCGGCTCGCAGGAGAGAAAGGCGGATCATATTCATCAGAGACAGCTACAACTACTTTGGCAGACCACCAAGCTCTTGTGACTATTTTGAGTGGGGAAAGAGCAGTCGAAAGAGGGGGAATCTTATTGAAACTTTGGGTGACTTTACAAACACCTCTAATACGACATCTCTTCACGCAGTTGTTCACAGAATAATACCAAGTACAATCAGATCCGCATTCACCATGGAAAAGTAACATAATATATACATGAAAACGCAGGAGAGAAAGTATAGTAAAGCAAAAGAAGGGGCAACTTTACAAATAACTCTAGTACGATGTCTTCTCATGCAATTTTAAGCAAGGGATCCCAGCTCTCATTCACCATGACAAGGTAACAAAGAGGGACAGAAACCTCATACCACATCGGCAGTGTGACCACGCAGCGTGAGGAGCACCTTCCAATTCTCCACATCCGGGGGCTCTCCGCTTCCGAACTCCGTAGTGCCAGACCCGGGCCGCTTCTCGTGAACCAGCACCACCTGGTCGTCGGATCCGGAGGCGATGCGCTGCCCGCATTTCGCCCACCGCACGCAGTTCACAGACCCGAAGTGGTCGCGCAACGTGGCCAGCAGCTTCGTGTCTGATTCAACCGCCTCCTTCTGAGCTGCCAACAGTCTCATGTTCCATATCCGCACCTGTCACAAAACAAAACAAAACAAAACAAAACAAAAATTAAATTAATAAAAAAATCAGTCAATTACAACACCTTCAAAAACACATGTCAACCAAAAATCCATGTTCTGCAACAACAACCTTCACATTGTCAAACCTCATCCATCCAAAACCAAAAGTGACGCTCAAACAAAAACCAAACTCATACAAAAGCAAACGTCCAAAATCTCTTCAAAAAAACTGATCAAAAAACCTAAGACATACTACAGTACCCACATTAAGGGTTTGCACGTCTCTGAAACAAAAGTCCACAATCTCTTCAAGAGAAAACCTAAAACTAAAGTCAAAATTTTCAAAAACCTAAGACACGCTCACATTAAGGGTTTCCACGTCTCAAGTCCACAATATTTTCCAGAAGGGGTAAAAAACAATTTAAAAGTGATAGAAAATTGCAAAAACCTAAAACATACAACAGGGTTTTCCCCATATCAAAAAGCAGACGTCCGCCATCTCTTCAAGAAGACACCATAAAAACAAAAATAAAAACCCCCACACGAGGCAGAAAGAATGGTGGCACCTTGTGATCGCCTCCGGCGGTAGCGAAGCGGAGCCCATTGGGCTGCGTGTCGATGGAGAAAATCTGGAGTCCGGCATGGCGCAACCACGTCGGCTTCTCCACGATCATGGTGGCGCGTGCACCTCCCCTCCGCCCACGCCCAGCCCCTGCGTGGGCAGGGCCGCGCTAGCGTCGTGACAGAGAGGAAACCAACAACAACACCACCTCCCACCTCGCCCGCCTCGCAGATGGGTTTAAGGCTCACAAAACCCCCATCTCCTCACATCCAAATTCACCATAGCCTTGGAGAGGGGGGAAAAAAAACCCACGTCCAATTTTATTAGAAAAAAAAGGGGGGGGGAGTGGGAAAAACCTAACCTAACCTAAGAGATGTTACTACTACATTGAGTGAAGAAAAAAAACAACAACAGAATGAAGTTGATGTTGTTGTTGTTGTTGTGACTCGCAGAAGCTGTGAGTTCTAACCCTTGAGAGCAAGAGCCGAGTGAAAAAAGAATTAAGGGAAAAACACACAAGTGTGTGGAGCGCGATGGATGAAGAGATGTTGTGTGTTTCTACTACTACACAATCGAGGATGTTGTTGTTGTGGTTGTTGTTGTGGTGGCCAATGTTTGGGAAGGTGGAGGGTTAGGTTACTTAACCTTCACCCAAGGTTGATCTATTTAACCCAATGAGCTTCTTATTTTCTTTTTGGGCGTGCGAGGATCTACTAGTGTTCTAGATCATGCACAATGGCATCTATGCAATGGATACATTTCAGCTCGAAACTCTACAACTTCGTTTCACGGAAGTCATTGTAGCTCGTTGAGGCGATGGTTTCAGTAGATGCCCATCTTCCTCCACTTTTAAATCATGGTCTATTTTTTTTCTTTGAGGTGGCCTGTAGCGCTTTCTTTGACAGAACGACCCATATATGGTTGATCAGCTTTAAAGGGTTAAAGGGTTGACAATAACTAGAGAGATCTACTTTTTTAAACTAGAGTTTTACCTCTTTTATTTCAATCTGTTTTTTTAATGATAGTGCAAAATTTTAGATCCGAAAGGATATTCTAGAAATGATGAAAGCTTTTTTTTTGGGTAGTTGAACGTCTTCTTTAGCCTCATTGTTTTCCCTTGAAATTTTGACAATGTGTGCTTTTGAGTTTTCCTCAAGATGAATTATTTTACTAACTATGTTTACAATGGGCACCCTCTTTGATTAGTACAGATAGTTGTGCTCTCGGTAAAAACCCGCATCTAAGATAAAAACTTGTAGCAGTTGCTCTGCTTGACACTAAATTTTAGTGCAGTGATGAAAGCGGCATCTAAGATCGCATGCAGTCGTTTCTTTTACGCTAGGTTGATGTGAAGTTTTTGTGGAAAAAGTAAAAGCATGTGTACTTGCACTGGCAGGGTCATGAATGGGCATCTGGACTGAAAAAAGTCAGAGTGGGGTCTATTCTTTTTTTCCAGTTTGCAAGTTCACATGTGTGTGGTTAAGGTTCCAACTTCGGTATTACTTTTATGGAATATAAAATTCAGGAGAAGGTCTTTGTAATTTCCTTTATGCTACTTTTTGGATGAGTTTTGAAGTAAGTTACATGTAACTTAACCCTTTCACGCATGTGAGGTCCTAGTAGGGTCGATTTTGATGTTTTTGCTCTTCTAACTCTTTCTACAATTGGCCATTGTCTCTCACGTCTTCTAAGCACATTTCACGCTCCATGTTAGCTTTCCAACAAATCTCTCCAATCTCCAATCCATGGAGGCATCAGCAAAGTGTAGTAATTTCCATGAAGTGGGGTCGTGCTAAAATATACCGACTTTGTAGATGATGTTTTGCCTAATCTATTATGCTCCTAGATTCTTCCAGGCTCTCATGGCCCACGTAGGCATTAAAGGGTTAAGTGTATCCAATGATGATGGAAGTGTTAGCATTTCAGGGTTTTTTTTACTTTTCACAGTACAAAAATCCAAGACATGGGTGAGATTCACGCAAGTTATCGGAGCTCGCGGGTATGCTATTCGCAAATTACTATGAAAATGCCCACCTATGGGCGTGTCCAATGATAATAAAAAAATGGAGCTTGGTCAATAAGATTGGCATGCTTATTTCTTAAAAACATGATATCTTTAAACCGTGTAGATGGATGGTAAGGCAAGGGGGGTGTGGAGGAAACTTGGCCCTATTTTTATATTGGAGATGGGCCCTAGGTTTAGACCAAGGAGGGGTCTCCAACGGTAACTTGGGGCCACAAGCCCCAAATTTGGCCTAAAAAATCCAAAAAAAACTTTTGGACCCTTGAAATTAAAAAAGCCATAAAAAAGAGGCCTACCCTAGCCCATCCTCCTGGGACATCCGTCTATATAAAATAAAGACGTCCCACTTGGGATGTTGGCTTTCCAAAGTTACTGGGAGGGTGAAGGTAAAATTAGGGTGTGCAAGTCGAATTCTATTTTGGCTCTGTGCTTGTTATTTGGAGCGATAATTGAACCCAAAAGGACCAAGGCAATTTAGAGGAATGAGTACTCCATTTGATTAAAATTTGTGAAGACTAACTTTTTACGAATGTAACCGTAGGATCTCTTCTTAAAATCATACGAGATAATTTGGTAAAAAGTTTATGAATTTTATTACTGTGTCGATTAAAATACAATTGCTATCGAAGTAGAAAAATTTGTCTCCTAAATGGACACTTAGTCCTTTAGGGATTTGACTCCATAAGCACATGATTAGGTTAGGCATGAATTCAACATTGGATTCATGCCTAACCTTGAATTGAGTGTGAGTCTCCTTCTGCTCTGAGCCCCCATGACCCTGTTCCTATTCTTGAGTGAAACTGATTTAGCCCTGTGACCGTGTCATTTCTTTTGTCATAACATTCTAGAACCAATGCTAGGGCTCTCTCTTAGGGATGTGCATTCACTACACCGTTCCGTGAATATAGTGTAGACTAGACTATTTGAAATTTCCTACACTAATTGAAAATTTACATGCAATTGTTGATTGATACACACTTGCTTGAGAACAAATACCCAATCAGAACTTGGCATGCACATGCTTTGATGGAAATTAGTGTGAGTGATCTACATCAATAATCCCTCTACACTATATTCAGTGTTTAGTGTAGTGATTCTCAGATGCTGAATTTTATCATGGTTATTGTTCATTCCCTCAATGGCATACATCTATTTCTTCTTTTTTATTAGTTTCTTCCAATTTGGTCATAACCCTTTAGCGCCCATGTCATGTTTCTTCAAAACCAAGATATGTGCTGATTTTTTTCATATTCTAAGTTTGGAGGAAAAGTAATGCCTAATCTTAGTATCCAACCTTACAAATATTGAATTCAACCCATGACCTGAACTTTGGGGAAATTTGCACAACATCCTACAGTTGATGGAATAGATTATAGTGTTTAAAGATACTATATATTCGTCTTGAAATTTGTGGACTTTAGAGGATATACTACTTATCCATCAATAGATTCTTGCAAGAATTTTTGTACTTTGAATAAAAGAGTTTCACATGTGCACTAGGTTGATAGCTTTGCATTGACACATCATACGTGAAAAAAACATTTATACATGATTATTGATGATTTTTTAATTTACTTTTGTGTACTTGATTGTATGCGAAATTGTTCCAAACTTGTACGAATTAAAACGGAAGTTTTGTATGTGATGAGAGAGATCAACAATCACCAAACAATGAAGAACCTCTAAAAGACAAATTTCAATCAAAATTGAAGACCAAAACCGTTTTTCATGTGTATGAAATACATCATAGTATGCAGTATGATATTTATTGTACTTCAGTGTATTTCATGTAATGTGTGCGCAAATATAAACTTCACATTTCACAACCTGGTTTGTCATGGATTTCATGAAAATTGAGTTTTAACACCTCGAGAGTTCAATTTTGGATCTTGTAGGCTCTAAAGGATAACTCTTCAATACCACACTAGCTATGGCACGACCACCATCTACGAGTGTAAAAGATTCTAAAAAGTATTATCTTCTGTAGTTGTAGATTGATGGCAGTGCCATAGCCAGCCTGGTGTTGAAGAATTGGGATTTGCCTACTGACCCTAGTCGAGCGTTGAGCTGAGCCACATGCTCGGCAAGGCTTGGGAGGAGTGGGACAAAACCTGCCCCTATTTTAGTTTGGAGTGGGGCCCTACTTGATCCATCGGGGCATTTCAAGGGGTAATTTAGGGCCGTAGGCCTCAAATTTGGCAAAAAAAATTCCAAAAAAAAACCTCTAGGATCCTAAACGGGCAGGGCCAGAAAAATAGACCCACCCGAGGTTGAGGTTTGGTGCAACGCTCGACCAGGGTCAATAAGGAGATCCGAAGAATTGATGGTTCTAAGTTCATTTAGGCCTCATCTTCCTCAAAGGCTACTAAATGAAAATAAGGAAGGATTCAAAAGAGCCTCTAATTAAGAGATAATAGAGATTTATCTCATATAATAATTGTAGAATGTTTTAAATTGACACCATACAAACCTCAAAAAAGAATGTTGTAAATTGACACCATACGAACCCGCCTTAACCTTCAAGAGTCCCCCGAGGCAACTCTTAGGAGTTTACGGGTTGAGTAAAACATGATTATCTTGAGGCCAGTTTCATCTTCACCATCCAATAAACTCTCTGAAAAAGAATTGGATGAAAAACAATCATGTACAGTACATCAATCATTATCCTCATTCACTTTTTGGCTGCTCCGTCCTGTAGGGGTTAAAAAGTAAAAGTGTCTGTACCTGAACTATCTCTATCTCTTTGGTGTGACAAGCACTACAGTTTACATGTCACATCACGGATGAAGTGAGTGGATGGTGTGGGAATGATACCTCAAAGGTGCCGTAATTTGATGGAGTGGATGGTACACAGTGTCACATTCTGGGCCATACTAGCAGGCGCCCACAGGCAGTCACAATCAAAGTGAAGTGGCTGTGACCTCACCTGTTACAGTGGAAACACAACCTCGGGACCTCAAGGTCAAAAGCGTACCACCACATTGCATTGTCGATGAAACCTGACACAACCCCCTCAAAGAATAACACTCGACCACGAGAGCGTTTAGACGCTGCAAAAATGTCAGAATGGATCTGCCTTGCTCAGAGATGAATTACAAGGGGATCCAAACCAAACCTCATGTTCCTGCACGGTATCTCATCTCTGGTACCATTGATGATTCATTCGGGATGGTGTAGTCCAAAATACCAAATATATCATCACCATCAGTTCTAGAACCAAAAGACCTTGCTCGAAACTCCTAGAATCATTCCTACATGAAAATCTCACCTTGCAACATCTAGCAAGTGTTCTTTCGCCTACTAGCATATACCCGATAAATTGCGATTCCAGCGATTGCGACAGTCGTTCCAACTGCATCCACACAAACGTGACAGCCACCCCAGTGAGAAACTACTGAGTAGAAGACACTCACGCAACCTACAAATGACTAGATAGATGTATCTTATGCGCACACTTCCAAAAAGTTCGACTTCAGTATTCAACTACCAACCACTTCTGAGCTTACCAGCAGCAAGTGTAAGAGATCGTTTGACCAGGCGTCGATAGTGCTTGTGATTCCTGCCTTGTTCTGTTTCAGGTATACTCAAATGTGGACGTTGAGCGGCATCAACAATTCGTCGGAATAAGTTGCCAATATCTCCCAATTTCATACTCACCGATATCGGAGCTTCAATTCCCATTTCAGTACAAACCTGAAATAGAAGAAACGATTTACTATCAGATGACTCTGCTTGACAGGTAAATGATACAAATAGTAAGCTCAGACTCATCAAATTAAACTGAACAGAACTCCCACTTTCCAAGAGTTACAATCGACATGAAGCAAACGAACTGCGAAAGAATGTATTTCATACCCGTGCAGCATTCTGTACACACGAAGAATCAGATTCGAGATCGTCTTTGGCAGCGATCAACAAACAAGGTACCTCCAGCCCATTCACTTCTCCATGAGCTGCTATCTCCACTAACAACTCATGAGCTCGGTTCCAAGATGCTGCATCTGAACTGCGGTTTCACAGACAACTCAGATTGGACTCCAACATCATCTTCATCATCATCATCATCATCATCTTACATCTCTTTCCACGAGTAACTAAGGACTAGGAATACAAGAGTCCAAACCTGTCATAGACAAAAGCAGCCACATCACAGTCCATCATGGCGTCCTTTTTCTCTAGGAGGCTCGCAACAGATTCCTCGTTCACTTCCCTCAATATCAAAGTCTTCTTCGAACCCTGCATCGCAGCAATATACAATAAGGCCCAATACACGACCTCCACATTTGTGCACTTCCATTAAAACGAAGATTAAAACGTCTACAAATTCACGAAGGTTGACCATGTGAAAATTGGCCATACTCATTCATATCAAATCGGCATTCGACCATGCTAAGAATTATGGACATACCCCAATTTGCTCAACAACATTGGCTACACAGTGAACTCCTTTGGTATGTTCAGAAGCTTCATTGTAAGGCCTGCACAGCCTCACAAACAAGAAGAAAAAGTAGTTTTAGATGTCTATCAATTAAACCTGCGATACCAACAATAATAAGTCTTCATTCACTCACAAATGTACCCATCTCTCTCAATCCCCCGCACCGGAACGAAATGAAGAAACCAGAATCCTCAGAAGTCATTGTCGATCTATTTTGTAGAAATATGCAGATTCAAAAAAGTGAGTGCAAATAAGTGAAAAACTATGCGTTTCAGACTGCCACCACAAGACACCCAGCCTCAATACAATCGCAAAAATGTGGCCAAATACCTTCCCACAAGGGCATTCAACAGAGCTGATTTCCCACTGTTGGTTGCTCCAAAAACGTAGGCTTGAAACACCACCCGCTGTGAGCGTTGCTTCTTCCTATCCAAACGACGGCGACGCGTGATTCGAAAGGCTGACGATGCATCTCCAGGATACCCTATGTATATAAGGTGCGCCAAACTCTTCTGGGGCTCCATCAAGGCCATCAAACTCCACTGCAACCAAATCAAACCATACTGTTATCCAGTTCGTCTGTCCCACACATCATACCGACAAACTCTTCTCCATTACGTGTTCTCTTGTAAAGAACAGAGGCAAAGCCTTACTATGTCAGTGGAGTCCAGCTTAAGTTCATCTACAATGCACACACCTTTAAAATAAGCGAACACGCCACAAAATTGAATAGATCACTTCAATTGTAATAATTCACAGCGTACACAATGTGCATGAACGTACTTCACAAGAGTGTAATTGTGCTTTAGGATCATACCAATGATAGAAAGCCATTCAGTGTTAATCCACCCACACTGTTAGTTTCAGCAGCGTCATGATAGATCGACTCCTCCCAAGGGCTGCAACATCATCACAGTGGTCAGTCCTCTCTCTATAATTTCAATCAGTAAACCAACAAACTACGATGAAGCAGAAAATGGTAAAAATGTAAATGGCAACCCACCTGGAAGGAGCAGTGGAGAAAAGTTCCTCCAGCTCTTGCAACTTAAGTGCACCATCCTGCATACATCATGATAATAATCAGGATTCTTAACTTCTACCTAATTTACCAAGACAGTTGAACGTGTGTAGATAAATGGAAGTAGTTCTCATCCTAACAATTCAAAACGACATCACAAATAAATATCAACACAGGAACGGGCAGCGTTGCCAAATTCTACGAGAAGCGAGGTAAATTAATGAGTTGCTTACCCCATCGAGATCGAAAGCCGTAAACACTCTTTTCAGAAAATCGGTCGCATTTTCAGTTAACTCGACGCTCTGTAAAATGAAGATAGAGAGATTAGTGAACCGAAAATAGATAGATTTAAAACCAAGTGACCAATATCGATTCTAGAGAAACTACTGCCGGTGTGAAAACGCATCCACTGCTCTAAAACATAGTTGCTTCACTGCATGTAAAAGCTACAGCATGATGCTAATACTTGGAACTTTAACTTCCAGCTGGATCTCCGATACCTGGTCAGGAGCTCGCTTCAGCGATGGACACAATAGCACGTCATCCCGAAGCTCAATCTCATCATTGTAGCCAAATTTTCTCAGCACAGTCCAAGTGGTCTCCAACCGGCCACGCTCAATGAATAGGGCATGAAGAAAAAGAAATCCAGTAAGCGTCAGCCCGTCGTTGCTCACACCCTCGGCCATCTTCTCAGATACCACCTTCTTCACTCCTACTACCTCAGATGGCTGCAAAGGTGCATTAAAGCACTTCACCTGATCCGTAACACCACATCAGCATTCACAAACGAACAGACTCCTTGCAACTGATTACTACAAGCTCAGCCGAACAAAGGATGAAATGACCGTCAGGGAACACAGATAAAATACCTGAAAGTCATTGAGCTCCGCATCATTCAGAGTTCCATCTCTATCGTGGTCGCAGAGGATAAAGATTCGCTTCAATGCTCGCACACAACGTGGCTTCAGCGTCTGAGATTCCTGGTCAAAAAGAGGCGCAGTTGGATGCAGAATTGCTTTCTGGGCATAATAAAATACCTCAGCGACCTGCAAAAAACATGCAGCAACAGTTTTCAGTTCCTTGGCAATGTCATTTGTGACCATAACGTCTCCCGCAAAGTTCACAACAGAAGAAATGCCAGATCGTAGAACTCAATCGCTCAATTGATGCACAGAACAGCGCCCACAACGTCTGGCCTAGAATGACATTCTTCCTCCCACATTGTACCACAAAACAGTCCAAAAATAAGATCTGAACCCCATTTTCAAAATCCCTTAACAAATGTGCTTCTAAGGCCATGCTCGTAACATTGTTCAGAAAATGATCCAACGAAAAAGAATTAGCAAAAAGTACCTGAACTTGCTTGATGGATGAGCACTCAATACAAGTCTCGATTTCCCGAAACTCGTGCATAAGTGGAGCCATTACTTGCTCGAGGCTAGGCTGCCGATCATCACGAAGATCCAGCTTACAACCGACCACAATAACAGGCACCGTGATCTGCGCACCAACACAACAACCACAATCAATGAAACTCCCGAAAAACCTCACCAATGCAGAACACTGAAAAACACAAAATCACCACGGCACAAACCTCCAGAGCCCGAAGCTCAGGCAACCAGTGAGAAGACAGCCGCTCAAGCGTTTGCGGTCGGTCGCAGGCATAGGTCAGCACAATGGCGTCCGCTCTCTTGCACTCCGCATCCGTCTTCGCCTTGTCTTCTTGCCTGAACACATCAACACCACATCGTCAACATCCAAGAACCTCTTAACAGAACTCAATCCTTGCAATTCCAACAGAAAACGCTCCTAAATATCCAAAACAACTTCAAACGCCACCACTCCAAGTGACCTAATCCTCCAATTCCACATCACAGATACAACCATTTGCCTTCACAATCGCAATCCAACTACACATTCCCAAACATAACCTCAACCTTGCAAAACCCTAGAATTTTGAACACCAATGTCACAACACATTGCTCTCAGGCTACCATCGCCGTCCACTCCACCTCCGAAACCGAAACGAAGAGAGAGAAATACGCACCTGGAGGACGTGTCGTGGATGACGAGCGGGACGCGATCAGGATAGAAGTCATGCGGCAGGCGCGTGGGCGGCAGCACGGGAGGCACGCGCTCCGGGAAGGAGTCGGTGGCCACAGCGGTGATGAGGCTGGTCTTGCCCGTGCCCGCATCGCCGATGACAACCACCTGACAGCGCGAGCGCCGCTCGCTCGCCATTGTAGTGGAAGAATAGAGCCTGAGAAGCGCGAGAGCGAGCAGGCCTGCCGAGAGCGGCGATGGTGGCGGCGACGAGTGCGCTCCTGGTCGTCGTCACGAGGCACAATGCGACGCCTCCATCGCCTCCCAATGCGAGCGAGCGAGCGAGCGCGCGAGCTTCGTGACGACGAGCTACTTCACTTCTCTTCACTACCATCCCTCTTTACAAACACAGGGTACGACCACGGTATCAAGGTAGTGCCACACGGGTGTTGGATGAGTATAACAAGGATAGCAGCGGTCTTGTCCGGAACGGCACCCGGGTATCTAGAGGGCACCTAACTAGATTCATCCGGGTATCAGGAGCAGCAATCCCAGAATCAATTTCTTGAAATGTTACGACCTGCACTTCAACCTTGAGTCGAGAACCGTATGTACAGGCACGTATTTTACGCTCTAGAGTACCAAAACTGTATTAGATTTTAGCAAGACTTACAAGGTTTCTTGCATGGATTGAAGATTCTTCAATTATGATCTTTCATTTGAAGGTCGTTTAAATATTTGAACCTTATCATGTTCAAATACAACACCATTCATGTAAAATACTTTGGCCACTGATCGCACCTTCTGACGTATAGGGTTAAAGGGATCAAGAAAGCTATTCAAGCACAAAAAAAATGTGGAAGTACCTGGACCATACCCTGCAATATCTGTGATATACCTAGATGATATCTTGTAATATCATGCTATACCTATGTGATACTCGTGGATATCGTATCAAAAAGTGGCTAAATACTTATGAAGCATTATGACTTAATTTCATTGCCTTTTTCCTTTTTTGATAGTGTATAATTTGCGGCCCAAATTTTCTTGTGGCTTCTCAACTAATTTTAGCCAATTTGAGAATTTCTAATCATAAGTCTTGAAATCGGTCACTGATCATTGCCTCAGGAGTTGGGTTCCTTGGTTCTGTCTTTTCTTCATACTTGCAATTGATTTGACCTATTCAAGAAGTGCAAAATACGTATAGTGACTAACACAAATAGCTGGAAAATACACCCTGATCTACAAATCTAAGTAACAATTCTACATAAGTCTTTATAAAATTGTGGAAATTTGAGCGAAAGATCATATCGCTGCAACAGACATTTAGCACAACATTCATCTTAAAAATTGCCAAAAATGAAACACATGATATGGATAAACAACTCTCTATGTTAAAAAATAATTTGGTTGAAAGTAGAACCATGAGCTACCAAATAAACCTAGTAGCTTGGAGATACAACCACCAAGCACACTGGATGACTACCACTCTGTACTTGATAAACATCACCAACTCTTTGAAATATAGACATGATCATCTTCTTCATTTCAATGCTACACCAAACCACAAAGAAGATTTTTGTAGTTTCTCCAAAAAAAAAAATTTGTTAGTGGGTTTCTCTCATACATTCTCATGCAACAATCTATTTCATTCCAAAGGTGTTTAATAGAATTGAGGCAAGATGAATATGGCCAATGCCAAATTGATTTGACATTTTTGCCAACAACCAATTTTTAACATACTAAGACAAGTATTTGGGGTTGTTTCTGTGTTGGT
The DNA here is from genome assembly GCA_963971425.1 of Bryoerythrophyllum caledonicum. Lineage (NCBI taxonomy): Eukaryota > Viridiplantae > Streptophyta > Bryopsida > Pottiales > Pottiaceae > Bryoerythrophyllum > Bryoerythrophyllum caledonicum. The sequence goes on along the minus strand of OZ020520.1, from coordinate 3,033,409 downwards.
AAATAACATTCTCCTCTTCTAAATCATACATGTGTAAAATGCTTATAAGTTCCACCTTCAAAATCTTGGAATATTCATTTTTATCCATAATTCTTTATATGCCTCAAAAGTTGTTAGTCCCCCTCCTAGCTTATTTACTTCCAAACCATAATATCTTCTCCTCCAAATTGGAAAATACCGTAGGCGAACCTCTAGTTTGGCACCTCCATGCCAAATAATTAATTAAAGTGAGTAAAGGCCATTCGGCATCCAAAATAAAAATAAATTAATTTTTGGCAAGAAATCACAAATTACTATATTTAGCACATTTGACGACTGTGGGGTTTGAATCCAAGACCTAGGGGTTCTAAATCAAAGCCTCCATGCATGCACAACCTTGAAGGGAGGCTTTTCCAAGCCCCACTTTGCTTTGATGTCTTTCAATGTGACAAAATTTGTAAATATAGAGTTTCTCTTGTTTCGGCAATTTCATTAAATATTTTCCCACTTAATTCAGCAAGCATTTTTTTGATTAACAAGCGCCAAACTAGAGGTTCACCTACGGTAGATTGCACATGTTAATCCAAAAGACATTCTCTAATTCTCCAATAATATTATTGTTCATCTTAGTCAGCAATAATGATCTTTAACTCATCCAAAAAAATGACATACGGTACCTCCAATCCATCCAAGTTGCATACTTGCACTTCTTTGACCATCAATAACACTGCATCTTATGCTTTCTAATTAGTAATGGCTTCTTAGTCTTCACACATGGTTGTAGTCATTGCCTACAGACTCTTTCTAACCATACAATCATCACTTAAAATCCAAGCCTTGAGAATACAATTCCACGTCCATTTCTACAACAATGCCATAAGATGGATTATTTATCAACCTCACATCTTGACGATCACAACATTCATCAAGAATTTGACGTCACAGAGCTTGCAACAAACTTTAGACCGGTCCAGTTCATTGCACCGTGCCTTCCACTCCGCCCTCATTTCTTTGAATACCTCAAGAGTCCCGTGTGCGGTGCAAAGGTGGTGGACACGAGCTCACAGCTCAACCATAGTTCACTTTCAACACTCCTACAATACTAACAAGAAAAATGCAGCAACATCAAAAGACGCCACGACACTCACTCCCTCAACGCAACTTCAACCACAGCTTCCCAAGAGGGAAACTGAACCTTCTAAAGCCAAAGGCGACCAAGAGAGTGGTCCAAAAGGACTTCACAAGCCCATTAAGTAGCACTACATCCTCTCGGGCGCAAGGTATATGTGGTATGGGATATCCCAAATCTAGCACAAGTGCCACGTGCCTATGTAGAGAGGTGGGAGAAATCAATGAACACTCGCACGCGGATGGCCGGGGCGACCGGACAGCGACCGGGCCGGGACTCCGGCGACCGACTAGAAAAAAGGTAAAAAAAGTATAAAATTTTTTCCTCTAAGTTACAAACGTCTTGTAGAGCTCCCGGACGGACATCTCGTTTCGTCCCGTCCGTCCTATCCGTTTGAACAACCTAGCTCACCGCACTATTTGCATTATTGTTAGGGACGTTCAAGCCAGAGGATACGTTGATGCTCTTGTGTGCAAGTTCTATCTATGTAAAAGAAGAAATTTGTAGAGGTTCCGGCCGTGTTGTGGGTGACTAGCGATGTCACCTATGTGGATGTGGCCTACAACTAGATCACAAGGTTGCCGACTTGAACTCTATTATGTGCTCAGCGTAGAGATTGCTTGCAAATTGACATTTGTGTATAGAGCCACCCCAAGTTTCAATAAAATATCCTCTCTTCAAAATCACCACTAATTACCTCTTAAGTCAGCTAAAGGGAGAGAAAAGTGGTTAACATGCATTATGGTATGTCATGCAAAAACTCCAAGACATGAGTTTAGAGACCACCAAGCACTTCTATAGATATAAAACTATATAGAATGAGAGAAGAGTGGTCTGATAAGAGCGTTATCATGTTGAAACTTTGGGTCACTTTACAAAAAGATCCAACTCCACCTTTCAATCTTGGTCAAAGCAGACGAGGAACTAGCGGAGGGACCCTTTGCGTGAAGCTCGCAGACCAATGAGATTATCTTTTTGTTTTTTTAGGAAGAACCAATGGAAAATTATCCATTTCGACGAGAATTGAAGGTCTTTCTCAATGACTAAGTTTGTTCTTGTGTGTAGGCTCATTTTGAAGAGACTTGAGATCCTTTGGTTGTATCACAGATGCAGGAAACCAATTTAATAGTAATTGGCTTCCAAAGCCAAACAATCGTGCACATCTCTTTCTCGGAAACCTTGTTGCAGCGGTTCGTCCGAGAGTGGCAGTAAGCTAGTAATATGTACTCTTCACTTTGCTTGCATTTCAATCTCTAGTAATTTTTGAAGACCTTTGATATTGGTTGACATGGAGCTCATGTTTTTCTTTTATTAGGATCATGCTAGGATGATTGTGGAGGTTGTTTTGTGAATCTATTGCCATGGTAGTTTTGATTGAATCAACATGTGTCACATTGGCCTTGAGATTGACAATATTGGAATTTGTGTCTTTAAAGCTGGCATTCAGGGAGGCCAATACAATTACATCAGTGTAACAATACTCTACAAAACAACTGTATTTTTCAGCGTGATGTTGCAGCTCTCCTTGTCTCCACTTCTCTAGGATGAGACATGCATTGTAAGTAGCATAGGATAGCCCATGAGCTCATGAGAAGTAGCAGTTTTACATGTTTCCGAGCATGCTGTGACGTCTTTAGAATGTAGTTTACATACCATTAGACCAAAATTTATATGATTACTAAATCTATTTATATCAAAACACGACAATAATCATCATTACCTCTTCATGCAATAACTGTTAAAAGTACAACACAAATCCTAAACCACTAAATAGTATTCAAATGATTGTTTGAGCTTAGATATTATCCTACACCTATGTTGCACAAATTTCAATTATCTTGTAACAAAATCACCTAGGACAAATGTTTGATAACCCTTATTGATTATAAAGTATAGGTGAAACTAGGCATCTATAAGTTTTGAGTAAGCTCTAGATGGCCCTTGTGATATAAAATCAAACCTAAACCAAACAAAGGAGGGCAATATTTTTTGATCTCAAAAAGTTCTAGTTATTCTTCTATGTTTCATACTATGAGCAAAGAGAAAATATCATATTCGTTATATTGGGAGATTTCCACGACTTTAAAGATATATTCTCTTAAAAATATTGATTTTAATAGACATTTAGCCGATGCAAAGCATAAGGACAATGCATCAATTCTATATTTCATTCCATGGAGGGACCAAATAAGCTAAACGTTACAAAAATTGGTAACAGGAATAAAAGCTGTAGAACCTAAATCCTAAAAATCATTTTAAAGAAAATTAAGTGTAAAAAGGGTTGTAGATATGTTGAGAATTAGATAATTATTGATTAAGTTTACACTAAATAGTTAATTTAATTAAAAAGTACCTATTCATAACCAAGAATTAGGAAATAATAGGAAAAGGGTTAAACTTGCACCCTTTGGGCAGGATGTGCTTTTTCAAGAATAGATGTGCGGATTTAGTAGAATTAATATTAATGGTTAATTATAGGGGAAAAACTCTTGCCAAGAGGTGTGCCTCTTGGATTTAGAGTAGTATAAATAGCTTGAATTTTTAGCATTCTATGCCATTACTTCAAGCGAAGACGGAATGAGCCCTAGCTTAAGGAGTTGTCGCGGGACGTGGCGTCGAGGGCCTCTCCGTATTGTAGTTTTAGCGTAGATTAGTTTGTTACTAATCTACGTGTGTTTAGGGACGAACGACGGCACACCGCATTCATCCATGGATGATTTTCATCCATTTAGGATTATATGCGTGTACGTATAGTGCCGCACACATCTTTGACTTGACGTCTTTATCAAGTCAAGCTTTGTGAGTGTGTTTAGAGAGTGATTAGTGAGTGTTTGCTTGTAAGTGATAGTTAGTCATTAGTAAAGGCTCCACATTCTTTAGTTCCACTCGTGCAGTGCGAGACGCTTGACTACGTGTGATTTACATCTTTTTCACTTGACAAAGACCTCGTCTCATGTCTCTCTTATTGTTCCACTATTTTTGCATGTGAAGAATTTTTAGAAAATGGGAAGCATAGATGAAGAGTGGGTTACAAATTAAACGCCATGTTTAGTACTAGTGTCAGTGGTACTTGAAGTTGTGAGTGTGAGAGAGGAGCTCATGGTCATGTTTTGTGAGGGAGTTGTTTGGAGGTCATCTCTAGAGAAGCTCCCAAAATTACATCCTTGGAGCCCGTCATCCAATTTTCATGTTGCGGGCGGACTTCACTCGCGGGTTCATCCGAGACCCACGGGGCTAGACATCTATAAGACGATACGAATCTTTGTTAAGCGCTGAAATACCACGGGCAAGCTGCGGGCTAGGAACGTGTAGGCATCATCATAGGCGGGCGGTCCCACCTCGGGCAAAATCGAGTGGCGCAAACAATCGGGACAAGACCGATTATGGACGAGAAGAAACCTGAAGTCAACTAGGACTTAATTAAAGGATGTGGGCCATGTGCGGAGAATCATTCTCAGTTGACTTCAAGACACGACGGGAACATTTCAAGTTCGGCTGCGAGCACACGGACCCCGCGATCAAGGGCGAGGCCACGGTCAATGGCCCAAGGTGGGGTGGACATTAAAGCGATAGTGACACCAAATCCGTTAGGTATCCAATTGCACGCCGAAGTACCCTATTGCGTTAGTTTCAGTGTCAAATTTCAGTTCATCCCTAGAGTGAGCACCTAAATTTTCCAACTAATGCAATTTTTGTTTTTTGTAAATTCCAATTGCGGATTTGGATTTGCGAGAGTTCTAAGACTACCGATGTAGAAATTTGTTAGTTCACAAAAATAATATTTTGCTAGTTTTTTCGTAACGTCCGAAAACAATGTTTTTATGTAACGTCCGAAAACAATGTTTTTATAACCTTTAAAAAAGTTAGTGCTAAACTTTGGGAGTAGATTACAACGGCATTATTACTCGAATGTAAGTGACATTTATGCTTATAGTTAGGGTTTCCACCATTTGACCTATTTTTAGTATTAGTTTGGCTTTTGTCGTGATTATCCACCAATATATGTGATTTCATTGGAGGGGTAGTGTTTTTAAACACCATGGTCAATCTCCACTACTCCCTTAGTTTTAAACGTTGGGAGAAACACTTTTTAGTGTTTTTTCTTTGTATTGCAGGTTTGCGACTCGAGCCACCCACTGCAGACGTGTGCTAGTGGCTCTGACCCCTTGTCTTTTCTGCTTTTAAGTTGTTGGGGGAGAAGATCTAGTTTTGATTTCTGGATTCATGTGCGGTACCTCCTCCGTGTTGCGGGCTTGTTGCCGGTGTTTTCCGATAGTCCCATTTCTCGTTGTACTAGATCGTGATACGATACTGTAGGCGTGAAGTCGGGTCTATGGCCGACCAGACCTTTCTATGTAGGAGGTTGTGGTTGGACCTCTGCTAGCTAGAGGTGATGATTGGTGAACCACAAAGTTTGATGGTTTTGTAGGTGCAGCTTGTCCGTTCGTACCCTTACCCTTTAGATAATACCCGTAGATAGGTCTCGAGGTGGTTGTTATATATGGTGAATGCAGAGTCGGTATTACCGCTCCCGCAAACCAGACCACTCGGAGTGTGCTTCCAGCATAGACTTTGGGCCAGGGTCGGATACCGACAAGGCTTTTGAGTCTGTTTTGGCATTGGATACCGACCGTAGGCTTTGAGTCTGGAGCATGGGCATGTTTGACGACATGGAGGACGATCTCCGTCATGTTGTACGAGCTATGTTCTCCGGACGGGCTCGGGGCATGTCCTTCCCCGATTGTCGGCTCCGATTCCAGACGTGCATGATGGAGAAGCGCCAACGGATGCCGTCCTTTAACAATTGGTACGCGTTCGAACTTTTGCCCCAATATTTGGAGCTGGAGGCCCTTCAGTCATACGGACGGTGGACCATGCTATACGACGCACAATTGCGCCCACTTGAGGAGTATTGGCGCTAGCGTGTGGAGTTGATAACTGCGCTCAAGGAGAGTGCGGTTGCCCAACTCTCGACTTCCACCGAGGAGCCCAAAGTGGAAGAGAGTTTCCTCGGCGAGGGCTCTAGAAGCAAGGGCATTGCCGTTATGGCCGAACGGTCTAGCATGGGGGCCATGTCACGTTTAGCCATGGCTACACGTGCGGCATTGATGGCGATTGGCGATCCGCGAGCCTTTGATCCTTTGGCGCAATTCATGGCACACTTGGAGTATGGGGGATTCAAGTGTAATCAAATGTAGCACATCCAGGATTTCCGCCGGAAGAAGGACGATACCCCTCGTACTATATATACTCGGTTGGCACTGTTCTCAGCGGAGGCCGATGATGTGTTCACGGAGCGCCAACTCGTGAAGATCTTAATCTCTAAGCTGGATAAACGGATGGTGGAGTTGATTAGTACACATATTCTTTTTTGATATCACAGGAATGCCACTTTGGCAGAAGCATTTGCCAAGGTGGAGGCGCTTGATAGAGCGATGGGCGTGAGCAAGGCCACGGATTTGGTCACGGCACTGATAGATGCTCCTAAGCCCAAGAAGCTTGCCACCGCAACCGGTAGCTTGGCGGAGGCACAAGCTAAAAATATCAATGTGCATTGTTGGCCTTGTGGAGAGGCGGGTCACACCAAGGGGACCTCAATTGCTCCAAGAACAAGGAGGCATGCACCTTGAAGGCCAAGCCTAAGACCAAGGTGGCCAAGACTGCAGAGAAGCTTGGAGGCAAGGAGAAGAAGGCTTTGACATGTTCTCATTGTGGCAAGACTGGCCACACTGATGAGAATTGTTTTGCTCTTCATCCGGAGAAAGTCTAGGGTCTTCGGCTGCTGAATCAGAGGTTGTCAAGAAACTTCAGGCCGAGATGACGGAGCTCAGGAAGTAGATGAGCGCGATGGCTTCTTTGAAGCAAGTGGCGGACACACAACCTCCGGTGACGGGTGAGGGCTCATCTTCAGCCCTAGATCACTATTTGTATGGCGCTTCAAGGAAGGTGGTAGCAGTAGTTGCCACTCGTGTTGAGACTACCGCACAGGCGGTGGCACCTTCTCTCTCTATACCAGGGGGTAGTGGCCGTCCATGCCACACGGGATTGTTGGACCACATTGGTAAGTCCCGGTTACCTCTTTCATTCAGCATCGCGGATGTGGTGACTTCTACTGCCGCTCCAACTTCAACTCCGGTCCCACCGGTTTCTTCTAGTCGTGAAGATGCCGCACACACCTTTGCGTATAAGGTGTTGCAGCTGCCGGTGTTTGCTAGTGTGGACTTTCGGACACCGGATTTTCAACCTTTCGGTGTATTCCACTTGGCAGATAGTAAGTTGGAGGACAAGGTGCTCATGCCATCGTTGGAGGTGTCGTAGGTAGTGACAGCTCCACCCACCGAGGAGGATTTGATGGCAATGCAGGCCAAGTTGGCGGCGGAGGCTATTTCTACGTTTGAGGCCAATGCCACTTCCACACTTATGGAGTAGTTCTTTGGGGATCAGTCCTTGATCTTTGGAGTGGCTTATTTGACTGATGTTGCAGCCCGTTCAGCACGGGAGCGGCGCACTATGCATCCAAGGGTGGTATTTTGGTAAACGATGATGGGGTTATGGTGGTTGGTTGTACGGATGTCAACCCCGCCCGAGCTACCCTCTTACATGTTATCTTGGACTCCGGAGCTTAGCCATTTATGATTGGCAAGCAACTCGCCCATGATTTGGGTTTAGGTGTTGTGGACCTTGAGCCTTGCCCATTTACGATTGTTACATCGGTTGGGGGCACGGAGAAGGCCACAAGCTACACCCGACATCCGTTGGAGTTGATGTTTGGTGTTGGATGTGGACCGGTATTCTCCCGTGTATCTCTCCAGTGCGTTGTGACTGGAGCCACCAACTACAACATTTTGGTGGATCAGCAGGCGTTTTATCCCCTCGAATTCGGGGTAGATAACTGGACGGAGGAGGCCTCGATTAGGCAAGGGTGGTCTGTCGGTGATGGCAGAAAGGAGCTCATTCCGCTTGTCTTTGTAGCTAGCGCCATGACTTCCACCGCAAATGCAATGTTCGGATGTAGTGTTTGGCATCCGATCTACCATGTGGTTCTACACTTTTGGAGGAGACATTGCTTTTATGTCACGGTATTGGAATCACGTGAGCACAAATCATTGGAGATCCCCCTCCTCCATGGGGGGCTCAGTTGGAGCTTACACGTTGCAGTGGGCAGATTGTGGCTGCTATTCATGCTCCACAACTTTCAGTGGAGTCTTCCACTCTATTGTTGGCTTGTACTATTCAGTGGCGACCACCGGATGAGGGTATTACTCTCGTGGAGCTATTTGCCGGTATTGGTACGGGGATCACGGCTATATTAGAGGCCGGGCTCAAAGTACGACGGTATATCCACGTAGATAGTGGCTTTGCCGCCAACCGTGCCGCTCACCATGACATTCATCGTCTTTTGGCGTTGTATCCGGAGCAGTTACCACCTTCTGCGATTTGAGGGTATTTTGGCAAGTTGCCACGTGATGTGACGTTGATTAGTGAGGATGATCTTTGCCGGTTAGGTCACGTGGACTTGGTGGTTGCCGGATGGCCTTGCCAAGTGTCGGAACACGGTTGTTGCAAGTGCATCCCCTTGAATGTTTTAAGTGACCAAAACACCCCAAGTGGTGACTCGCGTATTGTTCTAGGGATTCAAGTGAAGCTAGCTAGGTTATGACAATCCGATTATGGCTCCTTTCTAAACTTCCTCTTATTCTTCTTATTCAATCAGGCCCAATCCGGTTACCTCACCTTTCTAGTTATCCGGATTGCCTCTTTTTACTTTCATGTTTCCGATTTTGTATCCGGATTCGGGAATATCAAACCTCACACAATAGTAATCAACTCAAGTTTTCCCTCGTGATGTTAGCTATCGGAGGACGCATCCTGTTTGGAGAGGGACGGTGTACAAAACTCTCCCCTTGTAGATTAGAGTGGCGAAAGAATTCACTATCAATCCTAGCATCCTCTACACATAACAATCATGCGTACCAGGGTGGTGTCTACCTCCTCACAACTGTAGGGATGCTACTGGACAACCGGTCACGCAAGAGGTATTCCGATTCTTCGCTTACTACAACGACGGGAATCCTAGAGAATCCAAATCCGGTTGTGACCAATTACGGTTTCTAACCTTCTCGCGGAATCTCACAGAAACCCGGATCCCTCACCTCTTTCTTTCCACCACAATCCCAACTTCACGAAGGTTACACAACCATTCGGAATGGGGTACGTGTCGTACCAGGAATTTTCAAATAAATTCTAGTTAATTAGTTAGAAAGAGTAAAACTTAACAAATGATGAGGTTTGAGGGTTGGTATTAAAATAATTTTAGCATTTAGATAGGAATAGGATAGGAAAGATATAAAGCTATTTAATAAGCGTTAAAGGAGATACGGAGGGGTTTAACACCGGAGCCTAACACCCGAGCCAAGCAGGTAGACTGAGAGCTTGGATGGCTCACCCGACGGAAGCTCGGAAGGCTCACCGACCCGGGAGCTAGGCTACTTCACCCGGCGGAAGCTCGGAAGCTTACCAAGCAGGAGCCCGGAAGCTCACTCGACAACAACAAGGAAGCCGCATAGGAACTTCGAGCCAAATACCGGTACAAGACCCGAGCAAACAAGAATCCGAGAAAGACACAAGCCTGAGCAAACTAAGTCTGTCCGAGCAAGCTGAGCGGATGTGCGAGACGAGAGGATCAAGCTAGCTGAGCGGAGGTGCAAGACAAGATGACCGAGCCAGTTGGGCAGAGGTGCAAGACGAGAGGACTGAGCCAACTGGGCGGATGTGCAAGACGAGAGGACCGAGTCAGCTGAGCGAAGGTAAGAGACGAGAGGACCGAGCTAGCTGAGCGGAGGTGCAAGACAAGAGGAACAAGTTGAGCCAGCACCAACAAGATAAGAGGAGTAAGACACGAACCAGCAGAAGCTCGAGCGAGCTGAGCCAACACCTACAAGAGAAGAAAAGAGAAGACTTGAGGAGTTGGTTCGAAAGTAGGCCTGGAATCTTGTTTCGTAGGTCACTGTTCATTCGCGGACTAGGCCCTAGTTTGAACTTGGATTTGACTTGGTTTGCTTTGGAATTTGTGTTTAGATGCCTCTTGACTTGATGCGTTGAGTAGGTGGGACAGTGGCCGCCGTCGCCAAGGGTAGTTAGTGCCGCCGTTTTTAGTGGATCTCGTGAGTGAGGAGTCCGGGGGCATGAACGCCCTCTCTACTACCAAGTAGCAATCACCAGCCGTGCCGGTACGCGGTATGTCTTCTACGGTAGAGAAGGAGACCACGGAGTTTCATAATTGGCCTTTGGATTTGGGGCCACATCTTACCGGTGCCGAGGCACGAAGGATATGAGCGTTTATACATTCGTATCGTAGATGTTTTGCCTTTAGTCTCCATGATTTAGAGGGCTAAAGAAGCAAGCCGATTCTACATTGATGCTTGCACGATGCTTCATTGATGATGTTATCATTTTTAGTAGCAACCCACAGGAGCATGTGAGGCATCTTCAGGTGGTATTCGAAAGGTTACGGCAGTGGGGATTGCGCTTGCACCATGGCAAGTGCAAGTTCTTCCACGACTGGTTGTCATATTTGGGACATATGATTTTTCCAGGGGGTCTTGGCGTGCAACATTGTAGAGCCTAAATGTCAATTTTAGCTTTTTTCTAAAATTTATAGCTTCAAAGAGTTAAAATAACTAAAAAAGTAGTTAGTTAATAGTAAAAGTTAAGAGAAGCTTTTAAAATAAGTAAAAAGCTTAAAATAGCTTAAAGGAAATAATGCTAGTATGAAAAGACTTAAGGAAAAAACTTAAAAGAATAGTCATACCTTTTAATTAGTTGAAAGGGTTTAAGCAAAACTTGAAGGCGTGGAAGGAAAAGGAAGAAACCTTCTAAGAAATAGTGTCTCTTCATAGTTTTAGCTTAAGTGGAGTAGGAATTCATTTTGAATTCACCACATTGAAGAAGCAATTGTGAGTCCTAGCTTGGAGCTAGAAATTCTTGCGATGGTTGTAAGAATTTTTAAGTTAATATATATTATGTTGTGTAAATTTGTATTGATTCTAATTGATTAAGTAACTTTGCACATGTGACTTGTGTAAGTAATTCTTAATAATTAAGAAAGTGAAAATTGATTTGATTGTAATACCTTAAATTGTTAGGCAATTTAAGAAGATTTAATGTTGCACTTATTGAATAAGTGACATTAAAAGAAAATAAAACATATTTAAAAACTAAATATACTTGTGAATAAGAATTCTTGTAAAAATAATCAAATTATAAGATAAGAATTCTTGTGATTAATGGAAGTGAATTGATTAATCTTAAAATATTAATTGCATTAAAAATAATAGAGTACTTTAGAAGAATGCAATTACTTTAAGCTTAAGACTATTAAATGATAAATTTAACTAAATGAATTCAATTTGATTGAAAGTGAATGTGTTAGAGTATAGATCTCAAAAAGAATTATTCTTAAACTTCTAACAAGTGTGATTGTTTAAGTTAATGTGTTTGGATGTGGAATCCACTTGGAGTTTTAAAAGCTTAGCCGTGGACGTACGTGATTAAAAATGGAGCAAATTGCTTAAAGTAAGTTTTTTACTTATAAAGAAGAACTAATAAACGAACTAAGCAATGAGTTAAGCAATGAATAAATTCCATTTGCCTAGCAAGGCATAGTTAGGGGTTTGGGCACACACACAAGAGAGACAAAGAGCAAGGCTCTTGTCGCAATCACTCTTCTTCTTGGGTTAACATAAAAATTCCCAATCCTTAAAGAGTGTAGATTGTTTAACCCAAAACCTGTAAAAGAATGCATTATAGCTTTAAGTTTTATTATAGAAGACATTATTTATGAGATAATTAGATTAAATTACCTAAACACTAGACGCTAGACCATCCCGGGAAGAATTTAGAATCATATGGAGACTTGTGTGAGTCTTGGGTGTTTTGCGAATGTGAATTTTAGGGTTTATATTTTTTTGGCAACCATGTTGGGGATGGTACCGCCAGGTGTTAGGTAGTGCTAATTTAAAAACTAGTATTTTATAACATTGCTTGTTTTAAGAAATTGTTGATTGAGGAATTCTTATTAAACGTTAAATTAAAATCTTTTTGAGATTTAACTAATTGGGTATATGGAAATTAAATTGAAAAAATTATGTCCTTTCCATGGGAGTTCAACCAGGAAAATTTGAGTGATTTTTTTGGTGGAGCATATTTGTTTGAAGCTTTGCACAGAGTATATAAAACAGCTTATTACGGACAAGGATTCCAATTTTATAGAGCTCATCCTGGAGTAGATAGATTCTTTAAAGGAAAATTTGAAACCTTACCTCTAGAATTAAAACAAATTATTCTTACCAAAATATGGAAGAATGGAGAGGGTTTTAATGAGATAATTGTCAAAAATGATATTTTATACTTAAAGTACCAGTTGTAGTTTCTATTTGCTCACAAAGGAATGTTGGAATACCAAACTCAACCCATAGGATCAAAAGGAATAGGGTCTTGGAACGGATTTAGATTTTTGAGGTAGACGTTTGTTTTTAAATACAATCAAATAAATTTTGAATGTAACTCCTACAAACCTGCTTTTTTTTTGAAAGATCCTAAAGAAGTTGATGACATTAATTTACATACATTATGTATTTAAAAAATGGAATTGTCAAGTGAAACCTTGAAAGAATTAAGAACTAGGTTGAAAAGATTGCTAATAGTCTATTCTAAAATTAATACAATGAATTAAAATTGTTTAACCTCTTAAGTCAAAAAATAGAACATTTGAGAGAGGAACATAAACTTTGTTAAAAAAAGAATGTTATTATTAATCATCTTTTAACCAAGTTTCAATACCCTAGAGAGTTAATAGTGGAGCAATTACCTTTTATCCCTAAAGTAGAACCTTTTACTCTAGCGTCATGGCGTCACTATTCATACTTCTATAATGAGGAGGGTGAGGCCCAATACTAGTCAAAGAAGATCTCAATTGATTGTAAACCTAAGAAGAAACCTAAATTACTATGTACATGTTCCACCCTATGACACTCGTTTGTTAGAGAAATTAGAGGTTGAGATTGATGAACAAATAGGAGAAGGAGTGGCAAATGAGTGGATAAGTACACAAGAAATGAGTGACATAATAACTTTGTATAAATACCCAAGAAATAGAAAAGAAGATGTTAAGAGAGTAGGATTAATAGAGGAAGGATTATATCTTTGCCTTTATTAATCTGAATTGAACTTTTAGGAAGTTAGTGGTCATTTTGCCTATGGCAACTATCAATGTCAGATAAGGAAAAAGAAAAAGTAGAAGAACAAAAATTAGCACGAGCTGAGCGTTATACAAGAAGGGTTAACAATCAATCCCATATTTAATGTTACACCTTCTCCTAGAAACGTAGAAAATAGAGTTCCATATGAAGACTTAAAACTCCGTAGTACCTCGAGAGGAAGTGCTATTAATAGTAGTAGTAGAAAGGAAGAAGAAAATAAATCATCATCTTCAGAGTCATCTAGATGGTCCCCACCTCGTAGATTACTTCCTTCTTCTACTAGTTCTGCAACTTTTTCATTTTCTTCAAATTCTACCGAGAGTTTATCACCCCCAACTCCTCCTACTCCTGAAGCACTTAGAAATAATTTTGTTAATATGGCACATCATAGGATCTTATATATAGCTCATTTTCCCATATTCTATGGTGACTTAGAAGAAGATCCAGACTCATACTTGGAGAGATTTCAGGTGGTTGCTACGGCAAATGACTTACCTGTTGATAAATATATAACTAGTTTCCCTGGAAATCTAGTAGGGGAAGCTCAAAGATGGTATATTGCTTTAAACCCTAAACCTGCTATTTGGGATGCTTTAAAAGATGCATTTTTAGCTAGGTTTAGACCGCAAGCGTACCATGATACTTTGCAAGACCAATTACAGAGTTTTCAAATGTACCCTACAGAGACCATCACAGGGTATTATACTCGTCTTAGGAATTTGTTAAACTGATGGCGTGATCATGGAATTCTTGAACCTTGGATTGTTAATACTTTTACTAGAGGATTGTTAGAACCGATGTGTATCTATCAAGTAAAACTATCCAATCCTGCAACTTTATATGAAGCTTATGAAGTTGTACAAAATTGGGAAGCTGCTATGTAGCGATCCAATATGTTACAAAATAATCCTCAATACCATGATCCCTATCTTTTAAATATTCCTAATCAAATTGGAATGGATAATTGTGGTAGAGATTACTACCCTAAAGCAATACTTAATGAACTGCCTTTAAGTATAAGAACTACACCTACTAGGACGCAACCATTGGCGTTAATGCCTCCTCCTAGTAGTGAAGAATCTGAATTGAAGGCATTACAAAAACAGTTTAAGGAATTGTCAGTGCAAATTAATGAGGGTAGAAATAAAAGACCTAAAGCTACTAACCAAAGAACTAATATATGGTGTAGTAATTGCAAAGGCCATGGACATTTAACCACTGAGTGTAGATATCCAATAAATAGTGTACCTTGTCTTAAATGTGTTTATTGTGGTGCAAAGGGACATGATATTACTACTTGTAGAAATATAAAAGAAGTCAAAGCTCTAGTCTAGGATCAACCTTCTAATAATCAAAAACCGCCCTACCGCGTCACGTCTAAACAACCTTTTACAAGGCCTGGAGACAATAGAAATCCTAGAGGAAATAACAATTATAGTCAACATCAAATCTGGAAAGGTCCTAATCAAAATCAGAATAAGGGAGTAATATGCTATAGATGCGGAGAGCCTGGGCATTATTCTAGGGAATGTCCCAATCCTCGACAACAAGTTGGATATAATCCGATTTGTGGTCGATGTGGTCAACCTGGTTATGTGTCTACCTATTGTCCTACTATTATCACAGAATTTCCCAATGTAAGGAAACAAGTACAAATGCAAGAAGTAGAGTCATCTAATTCTAGAAATGTTAATTATATGGCAATAGCAGAACCACATGATGTTTTCATTACTAGGTCACAAGCAAGAAAAGCTCTAGAAAAAGAACCAATTAATAGCTCTGAAAGTGACTATAGCAAAATAAAAACCAACCCGGTAGTTGTTAGAGATGTACCAATTATTCTTAAGAGACTTGAGGTACTTAAACCATCACCTCAAATAGTTGAAATGACTAGTAGTGACTCTCAAGCAAAATCTGTACAAATTCCTATACCAGTTAAAGAAGTACCCAAACCTTCAAGTGTAGAAAAATCAAGTACTTCTATGAAACCACTAGAGCAACCTACTTTTTACAGACCATCAAAGAAGATAATTAAAGAACCATCATTGTCTTTAAAAAAAGAAAACATAATAGAATCATAAGGTTAGGTGTAGGAATGAATCCTTATGATATACTCACAGATTTGGATAGGTTACAACCTCAAATATCATTGAGACAATTACTTGCTTTATCACCCTATTGCAAAAATGAATTAACATCCTTATTAATTCGTAAGAGAGCTGAAACAATTGAAGAGAATAATGTTAAAACTCCTAAAGCAAAAACAAGAAGTGAGGCAAGTAAAATTCAACCCGAAGTTGTAAATGTCCATGATATTTCCTTAGATCCGGGGGCACCTACAGTTGATGTGATTATAGATGGAACTTTGATTGATGGAGTACAAATAGATAGTGGAAGTAGTGTTAACTTTATGAATGTTGCTACTATGGAAGAGTTGGATATAACTAACATAGTTCCTACTCCCATTATCTTAAGAATGGCCGATCACAGTAGAGTCAAACTTTTAGGAAAGTTGATACAATTAAATACAATAATTGGTGGAATTGATTATAAAATTGACTATATTGTATTTAAGGTAAGTGAGTCTATTTCTACTTATCCTATCCTTCTTGGTAGACCATGGCTATCACTAGCCAAGGCCAAAGACGATTGGGATAAAGGAACAATAACAATAGGGCAGGGTAGAAGTAAAATTATCCTACCTATGTTTCCAATAAAGTATCACGGTGAGTCTAAAAATGAGGATTCGGATTGGACTATTGAGGCCGAATCTGAAACTAAACCAGAAGATACTAATGCTGTTTTAGAAATGCCAACCTTTAAAAGTTTAAGTCCTGGAGAGTATTTTGTCCCTCCAAGTCAAGTGGATGACTCGGATGCTGCCAAAGAGGCATCACAAAATGCACTAGTTTTTAATGCTGCTATCAAGAAAGACTCTAATAAAGAACCTATATATATATTTATCAGATTTTGATGAATTAATAGGGGATAAGAAAATACCTAGTATACATCCTTTAATAAAAAATACCATAAAAATGAACTTAGGCACTAAAGAAGATCCTAAGCCCATTAAAGTGTACGATAGGTTAAGTCCTCAAGAGTATGATGAATGGCATGAATTCTTGGAAAAAGAGAAGGATGCCTTCGCACGGACTTATAAAGATCTTAAAGGCATACCTCCAGATGTCTGTCAACACAAAATCATTTTAGAAGCAGATGCTAAACCAGTTCGACAGAGACAATATATGATGAATCCAAAATATTCTTTAATGGTTAAGGAAGAGATAGATCAATTGCTCGAATGTAATTTTATTTATCCGGTTCCATTTAGTGAGTGGGTGTCACCTATAGTAATTGTCCCAAAAAAGAATGGTAAAATTCGTATTTGCCAAGATTTTCGGTAACTTAACAAAGCTACTAAAAAAGATTACTTTCCTTTGCCATTTTTGGATGCCATTTTAGATGATGTTGCGGGACATGAGTGCTATTCATTTTTAGATGGATTTTTGGGGTATAATCAAGTTCAAATAGCTCCAGAAGATAGACCCTTAACCACTTTTACAACTGACTAGGGAACTTTCGCATATAATGTCATGCCCTTCGGATTGTGCAATGCTCCAGCTACATTCCAAACACAAGCATTCACAAAATATTTAAGAAAATTTATGGAAATATTCTTAGATGACTTTTGTGTGTTTGGGTCAAAGAAGGATCATCCAACGGCTTTAAAATAATGTTTTGATAGTTGTTGTGAATATGGTATCTCCATAAATGCTGCTAAATCGGAGTTTGTCACTGCATGGGATACATTATAAGGTCATATAGTATCCATAAAGGGAATAGCAATTAACCTTGATAAAATAGCCATTATTCTACAAATGGAGATTCTTGAGCATTTAACTGCACTTATAAGGTTTAAAACGGGTCAACTCACAAAACACCCAAGACTCACACACAATCTCCCCTAGACTCTAAATTTGTTTCGGGATGGTCTAGCGTCAACTGTTAAGTAGTTTGCTTCTAATTGTATGGAAAAAACTATCTTCTATTGAATGACTTAAGTTTATGCAGTCGTTTTCAGGGAATTAAGACTTAAAATGCCTCACTCTTAGCATTCCACTCTTAAGGTATTAATCCCAAGGATTAAGTACTAGGATAGAGCCTTGCTCCTCTAAAGAGCCTTGCTCCTCTAAAGAGCCTTGCTCTTGATTTAATTATGAATATGCACGTTAGTTAGTTTCCTATACTTTTGCCATCTTCGGCTCTTGGGTACTATCCATTGCACTCATGGTTGATTCCTTAATTAATTCCATTAGAATTCACGAACTTACCTCGTGCAATTCGCTCCACTTCTCACGTACGTCCCACGGTTCACGTACTCACGTACTCATCACAAGTATTAGACTCAAACAATACACAAGTTAGATTAAGCCTCTAAATAATTCTACTCTAAGACTTGACTTAAGTCTAACCTATCTATTAGTCCTTAACACTTAAATGCAAAAAGAATATTTTCACTCTTACACTTGCATGGTTTAAGTTCTATCACTTAGACTTAAGTTCTCTTATTCACACATGCATAAGACTCCCATCTTATGTCTTAATGCTTAAGTTTCCACACTTAAACTTAATCTTTCATCAACTACTTATGCATTTCGCACATTATTGCATTAAGTTTCTTACTTCAAATTAACTTCTAAATGCTTCACTCACATTTCACATTTAGAATTATTGCTTTAACATCCACAATGTCACTTTGACATAGTTAGGAACTTTCCCTAACTTAATCTCTTGAAGATTTAATATTAAACATGCACATTTCACTCATATGCAATACATTAAATTTAACTCATTAACACACACAATTTCATGTCACATAAACAATTAGGATGATATCCTAATTTCTACAATGAAGATCTAAATAAATAATGCATTTATGCATACAAATTTATTCACAATTAATACCTCATGCATACAATTGCATTTACAAAACACAATGTCAAATTTATTCTATGAAGAACTAATATTATTGCAATTATACATATTAATCAAGTCACACACAAGACTTTACATATGCAAATTCAATAATATATATTAATAAAATTAAATATTCTTACAACCATAAGAATCATCAACTAGCTTTTTCACTTAAGGCTAGGGCTCACTCCAATCTTCCTTCAAGGAATTGCTATGGTAATGGCCAAGAATGCTAAAAATTCAAGCTAGTCATTCTACTCAACATCCAAGAGGCACACCTCTTGGCAAGAGGTTTTCCCTATCATTAACCATTAAGATTAATTCCACTAAATCTTCACATCTATTCATATCTATTCATGAAAAGGCACACCCTTCTCAGAGGGTGCGAGTTCAACCTTTTTCCCATTATTTCCTAATTCTTGGATATGAATAGGCACTTTTTGATTAATTAATTACTTAGTGTAAAATTAATCATTAATTATTTAATTCTAAATATATCTACAACCCTTTTTACACTTAATTTTTGAAAAAAAAACTATTTTTGTCATTTTGGCTCTACATAGCCCTCCTCTTAGCTTGGAGACGTCCTCGTCGACTTCAACGACCTTTGTCCTTGAACTTAATCTTTTGCTCTCCATCTCGTACTCTATTATTCTTAAATCTCCATATAACTTTCTTCCTTTATCTTCTTTTCGGATTGTTGATTTGATTTGCTTTCCATTGTTCCCATCTTTAATAAGTATGTCTCATATATACCAAGTCTTTAAGTTTCTCCTTTAACTTAACTCTTTTGCTTAAGTCTTCCACTTAAGACTTTAATTTTTTATTTTAGCTTTGAACTTTATATTCTCTTTTAGATCTATATTTTTAATTTTTATTGCTTTTCAAGTTTTTCTCTCCAATTTAATTTTTCTTCTATATCTTCCTCTACATTTCAATTGCAATCATGTTTTATTTTTTATTTTCTTTTTTACTTCGTTAAACATAATTTCAATTTTTAATTTTTTTAATTTTTTCAAGTTTAGAAAATTAGCACTCATTAGTCCTCACATTTCTTGATTAGTAGATTCGTAGTGCAACTAATTACTAACCCTAGATTACTAATTTTTGTTTCACACTCTTCTATTTCTTCTAACTTATGTGAGCTATCCTATCATACAATTTATGTAGTTTGTGTATTACTTCACCACTAATTGTGTTATCTACATCACTCACATAACTTATTTTCTTCATTTCTCAATATTATCATGGTCTTTCTTATTTTTATTATTTTTTCTTTCATGGTAATCTCTCATTAGATTTATCATGTTCTCTCTTAATTTTATTTTTCTTCAACTAAATTTAGTCTATCAGTCTTATTATTTATTTACTTTTATTTTTATTTTTTCATTTTTCTTAGTTATTATTATTTTATTTTTTAACTTTTCAACATACTTTCAGACTTTTAGAAGTTTAGGTTCTACTCTATTTACCTTGACTTACTAAGTCTTTATAGGTCTCTATCTAAACTCTGTTGTATCTTGGTTATTTTCACTCAGGCTTCTTTAGAGTTTGTAGATTCTAACTAATATGACTTAATCATTCCTATCACTGTACCTCATGTATAAGTCTCTCTTGAAGTATGATAGGTACAATTTGGTTCTAATTGTTCTTTTGATATTGTTACTAAAACTCTTATAAACCATACTCAGACTCAAGGTTCTATTCAAATTGTTCTTTTACTAAGTATTACTTTAAAACTTTCTATGTAGTTTTCTTAATCCTATTTCTTGACCAAGGACTCAGTCCAACAGTTTACACATTAGTAATGTAACCAATTTTTGTTTCATAGTATCTCACATCAAACTAGCTCAATGTCTGGACACTTGTTCTTTTTCTCTTCCTCAAGGTCCTGTCAATTTTGAGAAGTGACTTGTCATGATTACTTATCCTTTATCCAAGAGTTTTTAGATGATTAGATGAATGGATCTTTTATTCCAATGATGTGAAGTTTACTTTGATGATGGGTTTGACACATTTACTATTACTTCATGAGTTCAAGCATATTCAGATTCTAACTTATTAATAGGGATGGCCCAATATACGTTGATAGAAAGTCTTGCAAAAGTGTCACTTCTCATGTGGTAGTCAAACTATGACTATTGTTGGTGTCTCACTTATCAAATCTCGTCGACCTCTATCCATGTGTTTAATTCATCCATGTTATACTTTGTTTACACACACATGTGTGTGTATTAACTTACAGTCTTTGCATCATATTTGAATTGACTGGTATTGCACAAAATTCTTGAACCTTTTCCTCTTCACATTTTCTAATTAATGTCACCTTTTCCTACCATGACTGTAGGTAATCATATTCCTCATCGTAAATACTGCTTCATGTCTTTGTTTTTCAAAATGATTTATCAATTTTTTATTTTAAAAAAGTAAATAAAATTTATATTTATTTTTCAAAACCTTCATTCTTCTCTTAGTACAAAATTACATGGAGATGTTGAATAAATCTTCAAGACACTATTATAATGTTAAATTGCCATTAAAAAGTTTTAATAGCAATTTTCATCTACTCTGTATGGTCCAAATTCACGAAATTTTGATCACATTATCTCATATAAGTTTAGGAAAAGATCCTATAGTTACATTTTCAATACTTCTATCATGATCTTTGTTAATCAATGAAGTAGAGATTCCTCTAAAATGGCCTGGCTTTTAGGGATTAATGCTATTTAAAAATTCTTCATAAATCTCTTGCATAGATTATACTTGCTATTTGTAATAAACTGGATGTAGGTACAACTAATGATTAATGTGATGTAGGGGCATCAGTCTATCCGCCGATTATCATTTTTTATTATTGTTATTTTTTTTCACCCTAATAACTTAAGTGAATGTGAGATATTAGATGCATATAAGCTTTTTCATTTCAGATGAAGTGGTTCACAATTTCTTCCATGTCTTTGATTTTTCATAAATCAAGCTTTATCAAGGGAACTTATTGTATCACGTTTCAGTTCTGGAGAAATGAAGATTGATTACATGGTTGTTCAGCCTTTAAGGTTGAATCATGTCATTTCATATGGTTTCCAGTGGTCATTGTCAGTTCAACCTTTATGGTTGAATCATGTCATTAAATTAGGTGGAGGGGCCCAACTCATAATTCCAGATCAACCCATCAAACATCCATGTCAGTCAAGTTCCTGCGCTTTAGAGCCAAACCACACGAGAAGAAAGGTAGTGAGTTTGATGACTCACATTGGTTCAAATTAGCAAGTGGTTGCCACATGAGAGGAAGTAGGGGGAGTGGCAAGAATGACATGGAGCAACTTTGTAGCTTTGGAATTTGCATTGGATGTTGCTTTGGAATTTGCATTGGATGTTGCTTTGGAATCTACATGGCAATGACTTGGCACAATAATTGCCGTTGAAAACTATCAGCCACTAGTGCCTGGAAGTCCACAATGTAAGGAGGAAAAGAATATTTTTTGTGCCACTAGTGCCATGTTGGAGGAAGTTGTGAAACTTCCTCCCCCTCCCGTGTGGTAAGGCCCTTATTAACTGCTTTCCCCAAATCACTCAGGAGTCACATGCAGTTCTCTCGTCAGTGGGTCCCTTCGCCCAAAACTTTGCACAGTGAAACTTGGATTAATAACTTCAGAGGGTTGTCCATGCACATCAATACAGATAGAGTCTCTATCTGTGTCTATCAATGCCTCAGGACCCAGTATGTTATATCTCATACTTTCACATTCCTTTTGTAAGAATTATTATGCTCGATAAGTTGCATACATTGAATAGATTTAAAAGTTGATTTTTTTTTCCGCAATATTGTAAACTATTTATTAACAAATTAGTGACATCCTACCAACAACAGTGGCTCACAACTTCCGTCATTCCGATGGAAATTTCCAATCTTAATATGGAGACTGCAATAAGCTGGACACCATGGTTTTCATCATTCATACGTTAAGCTCATAAGTTTCGATTCCCAATTTTTTCAACTTCTTCATTCAAAGTTCAAGACTGAACTTCTTTCAACAGTATTATTCATACCTTGAAAATGCAAACGTAGGATTCCAAATAGTGTCCATTGCTTTTGAGAGTCCTATGATGTTAAAGATCAAAATATCACAATGTCATATTGCTTCAAAGATGCGATGTCAACATAAAATGTGTATGACTTCAGTTCAACACACCACTCTAAGCTTAAGACTGAACAATAGATAATAACTTTCCAAACATCATCAGCTCTCTCAAAATGGGGTTCCCAACATCAGTATATAGTTTTAATTTGGCACTAAGTTGAGACTCCAGAGCTATCTTCTAGATCAAGGCTGAATTAAAAATCCAGCGATCTAACACATCTTATGCACATAATTCCGCTACACACATAGATTAATCTCCTGGCATCTGATACACCTGCGCCAGTCAACATTACTTCGTTCATCACCCGATCTTCCTCTTCACCATTCTTACTCGTTTACTTTGAGCATTGAGTATAGTGCACCAGTAAATTTCAACAACGTTTCCAAATTGTCCAGAATTTGTAGCCATCTTGTTGTTAAGCTCCATATCTTCACAAGTCCTTATCTTGATCATTGTCTGTCACTTCCATTAAGCTCCATGATCTCAATTCTAAACTTGTTGCTCAGAGTCAACGTCGTTGCTTATGTGTCTTATGCTTCGGTCCAGCTCATCGACGGTTTGCTTCCACTCTTGGACGTCGGTGTTTGTTCTCATCCTCCTTCTCAAGCTCCTGCATGAAGGTCTGAACTCCTATCTCCTCTATACTATGCCATACGTCTTCATCACCAATGAGAGATGTCGCATGAGTTAGTTGATAATTTAGCCAATACGATAGCTGCTGTTGGCGTTCTGGAGAAAATTCCAAGGCAAAGATGGAGCTTGAAGCGGCAAGGAAATGGGTGATGATCATACATTCCAACATCCGAATGCACCTTGCACAGTGTCGCTGCAACTTCACCCACAAATAAAACTCCACCTTGGTGTCATCATAATGGTTCACATTGATCACTACCTTGTATTGTGCACAAACGTACGATAAAAACTTACAAAATACCGCTGTACAAAAACAGACAGGATCGGTGTAGTATTGGTGCGCATCAAAGAAAGAGCGATACGAGATTATACACTCCTCAAAAGTGCTAAAGTACCCTAGCACTTGCGGCCAATTATACGGCACTGTATCAATTCTTGCCCAAGGTGCCCATCGATATCTGCGAGGTATGTTTAGTGGGCACAAGTGAAAGTTGGTAGCTACGTTGATAGGCACAGTAGTCGGCCAATTCTGAGAAAGAGAGAGCTTTGGGTACAATGTATCCCATTTCCTCCACCTCTGTCTCGACAGACCAAAATCTTCTAAAAGCCACTCGATTGCTTGCCACGTTGGGAAGGGCTTTCCACTCTCCTCATCAAACATCCGATCATAGTGACCAAGATAACGTTGTTTTAACATCGAACCACTTACTGGTAGGGTAGACTATAACCAAGTTGGAGGTCTGAACTCTATTGTCGGTTGTGGTATCAATACTTGGACGTGATACTCAAAGTCACTTGGGTGTGGTTGGTTCTCCAACATACGTCTCAGACGTTGGCACACCCGAGTTCTCACAGAAATATAATGACCACAAGTGAGCTCTCCTCGCTTATGGACGTCTTCACGCTCCTGCACTTGTGTCAATGTACCGAGCAAAGCGGCTTCATCACTGATTGGCTGCAGCAACTGTTGTACTGTCTGGTTCCAATCTCCATCTCTAGGGTGAACCACTGTAGCCGGCGGTATCCTAACAAGTCGATAAGACTCAACTGGCTGGTCATTAGCTCGTCTCTGAGCTATCTGTTCTTCCAGGTTCAAATAGTATAACAATGTACGAGCACCGAGGTCGCCTATCGGCACTACCAACTTATTTGTAGTTGTCAAACACAAGTCACCTCTTGCTAACATCTCACACATGAGGTTGTTCATGTTAGCATATTTACTTGCATCTAACCAAAAATAATCAAACGCCTCATCTGTAAGGGTGGCTCCTCTGGCCAAATTATGAATCCGCAGGAATGCTTCCCGTTGTAGCTCGTAGGTGCGGAACAAAGAAAATGACGGAGCTGCAATACTATCATACCACCACAATGACTCCTGCAACTGCAGTTTTAAGGCTTGTTCTCCAAATAACTGCAGTTGGAGCTGACCATTGGCCTCTACCAGGGTCTTAATCTCATTTTCTTTATTACTTACCTCCACGAGTGCTGCCTTGTGATCTGCAATCTTCACAGCCAATTCTTGTGTGAGGTTCTCAGTGCGTTCCTTCTCATGTTTGAAGAGCTCCTTCTGGTTTTTCAGGTGCTCCTTATAATCCCGCAGATCCTTCTTGAGCTGTATTAGCTCTACTTGGACCTCTTCGTATTGTTGCCTCTTGCTTTGGAAGTCTACAATATCTTGGTGCATCTTCTCCGCCTCTGCTCTAACCATCACTATCTCTGCACGGTATCTTTCTCTCTCCTAGGAGAATTTTTTCTCCATGGTCTCTTTGGCACATATAGTTGCTGCACTATTAGCTTGTGCTTCAGATAAAATGTTATCTTTGGCTATTACCATCATCTCCAGTTCTTCCTTCTCTTTCTACAGGATCTTATAAATAGAAGTATTGGGAATCTTAGAGGGTGGAACTTGTGGTCGTATTGACCTATCTACTAGAGCCTTGTTTTTGGAAATACCAAGAGCATGTGTCTTGTCCGCCACTTCTACTACCTCACTTTGGTTGACCAAAGTCTTTGAGCTAACTATAGGTCTTGATGAAGAGGTCCTTTTCCGAATGAGTGGCACCTCTGGTGAAGATGGTAGATCTTCTACATCCATTAAAGTGGGCTCGGGTGTCACTATAGAAACAAGCTCGGTGACTGTATCTAATACAACCTGTGAGATCGGAGCTACCTTGTTTGCCACGTACTCCTCCAGAGATTGCTCCAGTCGTGGTTTCTTCCTGCGAACGCTAGTCTCTCCCTCCTCATCATAGGATCTGGACAGGCCTTGGTCACGTAATTTAGGACAAAGTTCTGAGAGATAGGTAGAGTTGTAGAAGAAGGTATTGTTACGCTTTCCAGCAATCTCAAGTCGAATTTGGGTGTATAAAATTTTAGCCCAGTTGAGCCGCTCTCCATGCCAACTTCGAAACGCCGCAACTAAGCCTTCGGGTGCAAGATTGCCTTTTCGAGCAGGTGCCATCAACAATCGCCTATTCACGTAGTGTAACCATTCCACCCAATTTTCCTTGGCACGGTCTAGCTTATAGCCTTTCTCTGTTTTAACTGCCTCGGGAGCATCAAATACTTCAAGCAACTCATTCTTTGACAAAAGGATGACTTCTATTAAGGTGGTCCCTGTAGTAGGTATTCCAGGGAAGTGTTTTGCCACTGTCTCAAGGTCAAAATGTACTAGCTTTCCTTGTATCTTGAATTCTTCTCTTGCTCCTCGCTTTGATTCCTGTAGGTAGGCTTTCACTCGTTCTGGATCTGCTAAAGGCCAACGTTGACAAATAAAGTCCCATAGTCCAACTTTTTCCAGGTTATCTCTATTCGGATCCACCACTTCGTCAGGAATCGACATCAGCGGTGACGGTGCCACCGTGAGTTCAGCTGGCTTTTTCGTCATGTCTTCTGTTCGTTTCTTCACCCAAAAATGTGCAACCACCTTGTCAATTTGTTCGTTACTTAAGATACCTTGGCCTAATCCCATCATTTTTAATATTTCCAGTAGAGAAAAACTCCTTGCTTCAGGAAAACTTCTTCTTGCTTCAACAATTCACAGCTCTCGGCAAGGTTCTTTCTTTCTATCAACTTAAACTAACAGACTAGATGCATGCAGACACTCTTTTTGTCTCAGGTGATTAGCCTTCTTTTTATTTTGTTCACAATACTAAGATAACACTTACACAAGACATTTCCATACATGTGCTTCTTGACTCACCTTAACCTTGGATATTGATAAAGACTGATACTTTCCTGATGCGGGGAAGTTCACTTGAAATCACTCTTGTGAAGCTCACACGTGCTCTGATGCCACTCACTTCCAGAGACAATCCATCACTTTGCAATGATACTAACTGTTGCTATTCACTGTTTGCTCATGCAGTCAAGCCACTTTAGTAACGCTCAGTGTATGTACATACACTACTTAGAAGATACAACAATCATTTTCTGCACCACAAGCTTTCCTAACAAATTTTAATTCTAACCACTTGCAACTTCAACTTAAACATCCCATGTTTGAAGGAATACAACTTCACGGACAATATTAATTTAAGGTGCTTTTATCTTTATTCACAGACAGATTTATGTCTATGTTCACAGGTATGATTCGAGCAACCGACTTCTTTTAGAGACTCTGATTATCACTCTTGGCAAATTTTCATTAAAAAATCCAACATTAATCCTGTCCATACTTGAAAAGATATATCTGAGAGCTAACTCCAAGAATGATCGAAATTAATGCGATGATACAGACTGTTTTTTCTCACCTCAAAGTCGAATGCCAACAATGCAGACAATTATCTCTTACAACTTCATGCACTCTCGACACTCCTGCAGTGATGCCTGAATATAACTACGACTTAGGAGCACCATTACAGTCCAGCATTGATAGGTTTTGCAGTTGTCGTTCCTGTCTTTCCAAACTGTGCACCGGTCACGCCTTCTCGCTACTCCACTTTTCGCGCGCCAGTTAGGGTTCTGCAGCAGACTCTCCAGCTTCTCTCATGTGCTCACATACCACACACCAGCAGTAAGTTTGTTGTCTTCTTGAAGCTTGCTCTCCTTGGCGGGAGCCGTTAGTTCTCACAAAATCATCATCTCAGCTACCTAAGTATCACACGTTAAAATGTAGTACTCTCGCCTGTATTCTTATCATTTCTTCTCGTGCGTAGGTTTTTAAAATCACGTGAATGCCATGCACTCATTACAATCAATAGCCTACTCACACCTCGCCTCGTATACTGTTTATACTCGCGGCTATACCGTACACATACCATATTTCTTTATGAATACCTATTTTTATCAAATACTTTCTTTACGTAATTCCCACAAGCTTTCCCGGAGCACTGACTTTGAAGTTCCTCTGTTTTTTATTATTATTATTTTTTCACTGTTTACTTTTTAAGTTTTTTGAATTATTTTCCGTTTGTTCCTCTTGAATTTTTCCACTCTTGTTAATTTAATTAATTTTCTCTTTTAAATGACTGGTTTTTAATTTCCCTATTTATATTTTAACTTTCCTTTTCTCGTGTCAATCGTGCATGCAATCTGTACGTAAACTCTATCAACTGGTACATCGTACAGGTCTCGTAGACTTGGAACCGCACCAGCCCGAATACCCGTATTTCTACAAAATAGTATGTACATATTTGCATCAATTTCTGTATCTGCAGTATGTATCTCTATTCGATACATTGAGTTAACCATTCCTCTCAACCAGTACTTTACCAGTTCTCTTTAAAATTAATTAATTAATTAATTATTATTTTTTTCATTAATTTTGTGGTTTAATTTCCTACATTGCCTTGTTCAGCTTAACTGACTTTTTCTCCTCCAAAATTACTTTTTTGTTTCCTAACTTTGAGTTTTATTTATTGTTTTTTCTTTCACTCTACTTTCATAATTATTTATGTTTAATTTGGACATTTGTCCAAAAATAACCAGGTTCTATAATAATTTTAATGTCATACTAAATATTAATAGTGTGACATTTTCTCCCTTAATTAATTTAAGAGATTTTGGAAGATTTTTGTGCAAGTTTAGTTAAGCAAACATTTTTATTTTATTTTTTTATCCAGGAAGTGTCTGTGCAAGTCTCAAGCTTTCAATCGTTTGGGCTTACCACAAAATCCGTCCCGATTTTTCACTGTCTGTTAACTGAAGTATTTCTTGATGAAATCTTCTCGTTGGCAAGAATGTCCAGCCATCCTTTATCCATCATGCATGCAACTGAATAACCGTTCCATTAATCACTACTCGGGACAACTAATTTTGTCCTTACTAGTCTGTTTAATTCACGTATCAATATCATGATTGTAGCACATGTGGTTTGTCTCATATGACTCACGAGTATGGCTGATATATATCATTAGGTACCATAATTTCCTCTCTCTGCTTGTATTATATCCTTAAAATATGCCAGCCTATGACCACCATTTAAGGATGAGCAAATTAGAAAATTCAAAGTTATTTTTACTTCTAAATTTTTTAAATATTTTTCAATGAAAGAATTTAAGGTTTTAATCTCAATCCAAGTGATTTCATATTTTTCCGATGAAACTTGAATTAGTTATGAATTTTCAAAGTCTACTGCCACTTAGCCTGTGAGTCATATTTAGACGACTTTTTCTTTTACTTCTTTTACTTTTCATAGCTTCTTTTCAACACTAGTTTAATGCACAAAAGAAGAAGAAGAAGGACTCCGGCCCTCAAAGGGACCGGCGTGAATGTAGTGTTTATTCATTCTATTCACTAATCCAATGGCCACCTGACGATGATTCATTACCTTACTCTAGTTGTTTTTGTTTAATTTTCTACTTTTCTTATTGGGTAATATTTTTATTACTACAAGTAAAAAGTTGTTTTACCTTTCAAGAGGGATCATTCATTTATTTTCATGGGCTTAATCTAACAATTTTTATTTTTTTGGGGATTATCGCCCCCCTCTTTAAGTCATAACTAGCCCTCAAGTTATGTATTTTTTTAACCTATAGCCATTATATCTTGTGGCGTGAACATTACCCGCAAAATCTTGCAATTCAACAGATCCATTAGGATAAGACTTAAGAATGCGATATGGACCAAACCACCTCATCTTATATTTACCCGGAAACTTTTGAAATCGACTATCGTAAAGTAATACCAAATCATTATCATGTAAAACTTTTGGTTGTAACTTACTATCATAGTAGGTTTTTTGTTGTTTCTTTACAACTTCCATGTTTAGGAAAGCTTGAGCTCTTACCTCATCAAGATGCTTGTAGAGTGGTTTTTCACCATTCTAGGAAAACACCCAAGTGTACCCACACCTCCTAGGATTCGTTACGGGGATGATCATACGCCTAGTTTTAAGTAATTAAAGCTTAATTGTGTAGTTTAAAGCTATCCTCTTGGTTAATTCTTAAGGTTATCTATCTATTTTTAGGAAATTAGGGCTTTAGCATTACTCTTAAGGGATCCACAAACAAAGTCTAAACCCCAAGGATCTCTCGTCCCTTAAGAAGGTACATTAGTCCTTTTAAGATTGTGCTTATGCCACTAATTCTTAAGTACTTGCCACACTGGGCTAATGGAAGTTTCCATTAAGTCTCATTGCATTGGTTCTTTAATTACAGTCTTTAAGAATTCAAATTCTTACCTCATGCAAAATTGCTCCACTTTTCACGTCCGTCCACTAGATCCACGTAATCACGTTCTAAAGACAAGGGTTAGTCTCAAAAATCACATACACAAGATAACTTAAGTCTTAAAGAGTTTCAGCTCTTAAGTCTCCACTTAAGTTCACTTATCCACACTTAATTCTTAAAGACTACGATGTTCTACACTTACTTCTACCATTTAGTCTTTAAGATCTCTAACTGGTTCCTAAGACTTCCTTCTCAGTCGTCTCGATGTTCTTAAGGACACAGTCTCTGGCCCTTAGTTCTTAAGCACTCACTTACTCATTTAGGCCTGATTCTTAAGATCCTGCACTGTCTAGACCAATTCAGCCCTACATTGTTCTTAAGTTTCTGTCTTTAAGACTTCCAGAACCGGGAGTGCATCTCACTGAATGCAAATATTGTCCCTTATTCTCACTTATACGAACCTTTAAGTCCAAGCCCTTTAACTTAAGGGTCTCCTGGTACTTAAGGTCTCAACCTTCATAAGATTATGTATCCAAATTTGGACTTAAGATTCTTAAGTTTCTATGTTTTCTTCTTAAGTCTTTCTTTGGAATTTGTTCCTTATTTTTTCTCTTATGATAGATTCTTAAATACTCACAACTTAGCCTACCTTAGAGAATCCCTTCTACTAAAGTTAGACTTAATGCCAATTTTTTGTATGTATAATATGACACTCTTGCCATGCATCAAGGTATGCCACTTTTGATGTTTATTGTATAAATTGCATTAACATGAATAAGAACTCCATTATTATTTTTATGATACTCAAGTTATGCTCACTCACACTTGAGATCTTACTAAGTACTTATGCACCACACACCTTATGCACTAAGTCACTTAATTTCACATTATCTCCATTAATCTTCACACTCATGATTAATGCTCCAACACACACACAAGGTCACACACACGACCTTAGTAGTTAGGGTATTTTCCTAATTTATTCCATGAAGAATAAATATACAATGCATTCATGTATAGGAATTTTATCCACAATTACTACCTATTGCATGCACTTGCATTTACAACACACAATGTCAAATTTATGCAATGAAGTTCACACAATATTGCAATTATACATATGACTCAAGTCACAAGACTCTGCATATACAAATTCAATAACAATTATATATTCATATATAAAATTAAATACTCTTACAACATTAAGAGTCCTCAACTAGCTTTTTCACCTAAAGCTAGGGCTCATTCCAATCTTCCTCCAAGGAATTTCTATGGTAATGGCCAAGAATGCTAAAAATTCAAGTTAGTCATTCTACTCAACATCCAAGAGGTACACCTCTTGCCAAGAGATTTTCCCTATTATTAACCATTAAGATTAATTCCACTAAATCTTCACATCTCTTCATATCTATTCATGGAAAGGTGCACCCTATCCAAAGGCTATGAGTTCAACCTTTTTCCCATTATTTCCTATTTCTTGGATATGAATAGGTACTTTCCAATTAATTAAGTATTTAGTGTAAACTTAATCATTAATTTTTTAATTCTTCACATATCTACAACCCTTTTTACACTTAATTTTCGGAAAAAATCTATTTTTGTCATTTTGGCTCTACAACGCTCTAAAGTGTCATAACGTTCTCTTTAAGATGCAACAATTCCAAGTCTCTCAGATATTGCTACCCGTAATGAAGGTACCTCCACTTCAATTGGTAACATGGCCTCCAAACCATATACTAACTGAAATGGTGTTGCTTTAGTTGTAGTTTTTATGGTACATCTATGTGCCGATAATGCGTTATTTAGCTCATAGTCCCAATTAGTTGCATTCCCTTGTAATGTTTTAGTTTTGATCTTACAAAGAATGCCATTAGACTTTTCAGTTTGTCCATTAGCTCTAGGGTGATAGGAGGATGACTTACGATGCTTAATGAAATACTTTTGCAACATTTTCTCAATAGTATCATTGATAAAGTGAGTCCCCCTATTACTAATAATTTCTTTTGGACACCCAAATCCGGTAATGATATGTTCATAAATGAATCTGGCAACAGTGTCCGCATCATCATTTTTAGTGGCAAGGGCTTCTACCCACTTCGTCACATACTCTGTTGCAACCAAGATGTAACGTTTTTGACCCTCACGACTAGGTGGTTTAATAGGACCAACAAAGTCGATACCCCATTTCTCAAAAGGGATCTGTGCTAAAATTGGTGTAAATGACATAGCCCTAGTGGCTATCGGTTTACTGACTCGTTGACAAGGATCACATTTTTTAACATAACTAGTGGCATCGGCAAAAAGCGTGGGCCACCAATATCCAGCTCTTAATGCTTTTTGAGAGTAGCCTAACCCGCAAAATGCCCTCGACAAGCATCATTATGACATCCTACTAAAATCATAGACACCTCACTAGGATTTATACACCGTCGAAGTACATCATCTTTGCCTCTCTTATAGAGAACACCACTTATCATAGTGTATGGTAAAGATAGATGAACTAATTTAGTTTTATCTTTGCTAGTGTATTCAAAAGGAAAGGTGCCTTTAGTCAAATAGTAGATGTTATCGGCGTATTCTTTTGGAATTATATCAAGTACCTCCACACCGTCTTTTACACTAAAGATGTGTGCATCTGGAAAATTATCATCTATAGACTCTGGATTAATGGTCTCACTTAATCGTGACAGAAAATCTGCATTTTGATATATTCTCCCTGGTCTGACATTGATGGTAAAGTCAAATTCTTGCAATAACAAAACCCACTTTGCAATACGACCACTTAGTTGAGGTTTATTGATCATGTACTTTAAAGCATCATGATCAATATGAAAGGTAAACTTATATCCCAATAAATAATGTCTATATTTCTGAACAGAGAAAATCATGCCAAGACCTTCTCGTTCAATTACAGAATAATTCCTTTCAGGGGCACTCAACTGCCGACTTGCAAAGTAAATTGGTCTATCATGACCTTTAAAAAAAATTCTGGCTTAAGACAATTCCAATTGCTACATTAGAAGCATCAACATACACTTCAAAAGGCTTTGACCAATCTGGAGGAATTAAGACACGTGTTTTACTAAGACGACGTTTTAACTTGTTAAAGGCCTTAGTACAATCATCTGTCCGCACCCCTGGTAGTAAAGTTTGTTTTGTTAAAACATTCAAAGGTGTTGCTATCAAAGGTGCTGCTATAAAAGCAAACTTGTATATAAATCTTCTATAATAGCCCGTTGCACCTAGGAATCCTTTTAGTCCAGTCAGATGTTTAGGTATGGCCATTTTGAGGATAATGCCAATTTTGTCGGGGTCAACTGATATCCCTTCACTTGAAACAACATGACCTAATAATTTACCACATACAGTGGCAAACTCAGACTTAGCAGCATTTATGGATATACCATACTCTCTACATTGATCAAAACATTTCTTTAAATCTCTTGCATGATCTGCCTTAGAACCAAATACACAAAAATCATCTAAAAAAATCTCCATGAATTTTCTAAGATATTTTGTGAAGGCTTGAGTCATAACTCTTTGGAATGTTGCCGGAGTATTACACAATTCAAATGGCATGACATTATATGCAAAAGTCCCCCAGTCTGTGGTGAAAGATGTCAATGGTTTATCTTCTGGGGCTATCTGAATTTGGTTATAACCCGAGAATCCATCCAGGAAAGAATAACACTTATGGCCAGCTACACCATCCAAGACTGCATCAGAAAATGGTAAAGGGAAGAAATCTTTCTTGGTTGCTTTGTTCAACTGTCTAAAATCCTGACAAATACGAATTTTACCATTCTTTTTAGGTACTATGACAATAGGTGACACCCACTCACTAAATGGCACGGGATAAATGAAATTACACTCTAGTAATTTATCAATTTCCTCTTTAACCATTAGAGAATATTTTGGGTTCATTCTATATTGCCTTTGCCTAACAGGTTTAGCATCCGCTTCTAGGATAATCCGATGTTGACAAACATCAGGAGGTATGCCTTTCAAGTCTTTGTAAGTCCAAGCAAAGGCATCCTTTTCCTTCTTAAAGAATTCCAACCACTCATCATATTCTTTAGGACTTAGTCCATCATAGAGCTTTATAGGCTTAGGATCTTCCTTAGTGCCTAAATTCATTTCCATAGTATTGTTTACTAAAGGACAAACACTAGGTATTTTTTCACCTAGCAACTCATCAGAATCTGATACATAGGGAGGTTCCTTATCAGATTCGCCCTCGATAGTAATGTTAAAAATAAGAGAATTTTGCCATCCTTCAATAGCTGCATCCGAGTCATCGACTTGACTAGGAGGGACAAAATACTCTCCAGGACTTAAGCTTTTAAACGTAGGCATATCCTGGACAACATTTGTGTCGTCAAGTTCAAATTCTGATTTTGGATCAGTGGTCCGCTCTGAATCATCATCCTGAGTCTCACCATGGTAGTTTGCAGGAAACATGGGAAGAGTGATTTTACTTTTACCCTTCCCAATAGTCAAAGTCCTTTTACTCCAATCGTCCTTGGCTTTGGCTAATGACAACCAAGGTCTGCCAAGAAGGATCGGATACGTGGAAATGGACTCACTCACTTTAAAGACAATATAGTCAATTTTATAATCAATTCCACCAATTATTGTATTTAATTGAATTAACTTTCCCAGAGGTTTGACTCTACTTTGATCGGCCATTCTTAAGATAATGGGAGTAGGAACTATTTTGGTTATACCCAACTCTTCTATAGTGTCAACATTCATTAAGTTAACACTACTTCCACTATCTACTTGTACTCCATCAATCAAAGTTCCATCTATAATCACATCAACTGTAGGTGCCCTGGGATCTAAAGAAATATCATGGACATTTACAACTTCAGGTTGAATTTTACTTGCCTCACTTTTTGTTTTTGCCTTAGGATTTTTAACATTACTCTCTTCAATTGTTTTAGCTCTCTTACGAATTAATGAGGATGTTCATTTATTTTTGCAATATGGTGATAAAGCAAGTAATTGTCTCAATGATATTTGAGGTTGTAACCTATCCAAATCTGTGAGTATATCATATGGATGCATCCCAACAGCTAACCTCATGATTCTATTGTGTTTTCTCTTTTTTAAGGACAAAGATGGTTCTTTTACTATCTTCGTTGAAGGCTTATAAAAAGTAGATTGTTCCAATGGTTTCATTGAAGTATTTGGTTTTTCTATAACTGCAGGCATAAGGACCATTTTTTCTGGTAAAGGAGGTAGTTTAGATTTTTCTTGGAAATCACTACTTGTCATTTCAACTATTTGTGGTGATGGTTTAAGAACTTCTGGTCTTTTTAGTATAGTTGGCATATTTCTATCAAACACAGGATTAAATTTCACTTTACTATAATCACTCTCTGAGCTACTAACATGTTCCTTTTCAAGAGCTTTTTTTGGCTTGTGATCTAGTGATGAGAACATCATGAGGTGTATCAATAGCCATATAGTTAACATTTCTAGAATTAGAAGACTTTACTTCTTGAATTTGAACTTATTTTCTAACATTTGGGAACTCAGTAATTATGGCTATGCAAAAGGTAGAAACATGTCCTGTTTGACCACACCTCCCACACAAGGGATTATAACCTACTTGTTGTCGCTTATTTGTGCACTCCCTAGAATAATGATTTAGCTCTCCGCACCTATAACATGCCACTTCCTTGTTCCCATCTTGGTTAGGTCCCTTCCAAACTTGGTGTTGACTATAACCACTATTTTCTCTCGGATGGTTATTATTATTCCCATATTTGATAAAAGGTCGTTTGGATGTAATTCTATAAGGTTGTTTTTGGTTATTATCTTGAGAGGGTTGTTCTTGCACTAAGGCTTTAACTTCCTTGATATTTCTACAAGTAGTTATATCATGACCTTTTGCACCACAATATGCACATTTAAGTTTAGGAATTCCTCCTATAGGATATCTACACTCGGTGGCTAAGTGACTCCGTTACCCTTACAATTACTACATCAAATATTAGTTCGTTGATTAGTTGGTTTAGGTCTCTTATTTCTACCTTCATTAACTTGTACTGACAATTCCTTAAATTATTTTTGTAAGGCTTGAATCTAACTTTCCTCATGATTGGGGGGCATCAATGCAAGTTGTTGCTCTCTCGGATGAGGTGGTCCTTGTATAGTTAATTGAGGTTGACTAGATATTGACCTCGGATAATAATCTCTTCCACTATTATCCATTCCATAATGTGTAGTTACGGGTAAAAGATATGGGTCGTTATATGGGGTTTTTCCCGTCTGTAACAACATATTAGATCCCTACATAGCAGCTTCCCAATTACTAGCAGCTTCATATGCTGCACTTAAATTTGCCGGGTTGAAAAGTCTAACTTGGTATATGCACATAGGATCTAATAATCCTCTAGTGAAGGTATTAGTGATCCATGCTTCTGGCATATTATGATCTCACCATCTATTCAACAAGTTTCTAAGTCAAGTATAATATCCAGCTATAGTTTCAATGGGATACATTTGAAAACTTTGCAACTGATCTTGCAAAGTATTATGGTAGGACTGGGGGTCTAAATCTTGTTAAAAAGGACTCTTATAACGCTTCCCAATCTACCGGTCTAGGATTTAAAGCTGCATACCACCGTTGAGCTTCCCCTAGTAAATTACCAGGAAAACTGGTGAAATACTTGTCAACAGCTAAATTATTAGCTGTTGCCATTACTTGGAATCGTTCCAAGTAGGAATCAGGATCTTCTCCTAAATCTCCATAAAATATAGGAAAATGGGCAATGTTTAACATTCTGTGATGAGCTAGAGCAAATGGATTTTCTATAACTTCTTCAGGAGTAGATGGAGTTGATGGTGGAATAGAAGGTGGAGATTCTTCAGACGAAGATGAGGTAGGAAAAGTCACAAGACGGGATGGTACTCTAGGAGATAGTGACCATCTAGGTGAATCTGATGAAGAAGATTCACTTTGATCTTCGTCACTTGTACTATATTCAACAGCTTTACTACCCCGTGTTTTACTACCCTCACTCTTAAAGACTCCTCCTTTTAAACTACTGGACCCTATTTCTTCTCCATTTACACTTGATTGATCTATCACATCTTGTGCATAAAAATTCAATGTTGTTGGTTCAAGAGTATGTCTAAAAACATCCGCTATACTTTGACGGAAGTTCCTCTATTTTTTGTCTAATCGTATGGAATTTTCAACATTTTCTGTTCTTATTTTTTGAATAAAATTTTCTGGGGAAATAATTGCTTCCTCGTTAGTAAAGTTAGGAATATCCGTTAGTTCTTTTTTAATTTTAAAATCTAATTTTTGGTTAAAGGATTCCGGATATGGAGTTTTAAACTCTGTTTGATGGAAAGAACTATCGTCCTCTAGAACACTTTGAGGGGTGGATATAGTTGCTACTGGAGTCTTGAAGGAATGCTCTTCTTCCTTAGGTTGGTTTATTAGACTACTATCCGACTTATATCCTCTCTCCCTAGTTTTTGAACTAGAGTGGTCACTCTAGGTTTCTAGTCTTAATTTCTTTGGACTAGAGTTACCTGATCGTGAAATATATTGTTGTCATTTTTTCCTTATCCTTACTCTAAAACTTTTTGAGGTAAGTCCCTTAGTTGTTAAACTGAACTTGAGTGAATGAGGAAGAGTTTGAACTTTTGTATCTTGTTGAGTGAATTCTAAATTTTCTGTTGGCAACTGAACCTCTGCAGGTATAGATGAAGGTATATAATTAAAGGTTGGATTTATTGCTAACAATATAGGTCTCTCCCTTTTTGCTATCCTTCTCTTGTAACGTTCGGCTCTTTCTAGCCTTTGTTCTTCAATTTTTCCTATATCCCTATCTGACATTGGTAGGTGCCATAAGAATTTGAAACATTTAACTCTCCAAGTGAATTGTTGAAAGAATATTGAGTGTATTAATTTAAACAAAGGTACCACGCTTCTTCCGTTAAGTTCATTCCCTCAACTTCCCATGCAATGTTTCTAGGATATTTATACATGGTTAATAAAGCTCCCATTTCATTTTCTCCCAACCATTCACTGGCTATACCTATTAAAAGATCTATCTCATTTTCAGCCATTTTCAAATATTCCCCGTCATAAGGACCTATCTTGTGGTACATACAAATTGAGTTGATTAATCTTCTAATTATTTTTCCACCATTCATTGGGATACATAGAGGATGACTCTCTTGACTCATTTTGTCATTGGGATATTTGTTTGGTTTTAAGAAACTGCAAAGAGTTTTAATTTGTGCAAAGGTAGAGAGTTTCCATAAATAGGTTTAGTTCATTTTCTTTATTTACAGGATAACCCAAATATGTCAACAATTCCCCTACCTCAAGTTCACTCAACCACTCCTTTGCCAGTTCAATTAATTTATCTATTTCAGTCTCTACTATTGCTGAATATTTCCTATCATAATTGATAAAAGTTTTGTAGTAACTTATTCTTGCATACAAGAATTTAAGGGATTTATTTTTTTCACTTTTAGAATCTAGGCGTTCAATTTTTCTCATTTACTCCATTCAGGAAACAATATTGACGCCAATTAGTTAGTGTAAATTGTTCTATCTTAAACTCTCGTGACAATGGTTCTATTATTAATTCTCTTGGGTAATTGAATTTTTGTAAGAAAGTATTGATGATTTTTTTCCTATTAATGGAATGTTGGTTGTTTTCTTTAATGCATTCTATTTCTGTCTCCAAAAGTCTAAATAATTTACCCTCATTGTATTGAATTTTAGAATAAATTCTTAATAAACTTTTTAACCTTGTTTGTTGTTCTTTAAAAGTCTCATTTGAGGAACTCATTTCTTAAATACATAATAAATCAAAGGCTATGCTTACGGGTTCTTCCGGATCTTTGGATAAGAAGTCGGGAAAAAATACTTTACTTTCAAAGTTTTGTTTACTATAAACAAAGATATAAATTTTCCTATTAAACTTGTATCCGTTCCAAGCTCCAAT
This sequence comes from Bryoerythrophyllum caledonicum, assembly GCA_963971425.1. Classification (NCBI taxonomy): domain Eukaryota; kingdom Viridiplantae; phylum Streptophyta; class Bryopsida; order Pottiales; family Pottiaceae; genus Bryoerythrophyllum; species Bryoerythrophyllum caledonicum. The sequence continues at coordinate 2,994,693 of OZ020520.1, read as the reverse complement.
ACCTTTAGAAATTAATGGTTGTGTTTGAAGTTTTAATCTGCCATATTGGGCAAAAAGGTAGTATAGTTGATATTTTAAGTATAATGTTTTCTTCTTAACAATCATTTCATTAAAACCTTTGCCCTTACTCCACACTTTTTTTAAGATTACTTGTTTGATTTCTAAAGGTAGCTGTTCAAAGTTTTCATTAAAAGGTTTATCAATTTTTGGGTGAGCTCCATGAAACTGGAACCCTTGTCCGTAATACACACCTCTATAGACACGGTAGAGGGCGCTAAACAAATATGGACCACTAAAGAAGTCACTCAAAGCTTCTTCAAATATCTCCCATGGAAAAGTAGACATGTTGTAACAACATGTCTTTACTCATTACTAGTGATTTGACTTACGATAAAATTTTTAATTTTATTTTTTTCACTAATTCCAAAGGTTGTTAATTCACACAAAAGTTAAGACTTATTGCCATGATAGTTTACTTAAGTAATTGACTTAAGTCCCAACATCTTTCCTAAATTAAGAACTACTTAAGAACTTGACGGTACCATCCCCAGCATGGTCGCCAAAAATGTAAGGTTTAAAACGGGTCAACTCACAAGACACCCAAGACTCACACACAATCTCCCTTAGACTCTAAATTCGTTCCGGGATAGTCTAGCGTCAACTGTTAAGTAGTTTGCTTCTAATTGTATGGCAAAAGCTATCTTCTATTGAATGACTTAAGTTTATGCAGTCGTTTTCAGGGAATTAAAACTTAAAATGCCTCACTCTTAGCATTCCACTCTTAAGGTATTAATCCCAAGGATTAAGTACTAGGATAGAGCCTTGTTCCTCTAAAGAGCCTTGCTCTTGATTTAATTATGAATATGCACGTTAGTTAGTTTCCTATACTTTTGCCATCTTCGGCTCTTGGGTACTATCCATTGCACTCATGGTTGATTCCTTAATTAATTCCATTAGAATTCACGAACTTACCTCGTGCAATTCGCTCCACTTCTCACGTACGTCCCACGGTTCACGTACTCACGTACTCATCACAAGTATTAGACTCAAACAATACACAAGTTAGATTAAGCCTCTAAATAATTCTACTCTAAGACTTGACTTAAGTCTAACCTATCTATTAGTCCTTAACACTTAAATGCAAAAAGAATATTTTCACTCTTACACTTGCATGGTTTAAGTTCTATCACTTAGACTTAAGTTCTCTTATTCACACATGCATAAGACTCCCATCTTATGTCTTAATGCTTAAGTTTCCACACTTAAACTTAATCTTTCATCAACTACTTATGCATTTCGCACATTATTGCATTAAGTTTCTTACTTCAAATTAACTTCTAAATGCTTCACTCACATTTCACATTTAGAATTATTGCTTTAACATCCACAATGTCACTTTGACATAGTTAGGAACTTTCCCTAACTTAATCTCTTGAAGATTTAATATTAAACATGCACATTTCACTCATATGCAATACATTAAATTTAACTCATTAACACACACAATTTCATGTCACATAAACAATTAGGATGATATCCTAATTTCTACAATGAAGATCTAAATAAATAATGCATTTATGCATACAAATTTATTCACAATTAATACCTCATGCATACAATTGCATTTACAAAACACAATGTCAAATTTATTCTATGAAGAACTAATATTATTGCAATTATACATATTAATCAAGTCACACACAAGACTTTACATATGCAAATTCAATAATATATATTAATAAAATTAAATATTCTTACAACCATAAGAATCATCAACTAGCTTTTTCACTTAAGGCTAGGGCTCACTCCAATCTTCCTTCAAGGAATTGCTATGGTAATGGCCAAGAATGCTAAAAATTCAAGCTAGTCATTCTACTCAACATCCAAGAGGCACACCTCTTGGCAAGAGGTTTTCCCTATCATTAACCATTAAGATTAATTCCACTAAATCTTCACATCTATTCATATCTATTCATGAAAAGGCACACCCTTCTCAGAGGGTGCGAGTTCAACCTTTTTCCCATTATTTCCTAATTCTTGGATATGAATAGGCACTTTTTGATTAATTAATTACTTAGTGTAAAATTAATCATTAATTATTTAATTCTAAATATATCTACAACCCTTTTTACACTTAATTTTTGGAAAAAACTATTTTTGTCATTTTGGCTCTACAGCATTTAAGGGATTTTTGGATGCAACGGGTTGTTATAGACGGTTTATTTATAAATTTGCATTTATAGCCACACCTTTGAAGGCTTTAACAAAACAAAGTTTAACACGAGGAGTCTGGACAGATGATTGTACTAAAGCCTTTAATAAGTTAAAACGCCATCTTAGTAAAACACTCATCCTAATTCCACCAAATTGGTTCAGACCTTTTGAAGTGTATGTTGATGCTTCCAATGTAGCAATTGGAAGTGTTTTAAGTCAGAAAATTTCTAAAGGACATGATAGACCAATTTTCTTTGCAAGTCGACAATTGAGTGCTGCAGAGAGGAATTATTCCGTGATAGAACGAGAAGGTCTTCGCATGATCTTTTCTATTCAAAAGTATAGACATTACTTGTTGGGATATAAATTTACCTTTCACATTGATCATGATGCTATAAAGTACATGATCAATAAACCTCAACTAAGTGGTCGGATTGCAAGGTGGGTTTTGTTATTACAAGAGTTTGATTTTACTATTAATATAAGACCTGGAAAAATACATCCAAACGCAAATTTTTTATCAAGACTTAGTGAAACTATAAATCCAGAATCCATTGATGATAGTTTTCCGGATGCACACCTCTTTTCCGTTCAAGACAACATTGATGTGGTTGATGTTATTCCTAAAAAATATGCGGATATAATTTATTTTGTAACAAAAAGAACATTTCCACTAGAGTATGTAAGTAAAGACAAGACTAAGTTAGTTCATCAATCTTTACCATATACCATGATTAGTGGAGTTCTTTATAAAGGGATAAAAATGATGTATTAAGACGTTGCATAAATCCTAGTGAAGTTGAAATGATCTTAAAAGAATGTCATAGTGATGCATGTAGGGGACATTTTGCGGGATGGGCAACCGCACAAAAAGTATTAAGGGCTGGCTATTGGTGGCTACACTTTTGCAGATGCCACTAGTTATGTATAAAAATGCGATCCTTATCAACGTGTCGGTAAACCAACTGCCACTAAAGCAATGCCTTTAAACCCGATCTTAGCACAGATTCCCTTTGAGAAGTGGGGGATAGATTTTGTGGAATCCATTAAACCTCCTAGTCGAGAAGGACAAAAACGTTATATTTTAGTAGCCACAGAATATGTGACTAAGTGGGTTGAGGCAATTGCAACTAAAACAGATGATGCCAATACCGTAGCTAAATTCATCTATGAGAATATCATTATTAGATTTGGATGTCCCAAAGAAATAGTAAGTGATAGAGGGACTCATTTCATTAATGATACTATAGAAAAAATGTTAAAAAAATATTTTATCAAGCATAGAAAATCATCATCCTATCATGCTAGAGCAAATGGTCAAACCGAAAAATCTAATGGCATACTTTGTAAGATCATCACTAAAACACTTGAAGGTAACGCACCAAATTGGGATTATAAGTTGAACAATGCATTATGGGCATATAGGTGCACCATAAAAACTACTACTAAGGCAACTCCTTTCCAGTTAGTCTATGGATTAGAAGCTATGTTACCAATAGAAGTGGAAGTACTTTCACTACGTGTCGCAATCTGAGAGAGACTAGGAATGTTGCATCCTTAAAAGAGAGATTTGACACTTTGGAAAGGCTCGATGAAATAAGGGCTCAAGCCTTTATGAGTATGGAAGCCATTCAAAAACAACGTAAAACTTACTACGATAGCAAATTACAACCCAAAGTTTTAAAAGATAATGATTTAGTACTACTCTACGATAGTAGTTTTCAAAAATTTCCGTGTAAATTTAAGATGAGGTGGTTTGGTCCATATCGCATTCTTAAGTCTTAACTCAATGGTTTTGTAGAATTACAGGACTTTGCGGGAAATGTCCATGCCACACGATATAATGGATATAGATTAAAAAGTATGTAACTTGAGGGCAAGTCACCTTTTAAAGAGGAGGGTAGAACCTTTAAGTTATTTTGTGATGGTCCGAAATGACCCTAAACTACCTGGGTGAAAGTAAATAAGGAAAGGTTGTCACAATACAAGTACCCTACGCGGTGATCACTTTTGTACATATATTATTCAAGATGGAAAGTTGACCAAATTTTTTGAAAAACATAAAGTTTTTGTCCAAGAGATTATTCATATAATATCAAGGTGCTGCCTCTATAAAATATAGGTGATACCCAAAGTGTTCAAATCATGGTGTCAACGAAAAGTAATTCTTTTGACATAGAAATGTTGAAAGTGACCACTAAGTACGGTAAAAATATCACAACAGAAAGCCATATAATTAGATATAAATCTAGTAAAGTCTTGATGGAAAAAATAACTAATTAGGGTGGAAGTAAAAACAAAAAGAAAATAAAAATAACTACTTGTCATAACACAAGTATGGGATAGGTAGATCAGAAATTAATATGAGTAATGATGCAAGTACACATCAGGTGGAATGAACGGAAAATAATCTCTAGTCTAAACCAACAGGTGCAGTTCAACTAAAAACAAGTAGAGTTATTTGAGAGAACAGAATAATACGTAAAGTAACAAGTATGTATCATGTAAGGACTACACTATACGTAGAAAATACGTGTATGGACTCACTCAAGACTTGTACTGCCCTAATTCAGTTACGCATACTCATTGCATGCATGTAGACATGCTGGAAAGGAACACAATCAACAGATTTTTGAATCAGGCACTCAAGGGCAAAGAGTCTTGAGTGTAGATATTCATTCTCAACCACCAAGACTTACTAATCAGGTATCATTAACGATGCAAAATGATGATTAACATGGGCAACGATTGGCCCGACTCCGGTCTGTAAGGTTGTTCCAACATTTACGAGTCAGTGAGTTACCATAGTCTAAGATATTGAGAGAAGCATGAGTTGTCATGAGGAGGCATGAAACCCTGAAGAAAAATAGGCAGGGACACAAGGAGTGAGAAGATACGCGAGTTCCGTGCAGGTAAGTTAAGTTTTTTGAACCAGTATGAGGAAAACCATCCAACTGTAACAAATAGGAAATCAGATGCATGATTTCATTGTGGAAAGCGTTGATTGATGGTTTCATAAAAAACAATCATGATGGAATACTTTGTAGACGATGTTGTGGTTTTCTGCTAAGAACCTTGAACTCTGAAAATTTGTTAAAGAAAATAAAGAATAATGTATTGGAAGTAGTGTACAGACAAAAGTTCACAAAATCTTGGTTTAGCAAGAAGCCTTAATAAGGTGTTGTTAATAGGAAAGAAGATCAGTAAACCAACAAGAGAAAAAAAAAAGTGTATCACATCTGGTTCTGATGACTAACAAAATGTTTATGATCATTGCATGAGTGGCATCAGACCAACTGAAGGCAGTAAGAGAATTGAGGAGGCACTTGTCTACATTTGCAGCCTCATTATGCATCTGGAGTGTGTCGTTACCATCTATCTGCAAGAGTGAACATACCAATCATCGTCAGATATAGGTGAGTCAACCCATTTAAAGTTTTGATGGTGCATAGCCTGCTAGAAATAAATAATGCAAGAAAGAGTCGGATGGCGGCAATCAGGGTTATGAAATCTTGTGAACAGTATGCATGCAGTCAATAGTGTCAATGGTAGCACTTTCTGTCAATGTCTAGAACTATCTGTGTAAGCCTCTCAAGAACAGAATCTTGCATACGAGTGTTTGTGTCTACTTTTTGAGAAGAAAAAATCCGCCAAGAGACTGTGAGTGAGGTGAAGCAAATAGAAGATTACTTTGAAGTATAAAGTTATTTCCAAGAGTGGTAGGAAAATGATAACAAATAATGGCACCCTTAGAAATGACCAAATTGACGAGATGGATGCACAGTTTCAAGTAAGAAGCCGGGTGGAAGCAATGGGCAAACCGAAGTCAGAACGAATGGTGCTGTCATCACCACTTATGATAATCCTAGAGGAGGTGGTAGACCCCAACCAAACTAATCTTCAACAAGCAGGTGTAGGAATTTGTCTGTAAGAGATGGCCCATTGCCGATGCTGAGCGGGTGTTGGCTTATGTACGAGCTTCACGGTGGATGTCACAAGATGAGTTCAAAATCGAGGATACTCTTGTCTATTTCAACTTGGACACCATTGCGCAGCACTTTCCTGGATTGTCAAGCTCAGGACCTACATTGATGGGAGTATCGCTCCTCACCAAGGCAGAGCTGCTGCAAATTTTTGAGCATCCGAAAGGAATCAAGTTGGAGAAAGGCTATCTGATTAACCATGCTAAGGAGCATTGGATTGATTGGCTGAAATATGTTAATCAAAGGCTCCTAATGGCTCCAGAAGGAGTGACAGTGATTACGGAGGAAGGACTGGCGGTTGCGTATCGAAGCTGGTAGGGTGAGCAACTCAACTGGTTGAAAATTTTATTCAATCAAATTAAGTTAGAGATCTCCAGGAAGGACACAAGGAAGAGGTTGTTCTTCCATTGTTCTACATATCTTTCGGAGTTTTGCCCACCTCTTGTACAACAATGTCGTAGTACGTGTTGGCAACTATTCACATCTTAACACAAAGATACCCTTAAGATAATCGTTCCCACAGAGAATCACCGTGAACTACAACGACTAACAACCAACTTATATTTACACAATGTTATCTATATCACAATAGTTACATCCAAGGAAAGAAGGAAAAAGGGTTAGATTACAACGCTTGAGCGTTATCTACATCCACCGCCCCGCTCTCCGTACGAGTGTTTTCCCTCGGATAGGAGCCTACTTCGTTCAGAGGTAGGGACCTTCGAGTAGGAACCTACTTCGCTCGGAGGTAGGGACCTTCGAGTAGGAGCCTACTTCGCTCGGAGGTAGGGACCTTCGAGTAGGAGCCTACTTCGCTCGGAGGTAGGGACCTTCGAGTAGGAACCTACTTTGACTTAGCCCCGGTTAATGGGGGGGGTTATCTTTACAACTATGCACACTATAGACATTCGGAGTACATGAGTACCTAGATAAGAATTATATCACCCCGGACGTAGTCCGTGGACTCATAGAGATTTTAGCATTGGACACAAGTAACAGCTATTCTACCTCTCATTCTCTCCTTCTAACTCTACTCACTCACTTGGATGGTTATGGTGTCACTGAGATCCCCCCGAAGGGATGTTAGACCCGTGTTTCCGAGGCTGCGAGCGGCGTAATGTAAGTGAGCAAGAGGCCTACCCGCCCACTGTCCGTCCTCCTCTCAGTCTCCCTCCACTTCAGCTGTAGCTGGAGGTAGGATATTTCAAGGATTGGTACGAGCCTTCACAACCGACACCAATCGGTACGCCGGAAGGTCACTCAAGACTCGTTAGGACCCTTTTCACATCCGTCACTCCCCCCTCGTCCTCCTCTAGACACATACAATCTCACCTGTTATTCCCATCCACCCCTACTAATCTACTTGATGGAACAAGGAAACAACTGTATGGTTAGAGTTGGAATCACGCCCCTACTAACTATCTTCTCACCTCACCTGTTATTCCCATCCACCCCGACTAATCTACTTGATCGAACAAGGAAACAATGATTGGATAGTTAGTATAGACTTGAAGAGTGGACTATTTGAAATGGCACTCACAGTCATGTATGTAATCCGAGCTCTCCAACCATCGAAGGTCTTCTCAGAGTGTAGGTTTAGAATTAAACTGAAAGCAAATACATACATCAAGCAGTCCAGAGAGAGGCCACGGGACTCCTCTCTTATACCGCGAAGGACTCACACAAGAGTCCAAACTCCAAGATACCTTCTAACGGTGACATTAACTACTCTTGGCGGCGGTGGCTGCCACTCCACACGACGTGCACCGTCAGAGGTCACTTATTACACAAAATCCAAGGCAAAACCAAGTCAAAACCCAAAGTCAACGCGGGGCCTAGTCCGCGTATAAACAATGACCTATCAATTAAGATTCTGACCCTACTTCCGGGCCAACTCCTCAAGTCTTCTCTTCTCTTCCCTCCTCTTCCGCTTCTTTGAACTCTTGCTGGAAGTCGGGTGCGCCGCAGCCTTCGCGAGTGTCACAAGTGGTGATAACAGATCCGCAGATGAAGAAGGTGCCGATCCGGCCATGGATGACCGAGGTAAGGCCTCCATCGAAGTCACGGAGGCATCCGGACCACCCGGAGTGAGTAGCACGGAAGTTGTGCTTCGGTGGCGCTCGGTTCGGGGCAGAAGGGTCGGTGTGAGACTCGGAGTCCCAGTGAAGACCTCCGGTCGTACTGGAAGGTGTAAGTAGGCCTAACTCTCACTCGTGGTCTTCCCAAAAGGAGACATACCCGGCAAAGGAGTAGCCGTCGGTGTTGTGCGGACGGGGTCTCCAAGGGATAACTGACGAAGGAGGGTCGCGCGCGGAGGCTCCATCGTAGCATCCAAGTTATCCTTCCTTCGACTTTGCACCTGTGTGGTTAGATCTGAAGGGGAAGGACAAATGGTAACTTCCACAGGGGAAATTCGAGAAGGGGGAACAGGGCTATCGAGGTCGATCACTCCCTTACCCGGTGGAAGTCTTTGGTCACCCGAATCCTGCTTCTCCGAATCCGAACCCGAGTTGCCCTCCGTGTTCGAACCCTCCGAATCCTTCCCGAACTTGGGTAGGATGTGGGTGAGGTTGCTTACCAACAACCTCATGTTAGCATACGCCGCTTCAATCTTCACGATTTGTTCCATCATGAAAGCAATTACCTTCTTGCTTGAAATGTGGCCATCCCTCTCCAACCTTGCATCGAACATCTTTGCTTTCATCACTACCTCGGCCGGAACGTGCAACGCCTCCTCCACCTGCTGCAACGCCGAGGTCGATGCATTGGCTTAGAGAAAGGCCTCCTTGCAACTCCGCTCTGGCTCCAAGGCCCGGCTCTTCATCTTGGTCATGTCCAAAGTGAGTCGGTTCACCTTTTGTTCCATAAGGCGGAGCTCACCGGCTCCTCCTATCTTCTCCTTGGCCGCCACGACCAAACCTTGGTAAGAGGTATTGCCGAGCACCCTACCCAACTGGCCCAAGGTCTTGTCGACATCGTCCACATACACCCGAAGAGCCTCTACCAACTCGGAGGCACGGTAAGTCTTCCCCCCGAGCTGTGCTAATCCCGTAGCGGTTGCCCGTACAGCAGCTCTAGTCCTGATTGAAGGTGCTCCTCCCTGTCTCGGTCGTTGGCGCTTGGGAGGTGGAAGGGCTTCTTCCTCGGACTGCGACGAGCTACTCCCTCCTTCTGATCCAGGCTCGGGCTCCGATTCCGTCCCTTCAAACTTCTTCATCATCAGCTGTGTGCCGTATGCCATAGCCTCCTCCTGAGTGGTTTCCTTGAAGTGGTGATAGAGGTGGATGAGGTATGGGCAAATGGGGGAGCGCCTCGTGCTATTGACACTCTTCATCAACCTCATCACTACCTCCTTCATGATAAGCGCCCAATTCACCATCCGCTCTCCTAGATAGGCACCATAGAGGGTGTTAGCTAGAGTGATCGTGACTTGGGTAGGTTTATCCGGGTGCAAGATTGGCACGAGGAAAGCGAAAACCCTCTTTGCCCGAGGATCTTGGCAATCTTGCAATGCATAGCCATTCTTGGCATCCTTGGTACCAAAGAGCCCCTTGGCATACTCCTCTTTCTTCAAACTCGTGAAGCCCGCCCCCTGTCGCGGGAATCCGTACACCTCCTGCCATCTTCCCATGGTCCAACGATCTGGGCAAGCTCGGATCCTACTCTCCTTAGGCTCTGGTAGCGGATCTTGTCGTAGCTCCTGCACCATGGAGTCTACACAAAAACTCCAGCAGAAGTCTAGGAGCGAGAGGCAACCCATTCGAAGGAGGTCTTCCTTCAATTCAGTGAGCTCGAGCGGGTCTCTTGGGATTGTGGGAGAGACCTCCTTGGTGATGGAGGTCATTTTGTCAAGACCTCCTCTTTCGGTCTTCTCCTCTCTTGCCTCAGGCCGTACTTCTCAGGTAGAGAGAGGTACTCTCAGCTTGGTCCTCGCTTACCTTTGGATCCCATCGCCATTCTTGGTGTTGGTGGTGATACGACCCCTAGTTTGGCCCTGTCCAAGGCTCGGACCTATAACAGCGTTCGTGCTTGGCTGTCGATGACACCGTGACGATACGTCTTCGTGCTCGGATGTACAACCAGCTTCGTGCTCGGCCTTGGCTGTTGGTGACGATACGTCTTCGTGCTCGGACGTACAACCAGCTTCGTGCTCGGCCCTGGCTGTCGGTGACGATACGTCTTTGTGCTCAGACCTGCAACTAGCTCGTGCACAACTTGGCTGTCGTGGGAGATACGTCCTCGAGCCCGGACCTGCCACCCGCTTTGTGATCTCGGGGTCACCTCCTTCGTGCTTGAACCTGCACAGCTCGTGCTCGGACCTACACAACTCTTGCTCGGACTTACCTCCTTCGTGGTCGGAGTCACCACCACTCGTGCTCGGACCTACGCAGCTCGTGCTCGGAATGTGCACAGCTCGTGCTCGGTGTTGCGTCCTTCCTTGCTCAAATCTGCACAGCCGTGCTCGGACCTGCACAGCTCGTGCTCGGACCTACACAGCTCGTGCTCGGAGTCGCCACCTTCGTGCTTGGGGTCGCCACCAGCCTTGCTCGAACCTGCACACTCGTACTCGGACCTACACAACTCGTGCTCGGACCTACACAGCTCGTGCTCGGACTTACACAGCTTGTGCTTGGAATCTGCACAACTCGTGCTCGGAGTCGCCACCAACCTTGCTCGGACCTGCACAACTCGTGCTCGGAGCTACACCAGCCTTGCTCGGACCTACACAACTCGTGCTCGAAGCTACACTAGCCTTGCTCGGACGTATACAGCTCGTGCTCGGGGTCGCCACCAGCCTTGCTCGAACCTGCACGCTCGTACTCGGACCTGCACAGCTCGTGCTCGGACCTACACAGCTCGTGTTCGGACCTACACAGCTCGTGCTCGGAGTTGCCACCTTCGTGCTTGGGATCGCTACCAGCCTTGCTCGAACCTGCACTGCTCGTGCTCGGACCTACACAGCTCGTGCTCGGAGCTACACCAGCCTTGCTTGGACCTGCAACAGCTCGTGCACAGCTTGGCTGTTGGTGATGATACGTTCCCTTGCTCCACTGTCGGCTGCCCAGCGTGGGAAAACAGTGCTATGTACTCGGGCTCGATAGCTCCCTCCCTGCTCGGACCTATCCAGCTCGGACCTATCCTGCTCGGAGCTACTCGTGGCCGCCTTGTTGTGTGATGTGGAGTTCTCTAATGCCCGGCTCCTTATACTAGGGCCTAGGTGACCTTCCTTGCCGGTGCCGGTGGAGCTTCCTTCCTGTTGCCGGTAGGACCTCCTTAGGATGAGGTTTCCCAACCCTCGTGGCCTTGCAAGCTTTACACGGCCGAGCCTCCTCCTCCCAGCCTTTCAATTACTCTCTAGGCTAGGGTATTAGAACCGGGTGTTAAACCACTACTTGTCTACTTTAGTATTTCCCTAGGGTCCTATTTCTTTCCTATTCTAATTCTTCCTAAGAGCCACTACCAGGAGGCTACTTATCTCTAAACTTTATAAGGTGGTACGGTGATATCCTTCCAAAGTCACTAATTACAAAAAATTTAAAATTTGGGGTATGACAAACAACATTCATCTGATTCAGTACTAGAGAAGATTGGATCTTCAACAAGGAAGAAGACCAGAGAAGCTGCAACTGCTCAAGAAGAATTTGAGTTGGAGGAGGCACCTACTTTCGGAGAGACATCCATGCGCCAAACACCCAAACCTCATCCTTGGGCAATGATCAGAGTAGATACTGATAAGGCGCCAGACTATGTGTCATACGTCAAAGAAGATCAGGAAACTTTTGACGTACCAACACTTCCTGTGCCATCACCAAAGAAAAAGACTGCTACCGAGTCAACAGAGGATTCCAATGGACAGTCATTAGAGAAGGAAAGGAGTATGATAGTCAACTTGATGGAGCGCATGGGTCGATTAGAGGAATCGGGAAGAAACGAGAGAAACTCAAGAGCTCCATCCTTAGCAACGGAATCCAAGCAACAACTCGTGAATGAAGCCCTGAAACGGGAGATAGAGACATCAAGGCAACAATTGGCAGTAAAGGAGCAGTTACTTGTTACAAAGAAGGATGCAGAGTCGCAACTGACAAGAGAACGTGACGAAGCATTGGAGAAAGCAGCAGAGACCACGGCCAATGCCAGCCAATGGAAGAAACACTGGGATAAATTTTCTGATAAAGCCGACTACTATGAGTAGACGGAGCTTGAGGTGAGCCGTTTAATCAGAGTTGTACATGATGCTGAGCAAAAGGTGAAGAACATCAATGAGATGTTCAAATATGAGAAGGAGAATGGAGAGAAGCTTTTAAGAGAAAAAGAAGAGCTATCACAGAAATATGCAAAAGAATTGCATGAAGTGAAGCTAAATAGTTCAAAGGCCGAAGTAGTGGCACAGTCAGAGACTCTGACTCTGACTACACTTGAACAAAATGTTCAAAACCTGGCTGTAGCTAATGCTCAGCTTCTCCAACAGTTCACTATGGAACAAAGCTAGAGACTTAAGGTGCAAACTGCATTGTGGAAGCAAGAGTTGGAATCACCTTATCCCTTCTCGCTCTTCAAAGCCTATGAGCTACAGAGAAATACTTTCTTGCGTGTCACCAACTTGATACTTGGAGCCATGCTAAGTAGTGAAGACTTCGACTGTGTGTGGAGGAATGCTCAGCCTTTTGCAAATATGCAAAACTTGATGTGTGAAATGTTGGCTAGAGCCGATCTGCAGCTAGAGAATGTTAATAAGAGTATTGTGCTCATTGGAGATTTAGGCACAAGAGTCTTGCAATACTATATGGTACTAGAGGCTCAAATTAGCTACAAGCGAAAGGCGGAGCAACCTGTAGAGCATTACCGAATGGTAAGAGTACAGGAGTGCCGACCTATTGTCACCCCAGAGAATTTCGAGGCTCTCCCCGAATGGCAGAGGACCCTGGAGAACTTTCTCCATGAGATGGAGAACGAGCAGCAGTTGATTACTACACTGATGCATGTGCGCATTCAAGAAGATGTTGCTCAACGAGGAGAGGTCACAATGGGTCATTATGTCTATGGGAGACAACGGGCACGACATCGTCTGCTACGAGCATTGGAAGGAGTGAGGAACTTAGTCATTGATACTGAAGATCTTCACACTCAGGTAATTTTCAGTGCTCCGCCTTTTGACTATGAAGCACCTGGATAGGTCGGTGCAGCGGCACCTGTAGGAGGTTCGATATTGAAACAAAGATACTTGGAGAATTACAACATCATGTTTGAAGGGGAAGACGAAAAGCCCTTTTTCTCGTGGCCAGCTCTTGAGTGGTTGCTGGAGGATGTTGGATTGTCTGTCAAAACTTGGAAGCCATGGGACTAGATGTACCTACGAGTCTCAGTCAATTGGACTCATGCAGTGCTTGTAGCAGTGGCTACCAACCCTCACCTTTGCCCGATCCATGGATCTCGAAGGTACAAGTGGGCACCTTGGGCGTGCCTAGATTCACTTCCATACAATTGGCCCTTGGTGCCACGGACTTTTAATACTCCTCATGAGTGTGCGATCTCCTATTGTGCATTCTTTGAAGTTCACAAGTATCATACGGATTCGGTTTGCTTCCATGCAGCAGTATTTTGCAGTTTCCTTGCACATGTGTGTGCACAATACAAGGTCATTGTAAACGTGAACAAGTACGACGAAGCAAAGCCGGAGTTTCACATCTGGGTGAAGTTGTACCAGAAACCTGCTCGTTGGGTGCGCATATTGGAAAGCATGGCGCTCACTCAGTTTTTGATTGGGCCGAGCTCCATATTTTCACTCGAGTTCTCCCCTAAGCGGCAACATCAGATTACTACATGGTTGGCCTACCAAAAATCTCATGATACTTACTTCATGAAACATGACAAGGATGTACGTCGTTGTTTAGAAGGAGTGGAGCTACAGACTTACTTGCAGGACCTTGAGTTAGCTGACAAATTCAAGCATAAGAAGCCGAATCTTGAGTAGCGTCGTAGACTTTGAAGCATCTTTGTAGGTTTGAAGGAGTATCAGATGTTACTCAAGAACGTGGAGTTTCAAAGAGGAACATGACGACTGCACGAGGCAGGCGAGAAGTATGACAACATTGCAAAGAAGTTACATGAGAGTAAGCATTATTAAGATCTCTGTTTTGTGTGACGAGTGCCGAAGTTTGACGAGAAGAGAGCAGACTGTGAAGAACCAAGTTGAGTATTTGTAGCTGATGTTTAAAAAAAATAAAAAATAATGATGATCAGCCCAAAGATGTTGAAGAGCTAAAGTTGAGCCTTAGAGGCTACCTCCTTACTACTTATAAGTGACGGAAGCTCATGTTGATAAAGTTTGAATTTTTCAATTCGGATGTTCCGTAGCATGGCACAGCTTGTGACGATCTGTGAACGCTATTTTGTTTATTGAAAGTTTGTGGTTACAAACCTTGGTTAAATAGATTGAATGTTAAGTTACTAAAACTTAGTAGCAAACTAAGTACTGGAAAGAGCAAAATTCTACGTCAACTTATGATAAGTAAAGATGGGGTAGAAACTGTAGTAAGACGCTGAAGTGGAAGATAACTTGTGTTGCAAATATGGTGGTTGTTTGTTCAGTAATAATTAAGCTACAGTTAAAATCAGACCATGTCGATGAATAAAGTTTCTAGCCAGTTTAGATTTGTGAAATTCAAGGAGGAACAGTGAGTTTTTCAGGCTTCCACATCTGAAAAAGCTTTGTGTTATGAGGAATTAGATTTTTGTCTCAGTAAAAGTCTCATTTATTACTGTGGATATTATGCTTCCTAACTTATCATGTGGTGCTTAGTTATGATGTATCCTAAACTTAAGACGTGTGAACTTTAAGTGACTTCATTATCTTAAGATAACATCGTATCAATATATGCAACTTATGGAGCATAATAATTCTTACAAAATGAATGTAAAAGTATGAGATATAACATACTGGACCCTGAGGCGTTGATACACAGATAGAGATTCTATCTGTATTGACGTGCATGGACGACCCTCTGAAGTTATTAATGCTCTATAACCGTAGCTGTGGTTATGGGTAGCAATAAATGTGATCATGACCACCACTGACACAAAATGAGGCAAAAGCCAAGTTTAGTTGTACAAAGTTTTAGGCAAAGGGACCCATTGACGAGAGAATTGCATATGACTCGTGAGTGATTTGGGGAAAGCAATTAATAAAGCGCAGGTAAACAAGAACTTGATTGACATGGATGTTCGATGGACTGATCCTGGAATTAAGAGCTTCTCGGTCCTTCCATCTAATTTAACCTTTGACCACTGGAAACCATGTGAATTGACATGATTCAACGTTAAAGGCTGAACAACCATATAATCAATCTTCATTTCTCCAGAACTGAAACGTGATACAATAAGTTCCCTTGTTAAAGCTTGGTTTATGAAAAATCAGAGATATGGAAGAAATTGTAAACCACTTCATCTGAAATGAAAAAACTTATATGCATCTAATATCTCACGTTCACTTAAGTTATTAGGGTGAAAAAGTAAAAGAAAATAATAAAAAATGATAATCGGCGGATAGACTGATTCCACTACATGATTTACACTCTCGCTATATAACTTGAAGTGCGCGGTTATCCGTTGGAGCTCGGCGTTGAACGAGAAGAAGTTTCGGTGATCTATCACCCGTAGATTAATCCAGCCGTTCCAAGCATATGGGAAAAAGATCGTGGCCTCGTGGTGGAAGCGCGCTTTAAGCTGTCTCCACAGTTCCGCCGGCTCGTCTACTTGAATATACTGCTTTCGGAGTGATAGATCGAGGTATCTACGGTGAATCAGTATCGCCTGCCAGCGATAATGTGCAAGAATGTCGGCTGCGGCAACGGGGTCGAGAGCTCCATCTAACTCCTCCGCAGACATGTAGGCTTTGACATCATTGTGCCATTTAAGGTAGTTTGATCTATCGGGTTCGAGTGGATCAAAGAGTAATGATTGTGTGCGTGGCTCTCGTGTGCACCCATGCGTGGCAATGACTATGCTTTCTGTCTCTCTGTGGGTGTACATTTTTTTCTACGTGCATCTCGGTGTGTGTGCATCCATGTCTACGTGAAACAATGCATTGACAAGATACTGTGATTGAAGAGTGTCCTACTGTCGACCTCTGTGGACGTGAACAGTGAGCGTGTGTAGACTGAACAACACCGTGCGGTTGTGAAACATAGATTACATAGATTGAAAAAAAAAATGCGTGTCTAACTACCGAAGGTCAGACATGGAGTAAAAAAATTTAGCTGCAAGAGAGGCTCGTGCTGATAACGTGTTGAGGGGATAAACTGAGGCCCATGCCAAGAGCGGTTCAGATATAGTTAAAGGAGTACTCGTGTCAGTAAAGGCAGGAGTCCGTACTCCGGGTCGAGCCGCCACTAACCCATAACTGGAGATTAGGTTGGTACTAATGTCAGTATCAGCTAGTACAGATACGGTAGTTTACCTAATAGTAAATCCTGGAGTTAACTAATGGGCGAATTACCCGATGTATCTTAACAGTGAAGGACGACATGGGTCTGTGAAGCATCTTGGATCTGTGAAGGTTGAGCGTCTGTGAAGCACTTTGGGTCTTTGAAGATTGAGCGTTTGAACAAGTGAACTCTCGATGTGAAGTTTGAGCGTTTGCATAAGTGAAGTTAACCCTAGTGCTTCCTAGTTGGAAGTAGCAAGTATTCAAATCACAACTTTGAAAATTGAAGTTGACGCAAGTTCCAAGTGAACAACAATTACATGGTTAGCCAAGATGATATAGTGCATGCAATACAATGGTGCCATGCACATGAGATATAGAGTCAAAATATGATGACAACCAAAACATAAAATCTTAGCAAAATGCACAAGCCTCTTGCATGCTTGACTACAAGACTTTTATTGTGCTTTGAATACCTTCGCTAATGATATGAATTTTCTTTCGTAGTAGAGCATCATTTTTCTTTCATATTATGATTCAATTTAAATTAGATTTTTGCTCATATAGTTTATGAAATTTAAAATAATGACCTAATTTTTTGTTTGAAATTTAAAATTACATTTTATGTTTGACCAGCTTTATTTTGGAGATTCTCAACTTTTGTTAAATTATTTTCATTGCGTACACTAAATATGAAATTAGTAATAATTTTAAGTTATAATACTCTCCATTTAATATTTATGTTGAAATTCAATAATAATATTAATGGAATTATTGACATATAAGTTTAAAATTAGGATTGCAATTGTAAACAATAAAGTTCAATATAGGCTAGTACAATATGAACGTTCAACTAATGTTGTTAGAGTTATTAAATTAAATTGATTTGACAAATCATCTCAAAATCCTACTTATAATCTAAAGCTTTAAGATATTTACAAATCTTTCAAATTATATGCTCTACTCATTGTATTTTTAAATATATTCTTGAAGGTTTAAAAAAGTTCTTATAATATCAATTTCTAAAATAAAGCTTGAGCCAAAAAAATAATGACTAAATTATCTTAAGAGCAGTGAGAAATACGATTGATTAAATTTGTAGTAGTGGGCTAAGATAATGTCCCGATATGAAAGTAACGGTGGTGATAGAGTTGTATGTAGAAAAATGATCTTTATGACATACAAATCAATTCATGTTCATTACGCACTATTTGTGATCCAATCCTTGATGTAATTGTCCAGGAGAGGTTTTTTTATTGTTTTAATTTTAGTTGTGAGAGTTCAGGGCTTGTTTGAATTTTTTTCATTTGAGATATTCGTTTTGCAGGTTTGCGGAAATGCGGATGTTGCGACGGAAGCGCTAGTCTTTATTTCATCTTGGCTTGAGGAACATCCGCTTCATGATCTTTTGCCCTCGATTGTTTCATCAACGTCGGGTTTTGAACCAGTGAGCGATTCGATTCGTTTAACAGAGAACGCCATTGATAGTGGAGCACTAGGGCGTTTCACGAATATCCGGAGTAGGAATGTGCACCTTGAGAGACCAAGCGACAAGGGCAAAATAGATAGGCGAGATTACTCAACATTGAGTTGGTTTTTCGTCTTCTTTGTCCATTAAAGAAGGACGGAATTGTTAATGGTAAGTCTGAAAGATCAATATTGAACTTGCGCAGGGAGACGGGAGCTCGAATCATCAACGATGATGTGGTTTCTGGAAGTGTAGGGCGTGTCATTACTGTGTCAGCCATTGGGGTACGTTTTTGTCATTCACCTTGTACAAAGGTTGTTATTGATTAAGTTAATCTGCGGCGCTAATTGAAATTTGATTTGTATATTCTGATCTGTTGTAGGCTATGGGAGATTCATTTTCTTCTGTACTTGGGGCATTGATGCAGTTACAGAGCAAGATTTCAGCTGGTATGGGAGGAGATCGAAGTAGAATAATTACTACTCAAGTTCTTATTCCAAGGAGTAAAATTTGTTATCTAGCTGGAAAAGGTGGAGAGATTTTTGAAGATTTGTGGGATTCAATGAAGGCTAGTATTTGCCTTCTTTCCAGAGAGAATTTGCCGTTGTTCGCGAGAATTGATAAAGATGAGCTTTTGGAGGTACTCTATTCATTGTCTTTTTTTGTTGTCATTTTTTTTCTATTTATTGCAATATATTGATTTTTTAACGATGTAGATTGTGGGACACATGACGATTACTTGGGCAATCCTTATCGAAGTTATTCGCAAACTTTGCAACGATGCGTATTCGAGCGAGGCAAACAAAGACGTTGGTGAGATCCGTGATTGTGGATTTTTTAACAAGCCATCTGTTAAAGACAATCACAATTGCTCAAACCATTTAGGAGGATCAGTGGGATCAGGGTCTGCCAGTAAAGGATTTTCTTTAAAGTCCGATTTGCAGTCGGCTTTGGGTTTCGAAAAGTACAGTGCTCCGGATGATGGAGGCATAGGGGTGGGTTGTTTGCTTTAATTTAAAAAATCAATTATTTAGAGCATCAGTTGAAGGGATACACGGAGAAAGGGAAGCAACCAATGACAACAAGTGACTCTATGGAGGAGTTATTAAAGAGTAATAAAAAATTCCATGTGACTATTCAACGTCTCAAAACGAAAAATGAAAATACGCTAGACAAATTGGAGGACTTGAGGGAGCTGGTTTGGCAGCACGGTATGAACAATCCTCCAGCCTACTCTTTGTTCCACGCACATGATCTTCAAAAGAACTTGACATGTATGATCCAAGAGAAAACTGAGGGTGAGACTATTCAGTATGATGATTTTGTAGTTCTTTGGGGAAAGGCGCAAAATTATTCTCTCATGCAGCGCATGTTGTGTGAAATGTTGGTAAGATGTCATTTAGTTGTTGCAAATCTAATGTCGTTAGTTCTACATGTGGATGATCTAGGAGCTGCGTCACTGTTGTATTATTGTGACCTGGAAAAGCTTCTAGCTGACAAGCGTTCAAAGGATATTATCGTCGGTTTTGATCGGATTGTGAAGATCCCTGACTATACAAAGGTCATCACCTAGGAGGCTATGTGTAACTTGACTCACCAGATTCGACAATCTTGGTTAGAGCTGTTGAAAAAATTATTTCATGTTTTGATTGATCTAGAGTTAATCGAGCAGGTTTGTGATTATATACGCGGACGTGAAGGAGTGGTGGTGATAAGTTTTAAGACAAAGAGCAAGGCTCTTGTCGCAATTACACTTCTTCTTGGGTTAACATAAAAATTCTCAATCCTTAAAGAGTGTAGATTCTTTAACCCAAAACATGTAAAAGAATGCATTATAGCATTAAGTTTTATTATAGAAGACACTATTTATGAGATAATTAGATTAAATTACCTAAACACTAGACGCTAGACCATCCGGGGAAAAATTTAGAATCATATGGAGACTTGTGTGAGTCTTGAATGTTTTGCAAGTGTAGAATTTTACTATTCACAGACTTGAATTACAAAATAAACCATTCGCATCCAAATCCGTGATGTCAGCCCGATGAACAACCTCAAAGTCATACTCCTGAAGCAACAAATTTCACCTCGCAAGCTTGCCAGTAAACATGCCAGACTCTATGAGCCACTTCAAAACCTGATGGTCGCTCACCAACATAAAACATTGCCCATACAAATAGGGCCTAAAATGGGCTATGGCCCAAACCGCGCCCAGATCTTCCCCCTCATAGGTCAAATAGTTTGACTCCGCGTTGTTGTTGCCCCTAGAAGCAAACGCCACAACATATTCCCGTCCCTCATTATCCTCCTAAGTCAACACAACGCCCAATCCCACAGCACTCCAGTCAGTGTGCAACCAAACGGGTCGTGTAGCATCCGGACGCCACAACACAAACGTTGAACCGAGCTTCAACTTCAAAGTAGCAGACGCCTGCTGCTGCTTCTATCCTCAAATCCACGGTTGATCCTTTGGCGTAAAAATAGACTATAGTCAATGGCTTAGCAATCAAGCTAAAGTTCTTGACAAACCGACGTAAATAATTTGTCAAGCCAAGAAAAGCTCGAAGCCGTGACAAGTCGATTTTGGCGGGAATCTTCTGCAACGCATCTACCTTGGCATGCTTGTAAATCATAAAATTCACATTCGCAAAACATCCAAGACTCACACAAGTCTCCACATGATTCTAAATTCTCCCCGGGATGGTCTAGGGTCTAGTGTTTAGGTAGTTTAATCTAATTATCTCATAAATAGTGTCTTCTATAATAAAACTTAATGCTATAATGCATTCTTTTACAGGTTTTGGGTTAAACAATCTACACTCTTTAAGGATTGGGAATTTTTATGTTAACCCAAGAAGAAGAGTGATTGCGACAAGAGCCTTGCTCTTTGTTTTTCTTATGTGTGTGCCCAAACCTCTAACTATGCATTGCTAGGCGAATAAAATTTATCCATTGCTTAACTCATTGCTTAGTTCGTTTATTAGTTCTTAATTATAATTGAAAAGCTTACTTTATGCAATTTGCTCCATCTCTAATCACGTACGTCTACGGCTAAGCTTTTAAAACTCCAAGTGGATTCCACATCCAAACACATTAACTTAAACAATCACATTTGTTAGAAGTTTAAGAATGATTCTTTTTGAGATCTATACTCTAACACATCCACTTTCAATCAAATTGAATTCATTTAATTAAGTTTTTCATTTAATAGTCTTAAGCTTAAAGTAATTGCATTCTTCTAAAGTACTCTATTATTTATAATGCAATTAATTTTTTTTACAATGAATGTTAAATTGCTATCGAGACAGAATGGTTCATTACGCAACGCTAGGACATGCTTCTCGAGGTTGCGAAGGATGTGCAAAACCTTGGGCATGCAAGGTTCCTTGGCATCGAATTCCCGAAGCGCATACACTACAGGGGCTACCATCTCGTGGAAGTTCGTGCACCGCTCCCTGAAACGCTCATCTAGAACCACTCTTTTGATGGCTCGAGAGATGACTACTTTATCTCTAGCCGAGAGTGACTTCCTAGAGGCATATGCCCGCCATTCAAGATCAACGACAGTTTTCTCCAATGATTCCTTCACCTTCAGCAGACGATCTATCATTATGAAATTACATGCAAATCTTGTTTGCCCGGGGAGCAATAGGCTGAACTTCGCCTCGTGTTTACGAAACAGGGCGAGGGGCATTTGCCGATTCTTGACAAACTTAACCAAGAACTTGGCCTTCTCGAGAGTTTCTTTTACCCATGTAGCCTTCCCCCAGTCCTCCAACAATAAGTCCATGGCATGCGCCGCACATCCTTGAATGTATATGTGTGGATATTTCTTGACGACCAATGCTGAGGCATTGAGCATGACTGGAGCATTGTCAGTACACACCTGAACAATGTTGTGGGGGCCAACTTGTTCAATGAACTTGAACATAATGGATGCCACGTACGCAGCGTTCTTTTCATTGCCCGTAGTATCTACAGCTCCCAAGAAGAGCTCTCTAGCGGGAGACACGAGCATTGCATTACACAAGGGGCAACTAGTCACAGATGTCCACCCATCTATGACTAGAGTTCCTCCAAAATTCCGAACACTTTCGAACAGTCTTTTATTGAGTTGTGCTTCCAAATCAGCCTTCGCTTGTCCCAACAACCTTGTTCGAATGTCATGGTAAGAGGGTGGGACATATGGTTTTTTGAAAGAGACAGTCTTCATCACGGCTTCCTTGAATGCAGCATTCCGTGCTATAGCAAACGGCACGTTTGCTTCGTAGAAAAACTTCGCCCACACTTTGTCTAGCTCGCGCCGCTCCACTTCTTGAAAGCTCTCTTCGAGCACGGATTGCCTCACCAATCTGGGGAACGTGGCACCTACACTCCCTTGTTCGGTGAAGTCGTGGAAGGTGGGGGTCGGTTCAACGATAGTTGATAGTAAAATCACGGGGGGGGGGGCTGAGTGGACCCTACACAAGAATCTTCACCGGTGGACTTGGGCGTGCTATATCCTGAGGCAGGCGCAGATTTCAATGGTGGGGTGGGGTAATGTTCGGAAAAAATTTCTCCATTGTGTTTCAGGTAGTGGCCACGACAATTTTTAAACAAAGTGTGTACGGGGGGTGTCAATTTGGTCCAGAGGCCAACACCGCTATTGCGCTTGTCAGGGAGTTTTTCGTACCCGAGATGACTTAGCTGTCGTTCTAGCCTTCTTGCAAAAATGCGGTGACAAAGATTACATCGGACGGAGTCGGTCTTCCTGCCTTGTAGTTCACTGATTTCGATATACCAAGGAGACCAAGGTTTGGTAGCCATTCTGATGGATGTAGTATCGAGAAATGAACAAACATGATAGGTAGTATGTGGAAGAAATATCAGGAGTTCCAAAAGAAACTCTGATATTCAAGACTTCCGAACTCGATGATTACCAAGCAATAGATACATAATGCAGCTGAAAGCTCTTGGGAAAACAAAAGTTCAGAAGTGAAGTGAGGCTCCATGTGCTATTTTCTTTATACTCACGGTGATTCTGACCATTGGAAGGCGATTCATTGTCAATCTAATACGGGACGGGGGAGCTGTTGTGAGAAGGTCGTCCGCCGCGGCGCGCCGGCACTTCGCCAGGGCACTCGAATTGTTTCGCTCCAGCGGCGAGAAGCAAAACACCGCCGGAGTGCTCAATAACCTCGGAATCGTCTCGAGCGGCGAACGGGATTGGGAAGCGGCGCGCACCTATTTCCGCGAGAGCCTCGAGACCTACGCGGAACTCGGCTTGGCGGCTGAGCAGGCGCAGGTCCGCGCCAATCTTGGCGGGGTGGAAATCGAGTCAGGCCAACTCGCCGATGCTCGCCAGCATCTGGAACTCGCGCTCCCCGCGCTGCGCAGTGCGCGCGACGATTTCGCCCTCGCGAATGCGCTGCACAATCTGGGCGAGTTGGCGAATCGGGAAGGCTGCTTCGCCGATGGGCTGCGGCATCTTTCCGATAGTCTGGCCATCCGCCGCGCGATCCGCGACGCGAGCAATGCGGCCAACAACTACGATAGTCTGGCCGAAGCCGCTGTGGGAGCGGGCGCATGGGAGGATGCGGTGCGCTGGCTGGCCACCTCCGAGGCGCTTCGAGAGTATCTGGATGCGCCTCGTGCGGCGGTTGCCGTGAGCATGGTGAGCGAGATGACTGAGCAACTGCGCGGCCGCATGGCTCCAGAAGCCTTTGCCGATTTGTGGGAGAGAAGGCCGCGCCCTCCTCCGGGAGTGGCAGGCCACCTGAGCGTTCGTTCTCTTCCTTGACGGACTGGGCCCGTTAGGCGACCCTCCGACCGCTTCCCGCACGAAGCGGTGAGCGCAAATAGGAACCCGTTAAAAGTAAGGAAAAAGGCCCCATGAACACCACCTCGAAAACGCTACTTTCGTATCTGGCTTCTGCCACCGCCCTCGTCGCCCTCTTCGCGACCGCCGGAAATGTCATCGGACAAAACAAGGCGACCCCGCGCCCGGCGGAAATCAAGCCGGAGCCGAAGCAAAAGGTCGGCCCGAAAGTCGTATCCTACACGCCGATCACGGTGAAAAAGGCCTCCCCGAGTCCGGCGCCAATGAAACAGGGTGAGAAGAAAGCGCGGACCAAGGAGCATTCGGTGGATACCGAAATCGCTCTTGCCTTCGAGATCTACGGTGAGAATTGGCCCACGTCGAACCCGACCTCGATCAACGTCACGGCGCGCTGCTATTTGCTCACGGAAATGAGCGATGACAACCCCGGCGTCAGCATCGGTGTGGATGGCGATGCGCCGGCAGTTCCGGTCTTCGATTCCAACACGGCGGACTCGAAAACGTTCTCAATTAGTAACGGAGTGGTCAGTGGGTTGCCGATCATCATTCCGGCCACTCACAATATGGAATCGATGGCTAACCGACAGTTCCTACTCGTGGTTAGCGGGAGTTCAGGGGGCGAAGCTTTTCGTGGATTGTTGATGATCACCACGAATCCGTAGCTGGCCGATGATTTTTCGATCTCTGGTTGCTGCGGCTTGCCTCCTTCGAGCCTCAGTGGCGCTTTCGGTGCCTTATGTTTATGAAGGCTTCGAGTATACCGTCGGGTCGAAACTCGACGATGGGGTGACTCCCGGAAACGGGGGAACCGGATTTACCGGAGCGTGGGATGAACCGGGAGTCACCGGCTTTCCTGACGACTTAGACTACATCGAGAATAGCATTCCTTTAGCCTCTCCTTTTGGAAGCTTGGAGACGCACGGGAATGCTCTTCGTCTGATTAGCCCGAACGTAGCGGGGACTAGCGACGTGCGAAGCTTTACTTCCATTCCTGCGACCGACGGAACTTTCTTGTGGGTGAGTTTTGTCATGCAAAAGGAAGTCGAGGCTACCGCCGCAAATAGCGGCAACTTCGTCCTCACGCTGCAAGGCACATCCGGCGGTGCCATTCAAATCGGAGATACCGTCACAACACCGAGCGGCTCCAATAACTTTGCGCTCCGCAAAAGCGGAACGGCGACCGGACAGGTGATCTCGGGTTTACCGATCAGCGTAGCGACGCCGTATTTCGTCGTTGCACGGATTGCTTTCCTGTCGGGTAACGAGAGCTTCAGTCTCTTCGTGAATCCGACGCCTGGAGGCACGGAGCCAACTACGCCCCTCATCTCCGCTTCGGCGCTCACGATTAACTTCTCGGATGTGAACAAACTCACGTTCTCAACGAACGACAACCGAGAATGGAGCGTGGATGAGGTTCGCCTTGGGCAAACCTATGCGGATGTCGCGCCGGTCCCTGAACCCGGCAGCGCTGCCCTGCTGCTGATCGGGAGCGGGTGCCTCGCGAGTCGGCGGCGGCGGTAGCGCGTGTGCACTGATGCGGTGCGCAAGAATCCGAGGCGCGCACCCTTGATCGTGCGGCGGTGGGCTTCTATTCTCACCGGCGCAATGTCCACCGAAGCCACCGCCACGCCTGCCCCCGCCTATTCGCACAAGAATCCTTTTTTCGCGCTGCATCCCGTCAATCTGCGGCTGACTGGTGCGGGCTCGGAAAAGGATACGCGCCATCACGAAATCTCGCTCGATGGCTCGGGGCTGAGCTATTTGCCGGGCGACGCGCTCGGGCTGGTTCCGCAGAACTGCCACCTCCTCGTGGAGGAACTCGTCGCCGCGCTGCACGCCACCGGCGACGAACCGGTGCCGGGCAAGGACGGTGCGTCGAAGCCGCTGCGCGAGGCGCTGCTCCGCGATTACGCGATTCATTTTACCGAGAAGAAATTTGTCGAGGCCGCCGCGCAGAAGGGTGCGGAGAAGTTGGCGGATTTGCTCAAGCCGGAGAACTCCGACGCGCTCAAGGTCTATCTGCAAGGCCGCGATCAGACGCACGACTACGTGGACATTCTGCGCGAGTTTCCGGGCGTGACGTTCGCGCCGGAGGAGTTTGTGAAGCTGCTGCGCAAAATGCCGCCGCGCCTCTATTCCATCGCGTCGAGCCTCAAGGCGCATCCGGGCTCCGTGCATCTCACCGTGGCCACGGTGCGGTGGACGGCGCAGCAGCGCGAGCGCAAGGGCGTCGCGTCCACTTTCATGGCCGAGCGCTGGGCCGGTGAGACGCGCGCGGGGATTTTCATGCAGTCGCAGCAGAAGCATTTCGGCCTGCCGGCGAGCGGCGATACGCCGATGATCATGGTCGGGCCGGGCACCGGCGTCGCGCCGTTCCGCGCCTTCCTCGAAGAGCGGGAAGTGCTCGGCGCGAAGGGCAGGAACTGGCTGTTTTTCGGCGAGCAGCGGCGGGCGCAGGATTTTTTTTACGAGGAGCAATTCGGCGGCTGGGTGAAGTCCGGTTTCCTCCGGCTCGACACCGCGTTTTCGCGCGATCAGCAGCACAAGGTTTACGTGCAGGACAAGATGCGGGAGAACGAGAAGGAGATTTGGGAATGGATCGACGCCGGCGCGGAATTCTTCGTCTGCGGCGACAAGCTGCGCATGGCTACGGACGTGGACAATGAACTCAAGCGCATCATCGAAGTCATCGGCGGCAAGACGACCGAGCAGGCGAACGAGTACGTGGAGCAGATGCGCAAGACCAAGCGCTACAAGCGCGACGTTTATTGAAGTGCTGTGAACTCGACCCGGAAGTCCTTTCTCTGCCCGGTCTGCGGCGAAGAGGTTTCGCCCAACGCCAAATCGTGTCCCGAGTGCGGCGCGTGCGATAAATCGGGCTGGCGTCTCGCCTCGCGGGAGGAGGATGGGCTGAGCCTGCCCGATGACGATTTCGACTACTACCGGTTCGTGGGTGAAGAGTTTGGACGCGGTGCGAAGCGGA